>CM060839.1:36737500-37117500 GCA_030762175.1 Metallyticus violacea | reverse complement strand
ATAGACATTTTAACCGTAAGATGTTAGCACACATGACAGTTCAAAGTTGATTGATCTACGAGGCTCAGCACATATGCTACCACCAATCACCACCACCTGCCTTTTTTCCCTTTCTCTGCTTCTTTATGTTTTTCTCCCGAGTTTCTCTTCCTGTTTTTTTCTTTTTTATATTCTTCATTCTCCTGTTCCATGTTGTATCATGCTTTTATATTTACTTCAACTCCTTATTTGCCATCACCCGATATTTCTTAATTCCATTTTTTCCTAATATATAGATATACTTTCTTCTTCTTCTTCTTCTTCTTCTTGTAATTCTTCTTGTTCTTCTTGTTCTTCTTCTTCTTCTTGTAATTCTTCTTCTTCTTCTTCTTCTTCTTCTTGTAATTCTTCTTCTTCTTGTAATTCTTCTTCTTCTTCTTGTAATTCTTCTTCTTCTTCTTCTTCTTCTTCTTCTTCTTCTTGTAATTCTTCTTCTTCTTGTAATTCTTCTTCTTCTTCTTCTTGTAATTCTTCTTCTTCTTCTTCTTCTTCTTCTTGTAATTCTTCTTCTTCTTCTTCTTCTTCTTCTTCTTGTAATTCTTCTTCTTCTTCTTCTTCTTCTTCTTCTTCTTCTTCTTCTTCTTCTTGTAATTCTTCTTCTTCTTCTTCTTCTTCTTGTAATTCTTCTTCTTCTTGTAATTCTTCTTCTTCTTCTTCTTCTTCTTCTTCTTCTTCTTCTTGTAATTCTTCTTCTTCCTCTTCTTCTTCTTCTTGTAATTCTTCTTCTTCTTCTTCTTCTTGTAATTCTTCTTCTTCTTCTTCTTCTTCTTCTTCTTGTAATTCTTCTTCTTCTTGTAATTCTTCTTCTTCTTCTTCTTCTTCTTGTAATTCTTCTTCTTCTTCTTCTTCTTCTTGTAATTCTTCTTCTTCTTCTTCTTCTTCTTCTTCTTGTAATTCTTCTTCTTCTTCTTCTTCTTCTTCTTCTTCTTCTTCTTCTTGTAATTCTTCTTCTTCTTGTAATTCTTCTTCTTCTTCTTCTTCTTCTTCTTCTTCTTCTTCTTCTTCTTGTAATTCTTCTTCTTCTTCTTCTTCTTCTTGTAATTCTTCTTCTTCTTCTTCTTCTTGTAATTCTTCTTCTTCTTCTTCTTCTTGTAATTCTTCTTCTTCTTCTTTTTCTTGTAATTCTTCTTCTTCTTCTTCTTCTTCTTGTAATTCTTCTTCTTCTTGTTCTTCTTCTGTTTTTTTCTTCTTTTTATTTATTCTTTGTCTGTCAATTTTTGTTTCACTTCTATGTTTCTTGTTCTTTATCCTTTTTACTTTACATTTTTATTCTTTTTTTTTTCTATTCCCATTTTTCTTCCTTCATTCCCTCATTGTTCCTCAGTTAATGCCTTACACCTCAGTATTCCAGCTCATTCATTCTAGGATTGCTATTGTATTTGTTATTCTTAATGGAGATAATTAAGTACATTGGATTGGTAGGGAAGGAGAAGGGATTTTTGGTATTAGCCATGGTTAAGGGCCTATGCCATCAATGGGGACACCTCTATTAGGAAGGGATAAGATGAGGAAGACACCAGGCAACCATGATCCAGGGTCGGTCCCTAACAATGTTTCCAGATAGAACATGCAACAAGCCTCCTTACCAAGGAGTTCGAGCCGCTTCCCCGTTAGAAGCCGCAAGCCACCGTCACAACACACGCAGCACTAGCCCATCTCGCCTAGCACTTCGGACCCTATAACTGAACTAACGGAATGAAATAGGAGAGCGGGAAATTCATGGAAAGTAAAGATTCATTGGAATGTTCACCTAAGAGACCAGCGGAAATTAAAACATCGGTTAATATTTAAGTTATTTCTTCTTCTTTGAATAACGGGTTACCCTCCTCCGGTATTGAGACTTCCGCTGCTCTGGTTATCACTTTTTCGGGCAGATTTATCTCTGGACACATATATATTCACAAACACACTAAAGGGACTTCCTGAAAGGGTGGTCAGTCCAATTTCAGAGCCGTCTCGAAGACATTACAAACAAAGAAAGAGGCAGACACACACAGAAAGATGGAACGAAGATGCTTTATGAATGGAAGGTGAATCCCTACCAGAGAAATACTATAATCCGACACTTGCCCTTGCTTAAAAGGGTTGAAGAAAAATGCCAAAATCTCAGCTAGGTTAGTCGGTCATAGAATTTGAACGTGGAACCTTCCGAAGCATTGCCGTCTATATTTTTTTCTCAGTTAAATATGCATTTAAAAGAGCTGAAATCAGAAACTCCGTATAAATATGTTTAACAGAAATTTTATTAAGCCAGGCAGCACATTTTAAAAAGAAAATATGCTCAAAACTTTTATTTATTTCAATAAAATTGAATATCGATTCATTTTTCCGAAAGAATGAAATGATATCAAAATGCATTGCATATGTGATGTGATAAACAGTGGCTGGCAATTATTAGAACAGTTCGAACTGCCCGCATTCAAACTAACCCTGTCCTTGACCCTGCAAGGTACCTCGCAATCAAAACGGAGTTAATTAACAATGCAAGACAGAGTGGCCGACCCGATAACGGAGATTCCTGCCAGGAACCTGCCCAGCCCTGTCCGACTGACTGACAGTGTGTGCTGGTGACCTAGCTCCTCCCCTGCACCACGGTGGTGGTGGTGAACCTCGCCAATGTCGTCGCGAAACAGTCGCGTGGCTAAACTAGTGTCGTGAGCATGAACCGGCATCGGCAACTCTGACTCAACTCCAGCAGCGCTGAGTGTCGAGGTAAACCCTGCGAGTGCCTGCAAGTGTGTGAGAGGCATTTGTTTCAAGTGCTGTGTAATAATTACTTTCGTATAGAACAAACATTAACGTTCTTTTTAGCGACTTGCGTTGCGCTTTTTTTTCAGCAAAATACTGATGCTAGTCTTTTGTTTGTGTGCTTGCTTTATTTATATATGTCATGAGAGCATTTGTCGGCTTTAATGGAAAATTAAGGGTGGCTGAAAGCTTGACCAGACGATTAGCATAACTTCTGGTAATTTTTTTCTCCCGAAAATTAAGCAATAAGGAAGAATTATGTCGTTAAATGAATATTAATGATTCTTATTTTTCACTTACCCTTTCCTCCGTAGTTCTAAGCGACGCTTATAGTTTAAAGTTTGCTAGTCACTTGCTAAATAGCATAAACAAAATTAAATCGTGGTAAACATGTTATTATCATATTACACATGACCACGCATATCTATAAAAATTTACATACATTTTTCCAAGGTTTATTTGAATATGGTTTTAATTTTGTAATAAATAAGGAAAATCAGCTGTTTCATCCAATTTTTTATATTAACCGTTTTGGGGATATAATATCGAAAGTATTATGTGCGAAATATACATTTTGTGAGTTCCAATATTTTTTATAGAACTAAAATTGTGCTAATTTCGATGGATCACCGTCCTAGGGAATTTACAATAGTAAAGAGTCCAGATTTGAATTCTGTTTCAGTCAAATATCCAGAATGACTGAGTTCTTAAATTTAAACCACGAATGATTTCCGGTCGTTCATTGCTTATAATATAAGTCCTTTACATTCCTCATTCTTAGATATATGGGACTAAGGGCTCTATTTTCCTTCCAGAAAAAAATCAACTTGTGAGATGTTCTCGCCTTAAAAATGCTCACAATTAAAAAGCATGTTCTAAACATTAGACAACTGGTATTCATTATTTTGCCTTGACTCAAAAACTTCCCCTAGTTTTACTATATTTTATCTTTTAATAATTAATATTTTTGTGCTTTTTAAATAGTTATATTTGTTCTAAAATATTTGTTTCCCATTTCGTTATAGGTTATCGTTAAATTAAAGTTAAATCACATTTCTTGCAATCATGTAAACCTTCTGTAAATATTTTAAATACACAGTGAAGAAATCAAACTTAACGATGGGAATATACTATTTCGATACTGAATACTATTTTAATATATGTAAAATTCACTGTAATTTTTGCATACCGCATAATGCTTATGTTTATTATGTGTACTGTAACCATGTTTTATTCCTTAAAATGAAACAAAATTACTGTTGCTTGATTTGTATCGGGGAAGACATCCTCAACAATTATCAGGATTTAAATGCTTATAGCAAGAGGGCCTGTCGCGTTGCGTAGTTTTTTTTCCCCCCTTTACCGAACGACGGATTTTTCTGGGAAGGCTGTGACCTACGAGGAAAAAAATTATGTAAGAAAGGAGGAACAGCATATGTATCTTTGCATTGGGAAAGCTTTCCCTAAGTAGCTTTTTATATTTCCTAATCAATAGGTGAATCATAAGTACAGATATCATGTCCCACATAAGCAGAATTGGCATTAATTATTCAATGAAACAGAAAGTAAAGATTTACTTCGTTAATAGGCGGCTTAATTAATTCTGGCAATTATGTATGTGTAGAAAAATGAACTTCCTTATAGCTAACTGTTGTTTTGTGTTATCGCTTTTATAACTGTGATTAGGAACTGCACTGAAGTCATGGCATTAAGACGTGTTTGCAGAATGAATCGAGTCCACTTTCGATATCTGGAGAGTAGCTCAATGGAAATGCTTCTATTCCCTTTTTGTACAAAAACTTGTATTATTTGCTGATTTGAAAAAAAATACATTAGATAGCATAAACATTTTAATAATTACACAAAGACACCGAGTAATAATAATAAAAAAATTATATACCGAAAGTATATGAGAAACACAAATGACATTTTTAACATAATTTGCAAATATTAAAAAGACTTTAAAATATTATTGTTTTTTTTTTATTTATTTGAGGCATTTTGAATTTATTTTTCGTAAATCGTAATACGAGTAGAATACTTATAAATGGTTGTTTATTTCTTGCCTGCCATCGGCCAGTGATAATCAATATTTGTAAATTAAGAAACGTTAAGCTCATGCATACAAACTCCTTTTATGTCAAGGAACAACTTGGGAAATTTATCATAAACGGATGGAATACAAACATATTAATTCGCAAACTGTTTAAACAATAGAATTGACTTTTCATATGCTGACAATCATTTGAATGTTGAGATATTGCAGCAACGTTTTACTTAAATTAAATTTTATTAAGCTTTACAAATTTAAACTTTATTTTGAAATATTAAAATGGTTGTGTTTATAGTAATTATTTACGTCTCTACAGAAGCACATGGCTTGAAGCATTTGCAATTTGTATGGTTATATATCTCGGCTGATTAAAGAAAGTTCTTGGAAATGTATGAAAAAAAATTTAAAACCCTTTTTTTTAAACATTTTACATATAATTGTTTTTAAGATTAAGAAATATATTATGCGATTATATTTGTAAATGGTTCTTACAATTTTTTATCATTTGTATTTTGATAATTATTTTATTAGTTTGTGCAACAATAAATATAACATGTTATTAAACAACACAATAGGCTTTCGACTTCGAATAAATATAAAGAACAATAGGAGAAGGATGTATAATAGTAACATTTTAATTTACATTAAAATCAAATTTATGACTTTAGTGCTTAATATTTTCTTGCCTCATATCTTGATGGGTCCAACAAGTGGCACGAAATTTGAAAGCTGTATTTTATAAAATAATTAACATTCTTTAAAACGTGTGTATAATTAAAAACGGGAATATTTTAAATACATTTTGTTGTGTTAAAATAAAAGTATGGAAAACACTCATTGGTGGTAAATTAGTGTAATTGCAATGTTAAATAATAAAACGTAGCATTTTGCAATAAATACAGCTTATATAGCTGCATGTGTACACCATCTTTTCTACTGCTTGAACTTGACTCGTTTGTGATAGAGGCTATCCGTCTGAGCCAACAGTCACTTAGATACCGCTACAAATGTGACTAATCGTACATGTGTTTCCCGCATGCCTCATGTATTAAGTAAACTGTTAGTGTTGTTCTCAGCAGAGAAACGTTTCTGGCTTCAGACAAAGTAAATCAGGATTATATAATGGCCACAGACACAAACCTGGGAGTGAAAAACTAAGAAATAGCTGCAAAAATAATGAGATGGTGCTCCACCTTGCATGAAATTGTGCTGAATATTTGGAGTATTTCCATAGTAACAGTGAGACTTTAGTGCTTCTCGATGTATTGTTTTCATTTCGTATGAAGTTTTAACAAAAACATAACAATATCGCTAAAATATACTTCATTTAGCGTTAATTTCTTCTTTTACGTTGTTGTGAGCTAAATCCTGTACTTCTGTGTGTCTTTTGTTTATCGGTAACGAACATTTTCTAATCTATTAATGCCACATTCCTAATTGTTTTCCTATGTCTAAATGTTGTTAAAGTTCTTTATGGCAAGAGGCGCTTTTCAGTCTGCTAAGGTTGCATCTTTTAAATGTCTTTAGTTTTAGATGCCACTTAAAGAACACTAACGGAGCTACTGTTAGCTCCTCTTTGCTGCGAACTTTATTTTGTTCCTGAGGCATTCTTTTGATCTATTGCACGTTTTCCGCTTTTTCTGGTATACTGCTGTATCTCACTTTCCTTCTGTATTGCATTAGTAAAGCTTTAAGGTAACCAAGAAGTGTAAATCTAGCAAATAATACAGCAATCAACATTTTGCACTGTATCTCAGAAATGCATAAAGCTATCAATATAAAATTTTATAAAATATTAAGAATGCTTAGTTAAAGATTTTTTGTAAACTTTAATTCTCTAATGCACATAAAACGTTTTTTAAACAAAAATAACTCTTATTTCCCGATAATTTAAAAATTTGACATTAATGTGCATTTTTCTCAGGATTGGATGGACCAATCTTGTTGAAAATTTGCACACATGCAAATATGAAGTGTGTAACTAGAAGTATTTAAATATCTCTATTAGTTGATAAAAACAATATTAATGAGAAATTAAATTTTTTCTATTTTTTTTTTCAATTTTGAAAATTAAATTTCTTTTTTCAAGCAACTAGCATAGATATATTATTCTAGTTCCCAGGATAGCAATTTGTCTGCAGTTCAAGTAAAAAAAAAAATAAATAAATAAATAAATAAATAAATAAATAAACTTTCCAATTCCACCAATAGTTTATTAGAAAAATGCATGATTATGTCACAGTGTTTTCAGCTTTTTAACAAGATTTTATTTTGGTTTAATTTTTTTTAAAAAACTTTTTATGTGCATTAGAGAATTAAATTTTACAGAGGATCTTGAGTTAAGTTTTCTTAATATCCCCCAAAATTCACATTAATAGCTTTAAAACTTTCTGAATTGCAGTGTATATTGCTGCATTATTTTCCAGATTTACACTTCCTCATTACCTTAAACTTTAAGAGAGCATTTTCAGGGATATTTCTTCATAATAAAATCATCAGAAGATTACATTACTTCTAAAAATGTTTAGTCATACTATCTTCACTTAAATCCCAAAGTTTGTATAATATTCAATTCGTAACAAGAGAAACAAGTTTGATTAAATTATAAAATGAAATTCTTTCAAAACTTCTATTATACAGTGAAATATTACATATTCTTTTAAACCATTTTGTCCAACTTATGAGGAGAGCTTTCCTATTATGCAACGATCTTATCTGCTTTTTAGTTATAAATAGACTTTAAGGAATTACTGAATTTTTTTAAAGTTGACATTTTTATATTTTTGTTCTGTTTCATGTTTTCTATCAACGGTATGTTTAATGCATTCCCTTCTTTGCTAGTTCAAAGATTTCCCCAAATACCCTTATGCAATAAAACAAATTTTTATCAAATATAAATCAAAACAAAAACTTATTCAGGAAACAAGCATTCTCATGGTTTTTAAAACATAACCCAGTAATGAAGGTAGACGAGAATGCCAGTACTGCGGACAGATTGGCCAATATGCACAGGAATCCGGATCAGTAGTGTCAGGGCAAGGTTAGCAGAGCCGCTCGGAATCACTGGGCCTTATGCAACCCAACTAACAGTACTGCCGGATGAACAGGTTTAGTGGAAATGTACAACTGCACGAAACTGTTAGTGTTGCTCATCGAGAGGAAATATACAATTAATGGATGTGCTTGTTCTCTGTTTGAAAGCTTCAGGGAATTTTATGACCTCAAAAAAGTCATTCATATGAGTAAGATGACTAAATGCAATGTTGTAAATGTGTTTAGTGAATCATAAATACTGGTACATTTGTGTGAAAATTATACCAAACATAGTGAATATTACTCATAAATAACCGACGTGCATTTATCCTTAGCAACAAATGGAAATAAAATTGCGATACAACATGACTGCAATATCTGTATTAGTACGGCACGTTTGTCCATCTTTGCATAAAATTCATTATAATTCTTTTTAGAACTTAATATATTATTTTAAATTTACAGTTTATTTTGTTTTCCTAGGCAAAAACTAGCTGAATACACAAAATATTTATAAGAATCCTTTTAATAATCATATTGTCAGTCTATTGATATATGCTTACAAAATAATGTAAATTACTATTATCACAAGTAATATCATGAGAGGATCTGAGATTACCGATAAATTCATGAACATAGTGAGTTTTTATTTCACGAATAAAATAAGAATTTAAATATAATTGCTCTAAAGTTGACTTACAAAAGTGTAATAATTGTACATTTGTACATAACCTTTTCAAGCAATCTTGTGATTGTCAGTAATGCCAATAGAGAAGAGAAAATGTGGGTTTAGGACTAATTCATGAGAACAGAGTAAGAATAAAAGTGATAAATATTTGAAATTCGAACACGGAATATTAACGATTGTATAAAACGTTATGCTTATGAATTCTATTCAGAAATCGCGAGACTGAAATGGACAATCGTTACCGTTCGGTTTTCTAATACCAACTGAGAGAGGGGGAAAAAGACAACAAACAGTGTATCTATTTTTCTTTGTATTCTATGGTTTGGAATTCCTAATAATAAGATCAATTTGCACATTTATACATCACCAAAATGCTTTGAGGAACCCTCCATTTTTCGTAATGATTGTCGATAGTCATGCTTTTGTTGCTATTAATAGCTTCCCACCACCTCTAGCAAAAGTGGCCAGTGATGCGTATTCAGGAATTATATAATGGAGATATAGAGTTGGCTACACTGACCACAAGACAAATGCACGTCGCGTGATCGAAAGGATTTGATAATTTTTTTTTTTTTTTGAATATTTCACTCCGTAACCCTGCTGTGATTGGTCAAAATTCAAAATTTGTTTCTTTCATTGGTCGATTTTAAGATGACATCACATGAGTGAAATAGTCATAATTATTATCACAATGTAGTTATTTACTATTTTTATATTCTTTTTACTCAACATTCCAAGAAAGATAACTTTTAAGACCTCTCATGCACTGCGTATAATGGAGGGGGCTCTTAAAATGCTGTAACCAGAATCATTACAATAATATAATTTAGAAAATATTACAAATTAAGATTAAGCTTACCATTTATTACTATTCTTTTTAAAAGGATTTGAAACTCCATCTTTCCTTTTCTTTACATCGACTTTATATTTCGAATTTGATTTTATTACTAACAAACTATTTACATGGTGTAAAGTAATAATAGATAATAAATCAACATAAAATAAATTGTAATGCTTTTGTTTGAATATTTGGAAACAGCAATTTAATTAGGGTTTAGTTTCTTTCTATTAAATTATAAAACATAAATTTTACATAAATCAAGAATTTAAAATATGTTTTAAATGTTTCACATTTCTGTTTTGTTACTGAAACCAATTAAACAATTCCTTCTGTCTTCCTGTGTGTGTTACTTTCTATATGAACACCTAGTTCACAACTCGAAATAGATATTTTAATTACTTTCAGATAGACATATATATATTTTTCGCTTTTCTATTTTTCCACTGACCTTATACATAAAACTGAAACATTTAAAATATATTTTAAATTTATAATGTGCTACACTCTTGTAAGTAATTCTACCTCATGGACAACCGTAGAAAAAAAATTAAGCCCTAATTAAATAAGCTGTTTCCAAGTATTCAACTAAAATCGTGGCTTTTGGGGTGAAAATCAATGCATTTTATTTTATATTGATCAATTATTATCTATTATAATTACTATTTACATACGTAAATATTTTATTAGTTATAATATCAATCTCAGTTTATACAGTTTATGTAAACAAAATGGATTTCAAATTGATCATCGAAATTAAAAAAGAGATGGAACATATATGAATATATACACACCAGTTCATATATACACGGTGTCCCAGAATTGCCGTAATTTTTTTCAAGTTATACCCTTATGTACTTCCATGGTACGCACGCCATAATGCATCTTGCAGGAGTTATAGGGGCGGATTAAATTATAAGTTATTTTTATTAGCAACTGAAATATAAACATTTAAAGTTTGTGCCCTTTTCCCCACTGTGTAATGTCTTATACAGCACAAATAATAATAATAATAATAATAATAATAATAATAATAATAATAATAATAATAATAATAATTAAACGTATATAGAAATAATATGTAGCATATAACACGTAAGGTTTGTAGTTTTCGCGTGTTATCTTTATTTCTTTTTCGATATTAATATCTCTTTTCAGACTGCAAGCATTCGTTTTCATATCAACTTCTGAAATTAATCATCATCAACTTCAGGAAATGAACTGCAGGGTCTATTCCATTCCCAGAATTATAAGCCTATTTTTCTCACCAACGCTTTCTAGCACATCTAGCTTTACTAAACTTCTGAATTCTCCTTCCTTTTTAGTAAATATCCTCCCCTCATCTCACCGAGTTCCAAGTGTCTATAGCTTTCGTATAAACAGTAACACATTGCTATAAGATACCTGGTATTCTCCAGTGTTGCCACTGTTATTATCATACATAAATATTGGGTGAAAACTATGATTTTTTTAAAAAAAACAATTATTAAATAAGGAACAAATGATTAAATTATTTACTCTCACTACCACGCCCGATCTGTTAGCACTAAACATGTATTGAAAGAGATTGCAACGAAGTGACAACGTTGTTTTCCTGAGCGAACTTTGATGCTGCTCATTCGTCATCAACGTATCATAAATAAACAGCTGAATAACTACAATCTCAATTCCAGGGAAAAAGTTCCTGGCGGGAATCTTACCGCAGACTTCCTGCTCACGAGTCCACATCTTAACAACCGACCTCCCTGACTAAAGATGCAGCTGGAACATTTAAAGTGAACGAAATTCAAGTTATTACATGGGGGACAGGTGTTTAAAAATAGCTATAATTATATTACTCGTTTTACAATTAGTTTCGCTATTTACTTTTCTACAAACAGTTATTTCATGTATTTTATTCTTATGCCACTAAGAACACCGTCCCTGTTTTGTTGTCTAAGTGGACACTGTGGTAAGTACAAGGCGGTGCAATCTAAAGGAGTGCCACTTTAGATGTAAAACATTCAATTATTTCTCCGTCATAGGTCGGTCCCGTTAAGTTTAAGCGTAATGCTACACGTTGACAGCATCTTGGACGAATTACAAAAAGGAAAAAAAGAAAGAAGATAGAGAATTAGCATTCGTAACAGCCACCTATAATGCAAATGGGAGAGGATTCCTGCTTTTGTTTTTCGGGCGATTGTCCAGGTATATGCACTGCATACAAATCAGGAACCTCATTGTTTTATTTGATTTAATGGTGACACGTGTAGGTAGGTCAGTGGTGTCAACATGATACGGAAAACCTTTTCAGGACACATATATACGCGAGCGTTGTGACACTATGTAATTGTCTCTCAAGCCTTCCTCATGTCACTGTTAGTTTCATGCAGCAGATCCTCTAAGTTCGAACAGAGAGTCATAACCTTTTATAATTCAGAGTCATTTAATAGAATAAAATAGATATCTGCGAGACCCAAACGAAAAACAAGAGGTATAAAACACTTTTAACGTTTTCGGTTTAATTAGAGTGCATAATTCTTATTCAGTGACATAGAAGAAAGTTAATGTAATGTGAATCATCCATTGAGCACCATTTTATTACAATACTTTAATTTATGTATGTAAAGTATCGTAACATACATATTATTTATTATTAATGCATTCATGTTTCAGTGATTTTTCTAAATTTGTACCCTGCCTTACTTTTAGATCACCCCCTAACCTTAAAAGTATATTTCGCCGGAACCTATCTCCTTGGAATTTACATCGTCCCGTTGCAGGCTCATATCCTTGCCAACGTCCTAAATGTAAAACCTGTGCACTAATTATGCCGTGACATTCATTCCGCAGCCCTAATTTATCCAGAGAATTTAACATTTCTTCATTTGCTACTTGTTCTTCCAAGAACGTTGTATATATGTTATCTTGTAAGCTTTCCAAAGCATTTTATATTGGGTTAACTTCTACTGTTGTTTCGCTACGTATGAACAATCATAGACGTTCTGTTAAAACCAAGTTGTCCAACATGCCTTATCTCACTGTAAGGATTTTGATGATGTTTTTAATCTAACACTTATTGATGCCTTACCTACTCATAGCTCTGAAAGTTAACTCAGAGATAGAGAAATTGGAGCTATATTTTTTACATAAAGCGCGTATACCACCTGGTTTAAATCTTACATATTTTTTTTCCTCCCTCTCACCCACTTCTGTTGTTTGTTTCATCAGTTTCCGTTCATAGCGTTACTTTCAATATTCAATGTTTATTTTTACCATCTTCACTTCTTGTCTTCTTGCCATAGAAGAACTCAAACAGTTCAAAATATAGCGATTACTAATCTGTGTCTTTTCTTAGTGTTTTATCCTTTTCTGCTTTCCTAGTTATTGTTATTTTAGTTACACACACACACACACACACCACACACACACACACACACACACACACCACACACACATAAAGCCGAATGCCTATTTTAGAATAGAAGTAACCGATAACAGCCATTAATATATTTCTTTTTTATATCAGTAGAAACTTGTATAACATATCACGGGACTCTAATTTATATTTCCCTTAAACTTAACATATATGTAACTGATTTTCTGTGAGCCAGCCTTACCTAACATAATTATTAAATCTGGGAATTGAATACCTCAATACTTATTAAAGTAGTTAATCATAATAATGTAATGTATAGCTTTGGTGAACAAGGAATTCTTGAGTATCCGGTTTCACATTAGATATTGCAATTTTTTAAATCGTGTAACGCCCGTTTTTACTGCTGAGGCATCACAGGCGATGGACAACGATGATACTTGGGATTATATGATAAATTGAAAAAGGATTTTTTTTAAAGAAAGGAAACGCTCCAGCCTAAGTTTAGGATAACTCTCCAGCATTTGCCATTTATGAGGACTAAGGAAAACGTGGAAAAAACGTCAGTCAGGGAGGTCAGTCCTGGCAGGAATCTTACCGCAGACTTGCTGCTTACGAGTCCACATCTAAACGACCTTGGCCACCCGTTTTTAAATTATCTAAAAATTATTGACTGGATTTTGTTAAAAATTTTAACTGTATGTGCATAATATTATTAAAATTTGTGGATTATTTAAAGCAATAAATTTGTAAAATTAGAAAATACTTTGAGGGACATTTTTGTATACCATTTTCTCAGAAACTATAGTGAATACATCAGTGAAATTTTATGTATGAATTTAGGCTCTAATAAATATCTGATAAAATTAATATAGAAAATTTATGGAAAAAATTAACAGGTGTTTCTTCTCAATATTAAATATCTCCCTTTCACGTATCTTCTTATTTCTGAGTGAACATCTCAAGGATTAACTCAAAAATTCAATAATATAATGACAATAGTGTGTGCCTCTTTTACAAAGCTGAATACGAAATGGTTACAACTAAATGTCAGTTTTGAGATATTACCAGCATTGTATTAAGCATTTTGAACTCTACAACCACCGAAAACATTAAAACTGTCTGTTTCATTAGTGTTCATCGATATCAGTTTTCACTCTTCCGATTTTAATGCTTTTCTCATTTGGAAAATATATTAAACAGTCAAATACTTTAATATAAAAACGTTAAGTGATATAAGAACCTCACATAAAGCAATTTCCATTGAAACAATTTATACATTTTGGGAAGCAATAATGTACAGCACCAAAACTTTTGATTCTTTCTCCTGAGAAATATACAAATTTGAGTTGTAACCCTTACGTATTTTGATTATCAAAATTTTTCCATCATAAACATGTTTACAAAATGATCTATATATCGAGTGACAAAAATATGGTAGTATTCTTACATTATTGCAAAAATTTTGAAAATCCACACAAAAGATTTTTTGTGACACATCCAAAACGTAATATCTGATGAATGTATCACGAATGTCTTCTGAAAAAATCTTAACCTTAAACATACCACTTACTTTCAATAATCACTTAACACGTGAAAAATATCTAACAGTTAGAACATTTTACATCTTTAAAAACTTAGGTTCATAATGTGTTGAATAAATAATGGGTTGCAGAATAATATATTAAATTAAAATAATGAAGACAGCGTGTAACGATGTAATTGGTGATAATGCAAAATACATTAAGATACATTTATAAAAGATACATTTATAAAACAGATGAAAGGGGCTTTTAATTTGGATATTCTTCGGCAATAACAGGTTTTATTGCCAGTTGTTATTTTAAATAAGGCAAGTTGAAACATTAGAGATATTAGTCATGTAAGAATATCTCTAACGTGGATGGTGTATAGTTTTAAAGTTGTGTGTTTGTTAAGAGTAACATAATACCCACTTTCCATTCGGTTGCTAAAATTGGAAAATTGTTTTTAAAAGTGTTCTTGATAATGCATGAAAGTGGGCAGGTTATAGTGTTGCATGCTATTCTTAATGAAAAATATATCATATTCTTTGATTATTTATGTATCTCTACTTAAGTATGTTGGATGCTGGAATTACTTTCTTATGAAGTGAGTGAAGAAGCATGTAAAGCAAATTCTTTTAAATGTCTTAAATGATATTTCTTTTTTTTTTTTTTTTGACGTTTATGGATATGTAATGAGGTAAATGTTCTTTGACATGATAGCAATGTTGGGTATTATAGATTTCAAATAAAGGAAAGTTTCCGATTTTTCATAAGAATTGGCTATTAAGTACATACGTTTTTGTTTTTTTTTTTTCAAAAGTGTTGATAATGAAAGCATCTAGTGGTTCTTCGTTCTTGTAAAACGGTCGAACATTTTTCATCTCTCTTGAAACCTGTATGGAACATCCGTTTGTTGGAGGCCGGCCAAAAATGTACGTCATTTGCTAGCAAGACTTGTCGTGAAGAACAAACTTGCAGCATCAATTTATTCAACCAAATTTTTCAAGGTTATCATAGTTTGATGGAAATAGTAATTGAAAAAAAAAACATTCTAGATGATAGACCCCATATAGTCATGTCAAACACTGGAAGCCTAGAATGCTATCACAACGAGATTAAAATAGCGTAGTAATTAGTAGTTTCGAAGGTATGCACTTGAATTCTATAATTTCCGAATCTGATCACACAAGACATGAGAAAGAAATAATAGGTCCTTTAGTGTATTCCCCAAGACCTTGAATGAATGTTCTATTAAAATACATTCAGCGACAATTTTCAACCAATGATGGCAACAACTGGTAGTTAAAATATTTGAGGCTACCTCAAAATAAGATTAAGTTATGCCAGTCCCTGGCCCACCGATAAGGATGTCAAGATAGAAAATACTGACTGGAATAATCAGGAAAGATGAGTGGCAATATTGTAACATACAGGGAAAATTCAGTCAGAACTGCAATGGATCTGGGTAGCCCAGAAAACCCGGCCCGGCCATGACGAGCCAGCTTTGAGCGTCCATATAACCAAGGCCACGGCGAGCCAAACAATGAAGGAAAGCTGATAGAGAGTGGAAAGAAAAGGAAGAAAGTTGTGTATTGCACGTATCTTGCGAAATAAACTGTTGAGGCCTATATTGACAGGAAGGAGTGCCATTTAATGTTCTCGGTTTATTTGCATACATTTTCCTCTTCAAAGGACTCTAAAGATTTGTTCCTCACTTTTCACATTGGGATTGGGGCAATTTTAGTTCAGCGGTGGCCACAAACCTTGGCCTACGGTTCTAATGTACTCCGAAGAGGTGGTATATTGTCACAAAGTGCCCAAAAGTGCATTGAGTCGCAGGGTGAGAAAACAAAAATACTTTTTTCACCTTGGTCCCTTAAATAAGAGAGTTTGCCGATCGGACACATTTATAAATAATAATTTCTGAAACATTTCCCGATATTTTTGAAAGTCTATTAATAAATTCCAGCTCTGTTTGATTTATTTAACAAGACGTTATCTTTGCAAATTAGAAATTCATGTCGATCGGATACACTTAAGATTTGTTCCTCACATCTCAAATTGGGATTGAAACAATTTTAAAATTGAGTTTTTACTTGTCTATTTTATTTTACTGTGTTTATATTAATGCAAATAAATTCAACGAGGTTTCCAAATACCTAGAGAAGATCAAGATACTAAAGAGTGACACCTTTGCCAATAAAACTTTGGCGCATCGTATTTCACACTTGAACATTCACAAGGACGTCTGATCATGGAGTGGGGACCTGGCGTCTAAAGTGCATTTTCAAACAGACGCAAAGGAAGAAAGCGTTGGGTGTATGGAATCTTGCCATAGGAACCTGTTTTTGCAACGGTATATTCTAACGGAGGGATTGAATTGCACATTCGTGAATTTATTATTTAACAACGCTTGAGCTTAAAATGTCGTTATGTGAAACATTTATCAAGAGGTATTTGCTTTGTACTGGTATGTCGCCGGGCATAAATCTCCTGAGAAACACGCCATCTTTTTATCTCCCCCTGCTTATTCAGTACAATACACATATATTAATTGTTCCTTCAACTTTGATTACATTCTATTAATCGTACATCACTTTAATTCTCAAAATCAAAATGTTTTCCCTATTTTATGTGACCAGTAAGTTCTTGAAAGCTGTAACAGGTTGTGTCTATAAATCAAATAACGCAATTAACAATATTTATTTGAGTAGTAATTTTAATTTATTAGAAACTTGTATTTCATTTTGTTTGAGCAATGAATTATTTACACATTTTTAAAATTTTACTTTTTTATAGTTGTGTACAATATTTTTGTTCTCTATGAATAAACCACTGTGTTCATTAAGATATTGCAAATATGTTGGTTTCTGTTCTTCTCTTGTTTCTTCACTAGGTATTATCTCTTCCTTATTAAAACCCATATGCCTCTATATATAATTCAGTGAATAAAATTACATTTTACAATAAATAAAACTGAGGTTGATTGGTTTAGTAAGAGTTTAAAAGTAACGCATTTTGTATATTTATTAATATTTTTATGAGAAGAGAAGCTTATCTTTTGTTTATAAAGATCACAATATTAAGAACAAGTTCTGTTTTTTTTATACTAAAAGAGAATTATTATCTTTCACATAAAATATTTATAAAAATTATATGCACACTTTTTCCCAATATTTAAACTATATCTACATTATTTAATTATTTTACCTATGAATTTGTAAAATTTATTTAAGAATACACAGCATATGCGAATATGGAGGACGAGAATCTATATCTCGTTTTCTTTTTTCTTGTTATAGAAATGATCAGTTACAGGATATATGGATTTTTGGGGAAGTTACTGAAGTGTACATAATACCCTTGAAACGGACACAAAAAGATACTATGAAACATGCACTGTTTTTGGTAATTCCGAAAAAACAGACCTCCCAAGGTTCTACTGGATATTTAACTGCAGCTCTGCTTACTTACTGGCAATGTTAGCATAATGTACACCTTAAAGCTGAATACTAAATAACACATCGTTGATCGCCAGGTGCGTTTTTAATATATCGATACTTGTATCTGTTAAAAGTAATTTCTCTTTATATCTGTTTTCTACTTTCGAGTTTGCATATACTGTTAGTAAATTGTTCATATACTATATATAAAATGTAAAATAAAAATAAAGTAACGCTATTAACAATGTAACAAATTAACAGTAATAATAAAAGTAGAATAGGATAAAACACTTAGATAAAGTCACACTTGAAATTGCTATATTTCGAACTCGTTGAGTTCTTCAATGGCAAGAAGCTAGACAAGTGAAGGTGATAAAAGTAAATATTGAGTATCGAAGGTAACGTTACGCATGGAAACAGATGAAACTAGAAATGAGAGTGTGGGGGGAGGGATTAATACGTAAGATTTAAACCAGGTGGTATACGCGCTTTATGTAAAAATATAGCTGCCATTTTTCTATCTCTGAGTAAACTTTCAGAGCATTGTGCAGGTAACGCATCAATAAGTGTTAGATTAAAAGCATCATCAAAATCCTTACAGTGAGATAAGGCATGTTGGACAACTTGGTTTTAACAGAACGTCTATGATTGTTCATACGTAGCGAAACAACAGTAGAAGTTAAGCCAATATAAAATGCTTTGCAAAGCTTACAAGATAACACATATAAGACGTTCTTGGAAGAACAGTAGCAAATGAAGAAATGTTAAATTCTTTGGATAAATTAGGGCTGTGGAATGAATTGCACGGAATAATTAGCGCACAGGTTTTACATTTAGGACGTTGGCAAGAATATGAGCCAGCAAAGGGACGTGGTAAATTCGGAGGGGGTAGGTTTCAGCGAAATAAACTTTTAAGGTTAGGGGGTGTTCTGAAAGCAAGTCGGAGTACAAATTTAGAAAAATCATTTAAAGATGATGCATTAGCAAAGTATCGTGACATTCTTTCAAAATAGGTCCGCTGCTTTCAATTCCAGGCACGTAAGTAGTAACAAGGTTAATGAAGTTCTTATTAGAAGTTTTAGGTTTGCATTGGAAAGTTTTATGCGCTGAGATTATACGGGATTTTAAAAGAGCGGAAGGATAATTTTGGTCTTGGAACTTTTGAGCTAGGTTTTTAATATACTTGTCAAGAAATGAAACGTTGTTACAAAGACGATGACCACGGATTGAAAGAGAAAAAGGAACAGATCTTTTGGTATGCAAGGGGTGACATCTATCAAAATGAAGATATTGTTGTAAATTGGTAGGCTTAATGTGCACAGACGTAAGAAAAGAGCCATTGCATAAAGAAATATCAATATCTAGGAAAGTAGCAGCATTGGGAGAGACAGAAGAAGTGAACTTAACTGAAAACTTGGAGTTAAGATTAGTAAGGAACTGATCGAGAGATTCTGAGCCATGAGTCCAAAGCACGAATATATCATCAATATATCTCAGCCATAATAATGGTGCCAAAGGTTCTGACTTAAGAAATTCCTCCTCTAAGCGAGCCATAAAAAGATTGGCATAAGACGGTGCCATTCTGGTGCCCATCGCAGTACCTCTAATTTGTAGATAATGTTTATTATCAAAACTAAACGCATTGCGAATGAGAACCAGATAAGTAAGATGACAAATGAAATCTGTGGATGGGGTATGAGGAGGTGCTCGAGGGTCCAAGAAATGTCTAACAGCTATATTTGTACATAAAGCGCGTATACCACTTGTTTAAATCTTGCGTATTAATCCCCCCCCCCACACTCTCATTTCTAGTTTCATCTGTTTCCATGCATAACGTTACCTTCGATACTCAATATTTACTTTTATCACCGTCACTTGTCTTCTTGCCGTAGAGGAACTCAACGAGTTCGAAATATAGCGATCTCAAGTGTGACTTTATCTAAGTGTTTATCCTATTCTACTTTTATTATTACTGTTAATTTATATATATATATATTTCTTCTGGGCATAGTATGTGTGATTTTAAACAAAAAGATAAGGCATATGCAGGAACAAAGCATCTATTAAGGCTGAGCCTACCAAAAATTAGTGTGTTGGATTTTATGTGTTAATTTTTATTGACGCATTGAAATATTTCCATTTTTTTTAACTGATGTAGATACCAGATCACCACAACACTGTACAAGGCTCAGCCTGTCTTGCGTAAGCATATAAGTGATTTTCCAAGTCTTTGACAGGGAAAGGTGAAGGGGCTCTTCATGGAGTTTTCGTTTCTGTGTAGGATACCTTGAGTTATATCTGCCATATTCTGGGATTTTGTAGAACCTGAAGACCAACAGGACCGGAATGTAGACAATATCATTTTAAAGTAAAGTATTTTGCTATTTTTAATTGTAATGTGGTAGCATAGAATTATGAAATTATTCTAACAGTAAATGTTATTGTATACTATGACTAAATTTTGTGTATGATCGCTTGATAATTCTTCATTTATAACTGTTAGCTGTATATTGTCAACTGCAGCGTAATTTGCGTGTTGTACTAGGAATATAGAAAAAGAAACGGTAAAATGTTCAGTGAAAAGTCAAGAGGGTGATTTATTCATATACGTAATAAAAGAATCGTAGTATTGAGCTCATATATAAACAAATTTAAGGATGAGTCATGAAGCATATAACTTTTTTAATATTGCATGTAGTTAAATATAATTACCACTTACATTCTTGATAGTAACTTGAATATTAAAAATTATAACAATACGGAGCCATTTTCGTCGTATATTTAGCATAAATTAGATTTTCCATTAATTTCGACATCTCATATCTTAGCCTTCCTTATACAAAAAACCACCCTTCTAAACTGGGTATATAAAGTGTGATTCAAAAAGCGAGCCGGATTTAAATCACTGGCTACTTTTTTGTTGTTGTCCACATGTTTCTCGTATATCATGTTGATATCATTTAGCATTCCAATTGTTGCTTCAGTTTGCATTTCTTCCATTTCTTCATTGTGTGTCGCCATGGGGTGGTTTACAATTGAGCAATGTGTGCTAATTGTAAAACGTTTTTCATTCTTCAGTTACAAGGCACACTTTCACTTAAACGGATTTTGAATAAACAGAATTGTCTATCTGGGGGTTAGAAAATCCTTACCTGACTCAAGAAAGGGAAATGCATCCACGCGAGTGATGGTTTGGTGTGGTTTTTGCGCGGGTGGTGTCATTGGCCCTTATTTTTTTGAAAATGAGACAGGACAAGTGTGACATTTAATGGAGACCGATACCGTACGCCAATAAGAAAATTTTATGACCTCGTTTGGCTGTAGTGGACATTCAAGAGTTGTGGTTTCAGCAGGATGGTGCCACCTGTCACACTTCCGGCGTTGCTCCATGAGAACTTCCTGGATTGGTTCACCTTACGTAATGATAACCGAAATGGCCACCAAGGTCATGTGATTTAACACTTTTTGGTTTATTCTTTGGGATAATATTTTGCCAGTAAACCCCGAAACATCCGCGATTAAGGAGGAAACAATGAGTTTTTGGCGAAATTGAAATACAAGTGAATTCGGCGAACAGAGCTCTTGCGTGCAGAACGGTAGAGGGCGTCATATGCCCGATATCATTTGCCATATCTAAAATGGGAAGGGATGATGAACATGATTATGTCCTTATTTAATGTGTTATTAAAAACAAATTTTATAATTTTATACATTATAACCGGCGTGCTTTTTGAACCACTCTATATTATATTTATAGCTTATAAGTTATTTTATTTCTCTTATTTTGCTTTTATTTTTGATAATTGGTTATTGTTGCTAATCGCATTACTCTTATCGTGAAAACTGTTTGATCGCTTGAAATCTAAAATAGTGTTAATGCAGATGGCATGCTGTATCATTCGCTTTCGTAGTTTGCTAATAGGTGTCCTTAGTTGCAGAACATGTTTCTCTATCGTCAACTTAGTCTTTATTGTTTTTAACCGTAATATGGTGCTTTGCAGATGATAAAGGAAAACACGTGGCCAGCATCGGACCTTTCGCAGAAATTCCGGCTACAATTCTCAAACTTAGCAGCTTCCCGCCGTATTAAATTTCGTTTCCAATACACGAGGAACCTTTCTTTCTTATTGAGAAAGCCTAACGGCATATTTTAACATGTATTGTTCGCAAGTGACTACTATCGTCAAATCTGTGACGTTGAGGTGTCAATAAAACAAATTCAAGAATGCGTTTAAAAAACAGTTGCCAAGATGCTATTGGCATTCTTTGGACCTTGATCAATGTTGAGATAGAGCATGTCCATCGCGCCATTCCAAGAAAGACAAAAACTTGTCTCCGGTGTGATCAAAGTGGGCGAGAATTGGCCCAGACAAACAGAACGTTTTTAACATCTTTTATTCATTGTGTGTGTTTTTAGGGAAGAGTGAGACAGCGCGTGCGTGACGAGTTAACCTGTGGGCAACGGCAAAGTGGCGACTCAAACCCATTACGGCGGTACCAGCACCAGCATCCTGGTAAGTGCAATACCTGAACGTTTTAACACCCTTCACTTTGATACAGGCTGCTATTATTGAACATTTGTGTCTCTTTCAATACCATCTTACTTTGAACGTATGCTATTTTGGCAGATTTTGTCTATTACATTTTCTGCTATTTCAATAATGTTGTGAAAAGGAGTTAATTGTGTGTTTTGATTTTCTTATACTGTAGCCTAGTCTTGGCTTTATATCTAATTATTGTAATATAAAATATGGTGTATTTGTAGTACATTTTTTCATGAAATTTCTCTTTTACCAGTTAAAAATGGGCATTATCAAAGCAATGAAATAAAAACTTTGAACAATGCCATATTGAATTATGAGAAATAACGTTTTTGGATTATTTTAATTGTATATGTTTATGAAATTTAATATTTATATCAACATTAAGTATAACAAAAGTTGTTGATAATGACTTGATTAGGTTTTTAAATCTGTCAGGTGGGCGTTGTGTTTTGACTTTTATTTTCCTTAGAAATTTCTTTTTCACATTAGTGAGACACAAAGCAAAATTTCACCAAAAGAGCTTACATTTTCACCACATGCTTAAAAGAGACCGAAACTTTAGAGACAATTTAAAGAAATTCGGAACTACACTGGAATAATATTACTAGTTAAGCACCTTCCTTGAGGAAAATTTCGGTTACCAAGGAGAACTTAGTTGCGCCTATTTTCCTACAGAGAGCAGGGTGACAGGTGGTAAGCCCAACGTCTCTAACGCCATCTAACAGGGAAGTAAAATTGGACGTGAAACGGTCGATCATTTTGTCTAGGAGTTTCTTTTCTCAGGTATGCAGTTCTTTAACGTGCCGTAAATCTAAGACATGGAATTCACGGTTTTAAGTCTTTTTTGGAGGACTTGCGCTGGAAATTTTTACGTCCTGAAAAAATCCGTCGCGAATCTTGGGTCTAGAATAGAGCCCACTACCCTTATAGAAATTGTAAATAATGCTACAGAAAAGTGTTGCTTCTAAGTAGTTTATATTAACATAATATATTAACAGCAACATTTTTATTATAAAATATCAGCACAAAAAGTAGTAGCTTAAATACTCGAAATATTTGTAAGAAATAACATTTCAACAATTATTTATTTAATTAATTAATTATTGAGAACGTCATTAGATTTTCTCTTCCGCTCTGCCAATCTTATAACTATTACAATAAGTTTCAATGACTATATCACAATTATAACAAATAGTAACAATTGCAATCCTCATACACATATAAACCTATATTCAACATGAAATAGAGAAAAAAGTGTTTACTAATACCTAAATGAATAGTTAAAACACTAAAAATAATAAACGTAATAATAAGAATAAAAAGGAATAATAACATTACAACAAGCTCTAACAACGACAATTCACACACATATAAACCCATATAACTCGTGAAAATGGAAATAAATGTACTTATAAAACATAAAAATGAAAAACACTAACAATACAATGAAGTAGAGAGAGTTTTATGATACTAATAACAATAATAGAATTAAAATGTCTACAGTAGAATAAACCAACTATCTGTGTTTTAACATAAGAAATCTAAAGCTATCTATTATTATTTTAATAACATTAAACAAGTTCTTATGAAATGGTCTCAGAGTTTCGCAGTCTTTGGCATCCTGTGTAACTGCATTCCAGTGGGGGACAATGAAGATAACACTATGGAACGAAAAAAAAAAAAAGTTATCTCATACCTCCAGAATGAAAATGTCTAAGGGAACTTTAATTGGAAATTTAAATGTCAATATTTTTAGCACATTTAAAAGTACTTGTTAGTGAAAATAGCAATTTGAATAATTTCTATAAACCGATTAAAGTACTAACAATAGAAATAAGAAAACACATTTCTTCATAGTGCTAAAATGCTTGCTGCCTGGTGGCTTTCTCTTGTACTCAGCTCTACTGTCCCTCTTCAGAAGCCAGCAATAATCTGCAGGATCCCAATGACCTTGATAACATTTTCCATTGTAGCCATGTCCTGATGAAAACGCTATTCCCGTTCAACACTTACAGCTCAGGAATAAAGTCCTAGTGTGAGTGGATGACATTCATTTTTATGACATCTTACAGATATTGTAGTAATGCTTCCACCAAATATTGATATTGTCCTTCCCACTTGTCAAGAAAACCTCCTAACACTGCCTTGAAAGCACACCAAACGCTAGTTTCCCGTTTGTTAGATTCTTTTCAAAAACTTTGTCTTTTAAAAGCTTTCTTATTGTGGGCCAACGAAAATACCCTCCTTTAGCTTTACATGTGTCAACTGGGAAATAAATCATGCCCTTTCCTATAGACTGTAATTATAATATTTTCTTTGTACGTATTCCGCTGTTGCTACCTCGGGTCCAAGATCCCTTCTTGTTCCCCCCACCCCAAATTTATTGATTCGTTTTATTTAAGGACGCTCTTTAACATCTCAGGTCATCAGCGTCCCATTCTATTCAGAGCGTGAAACGACCGATAAATTTTGCTCAGAGGTGTCTTTTTTTGGCTTGAGGTTCTTTTTCGTGCCGTAAATGTACGACACGGAACCCACGGCTTTACTTCCCTTCCGAAGGAAGCCATACTTAGGAGTTTTACGCCCGAAAACATCCATCGGCCCTGGCCGGGTTTGAACCCGCGAACTTAGGTTTAGAAGGCAAGTATGGTTACTACTACACCACCAGGACCGACCCCGTCAATTTAAACCCGACACTAAATCATCTTGTACCACGTTTCATAGGTTGAATCACTTTAACTGAAGTACTTATTTGAATGATCACTGTTGCTACTATCAGTTTCTTCAAATGCTTTGGGGAAACTTTATTGGTAAATTTCGCTACGAGACACAGCTGTAATGGCACATTTGAATAAACAACATTGGACTTTGTTCAACCTGATACTTTTACCATACAGAAATTCACACGATTTTGTTGTTTCCGTTAAATCCTAGGTACGGCGAATGGTAAGGGTGTTAATTTCCCATTTAACTATACTTTCTCAAATTAGCTGTACAAGTAATATAACAACGTTTTGCGGCCCGCTTTGTATCTTCATCATCAATTTTGCAACCAAAGAAGTGAAAGTAAGCTATTTTTGTAATGTTATAAATTTATTCCTTTGAGATTTTTGTGTTAACTTTCCGCAAGCATAACAAACATTATCTGCATGATTACGACACTGACGTCTCTCACTTTATCCACGGAATAAAGTCACTACACCGACCAACAATAACACGCTTCTACCTTGCTTCAAAGAACTGCTGCTCTAGACTGAATCATTAAACCAAAATTCCAAACGAAAGTTTCACTCAGAACGATTTTAAAACAATCAATAACCCTTTTATCGGTATTTTATCTCTTAAGATTTACACTTCCTTTCAAAGCAAACTTCCGCTCCGATACTCCCATTCCAGAAAGAGACTTCCGGTAATAAAGTTGTACGTAACACACAAAAGTTCAGGGTTTAGAGAAGGAACTCACCAAGTAAAACATTATCAAGCCAAATAATAATAATAATAATGCTTTAACTGCATATAATGTTTCATTTCGTATCAATTCTACAAAACATAAGTAATAAAGACTTAATATATATCGTACATTGTATTACTTTTGTCAGTCGGGGATCGAATATAAATAAAAACTGAGACCTGATAGGCTAATTAACACCGCGGCAGCCCACCTCGTCCTGGCAATTTTCGCCCTGTAATACAATCAACGGAATGAGATGATTTGAAATGGGAGAAAGGGAAATTCATACAAAGTAAAGCGACCAGGCGAAACCACGAAAAACCCCAAGGCCCAAAGGGTTTTGAACCCGGGACAACCCGAATTGAGTCCCAAGCGTTAGCGCCTAAGCCACCCCGCTAGTTTCGTTATTTATACAGTGATATGTAAATTCAGTTACTTCTTATTTATTCTCTTGTACTTACACTGTTGTTGCAAGTATTTCCTTCATAATGCGTCTTTCAGTTTCCGCACCACCTACAATTATTATAGGTGGGATTTAAAACAAAAATTCCATAAAGCCAACATCAACATTGAAAAAATGCATACGCATAGTACAGGTTACTAGAATTCTTGAGCAAAATTGAAAGTGCTGATAAAAATTCTACATAAGTTCGAGAGTAGCAAACAATGTCTTAATTAGTAAAATAACAACAACAACAACAACAACAACAGCAACAACAACAACAACAACAACAACAACAACAACAACAACAACAACAACAAATAGATTGAGTGGAAGATTCTCCCGCCATAAGTTAAGAAAAAGTCGCGGTCTCCAGTGAGGGCATTTCTGAGGGTGGTATAAGATCGAAACAATCCAGAAAATCTTATCTAATTCAATATTTAAAGACCTAACATAATATAAATTGCCTTAAGGTCTTAAAAGTCAATATAACAGCTTAAATTTAGAATATTATGATCTCATATCCATTTTAGGCATTCCTACGATATAACTTTCATTTCTAATTTGAATAAACTCATGAAAGGAAAATGTTAATAGGATTAAAACACTTGTTGACGTTTATTCCTGTAATACACTGGAAGGAGAATGTTATTCAGTTTATATTTCACCGTAGTAAAAGCACTTGTCTAGTTCACATTCGCCTAAGCATATTTTACTTGCTGATTAGTTCCCATTAATCAGTGTCGAGGTAGAATTGCTTCCTGTCCAAAGGTCATATCTGAGCAACAGCTGCAAAGGGAAAAGAATACAAAAAGGTGTTCCGTCGAAAGTGCAACACACCATCGAACGCAGTGTACAGACAAGCTGTAAGAAAACTTACACTCTCTTTGAGTACATTTTCTATTGAAGGTCTTTCTTAGCCTTAAATTGTTCTTTCATTTTGTGTACGGTGTCTAATTGATATAAATAAAATTTTCACAATAATAGATTGATTCCTCTAATGTATTTTTAATGTATAATAATGAGAAAACTTCCATTGAGCATGTTTTTATGTCACATCTGCCTAAATTGTATGGCAATTTTATTTTTTTTTCATTGCCTATCGTGTAATATCAAACCTTTACATTTTTGCTATCAATCGATCCAATAAACAACATTTTGGTTCTCTTAGGCTGAAGTTCAGAGAATCAGCAATTTTCAGGTTTATCAATTTAATGAGATGTCCAATATTAACATATTCTGCTGGAGAGGGGCCAGTGGTAAACTACGAGGATTACCTTTTAAGTTGCTACAAACGACCACTAGGTGGCGCTGTTGAGATATGTCATTACTATTTTCGGAACAATTGGCATTTGTTATTGGAAAACAGTTGCAGATTAGACTTTTATCGAGGGGTTTGTTTACAGTGAGCGTTTAAACAAAGAAATTGTGCGAAAAAATTAAAATTTCACTTGAAGGTTTTCGATGGATAATTTTTTTACGATTTTAATAAAGGCCTAACTCAACAGCAATGTATAGAATCGCTTCGTTCAACTTTTGGTAATGAAGCACCAATAGAAAAGACTGTTTACAATTAGTTTGCAGAATTTCGTCGTGGTCGTGCGTCCGTCAGTGATGATTTTCATGAAGGTTGAACAAAATCGGTTGTCATTCCAAAAAACATCGATACTGTACAACATGATTGAAGATGATCGGCACGTGACTTTACAGTGAGATAGAGGCATCCTTAAGCATATCCAAGACTGCAGTACGGATGAACATTTGCTGTGGAAAAGATCTGCTCCCCGTGGATTCCGCATAATTTGACCGAAACTTAAAAAAAAAAAAAAAAAAAAAAAAAAAAAAAAAAAAAAAAAAACCACCCTCGTATTAATTGCTGTAATGAAATGCTCAAAATATTCCACCGAGGAACTTTAAAATCTGTATGCAAGATTGAAACAAGTGACGAAATTTGGATATATTGTATGAACCGGGAACTAAGCAAAAATGCACTGTTTGGGTGTTCCAAGATGAACCGAATCCCATAAAAGTTGTTCGTTCGCGAAGCACTTCCAAGAAAATGATCGTTTGTTTCTTCGGTTGTACTGGACATGTCGCAATTATTCCTTTACAGAATCAAAGAACAGTTAATGCTGAATGGTATACAGCAATTTGTTTGCCAGATGTCATTTAACGAAATCAGGAAAAACAACCGAAAACGTCGCATCATTCTTCAAAAAATTTTTAAACAGTGT
Organism: Metallyticus violacea; assembly: GCA_030762175.1. Lineage (NCBI taxonomy): Eukaryota > Metazoa > Arthropoda > Insecta > Mantodea > Metallyticidae > Metallyticus > Metallyticus violacea. Next base: position 37,089,106 of record CM060839.1, on the reverse strand, counting down.
TTAACTCCCTTTTTACCACTGAGGCACCGCAAACGGCATTCCTTCATCATGACAATGCCAGCTCTCACACAGCATTTCAAACAATTTATTATTTGAAGGATGAAAAAATCGAATTAATGTTTCATTACCCGCATTCATCTGATTTGTTATACGCAGGCTTTAATTTCAAAATTTTCCAGTCTAAATTACTAAATATATAACGTAAATTTAATTTATATATTGAGGAATAGCTTTAAAAACAATGGTGATTAAATTTTAGGTTTCATCCTTCATCTCGCCACCCCCTCCCCACTTTGAAATTTAAAATGACACTTATACCTTTTGATGCTTAAATGTGAAGAGAATGCAATTTTGATCACCTATTTTGTCTGGTAACCTATTGTTGAATATGGAGAGAATAATTATTAATGCTAGTGAATATTTAATGTAATAATGTGTTTTGATAATTTTTTCAAAATAGTGTAGATCCTACAAGAAAGAACAGAATATAAGGACTAGTGAAGAGTATCTCTATTGCTGTAATGTTAATAATTGTAACATTACCCAAAATAAATTGTTTATTTATTCTTCAACTAACTGACTTATTTTGTATTCTGTTCAAATTCAAACAACATGAACGACAGTCCAGGTTGCCAGGCAACTATAGGAAAATAAGTGATAACAGTGGGATATTCTTTAAATTTTAAATGTCAAAATGTAAGGGTACAATTTATAATTTCAAAGTGGGGGTGAAAGAGTAAAACTTAAATGTAATTAACATTGGTTTTAAAGTTTAGATCATTAGTTGATTGCTGTTTGAATTCGGTCAGGATAAAGGAAAGTTATTTAGCTATAGGATCAACAACTTCTTATTTTGGGTAGAACTACAATTTTATGCAGTTTATTTCGGAAGTCCTGATTTATACACTTACACCCTGGTCTTTCTTATATAGCAAATATGGAGAACGCCCAGTAAAACTAACGGTTTGGAACCCGCATTAATTCATTTCTAAGTGGCGGACAATAACAGTCGTTGTAACATAACGCCATTGACCGATAGTTGTTAAATGAATATTCGATTTTTAACGATACAGAAAATAGTTTTATCTCTGTTGCTACGAAAGTGCGCAATTAGTTGATCGTGTCTAGATAATAAAAGCTTGTCAATATATCGTTTGTCTTCAAAGCGTGTTTTGTTTTTTATAAGAATATAACGATTAGCTTTTGTTCCCTGGGAACGATGAATAAATGGTAAATAGACTGAACTGAAATTCTGAATATTTATAGGAGACACATCATTTTACGAAATTATGCTTTTTCTAATAATAAAATTTCTTCAAGAAAACACTTTCTTTTCCCTACAATCCACAGTATCACAATTCAATTTTCCACTACTTTAGCTGTACAAGAGACATATCAATTAAAATTTATTGTAATGTTGCAATTACTGCAATACTGAATATGTATAGGAGGCATACCTGACTTGAATTGCATGTAAATTGCTCATATAAAGTTTTTCTGTATTTTTGCAGAAGTATATACAAAGTTGCTTTTATGACTGCAGCTGATGAACTATCAAAATTCGTCCCTCTTTTTCACTTTTTGAAGCAAGAAAGCGAGATCTAAAATGGAGACTACACAACAATGTTTGTTGATTTCTATTGTTACCATGAAACTATTCCTAAATCATATAAATATAACGGAATAAGTAGGCTTTGGCCGAGTCGAATAAACTGCAATTTATAAAAACATTAGTTCCTGAATTTTGAAAATAAATGTCGTAAATATAAAATATAGTAAATGACACGTTACAAAATTATCTTTAGTATCTCCCGTCTCTATCTCTGTAACTAGTTGTCTAAATAACTACTGAAATGTCATTGTATAAAACATTTTAGAGAAGAAAAAACAAATAGAGATTATTATTTTGACTCTTTTTATGCATATAACATTAATAATGTTTAAAATTTGAGCAATAATTTCATATTTTATTTAAAACCCCCTTCGTAGCACCTGTCTATTCATTATGCAACTTCCGAAATTTATTATAATATTATTATTAACTTTAATTCAAGTCAGTCTGTAAATATGACACTATGAGCATATTCTTTTAAAGTGATGTTATAATAAAAATTCATATGATTTATTTCTATATCTAGTTTTATAAAATGTCTTTTATAAAAATAGAAGTCTTTTTACCAAATATTCGTATTCAATTTATTATGAAATTGATAATAAATTCTTAAGAACGCATTTAAATATCAGTTAATGAAGTAAAAGGCATGTTCGTTTAAAGCGTCTGGCCACGAAAGTGTTAGAAAATACTATAAAAGCTACAGTATATATGGCGGCTGTTGTACTGACTGTTAGTACCAAATTTGCAAACCGGATCGTCACGTTCGAAATCGGCAGATCGGAGCCGGTCAGAGGCTGCATACTAATAGGGTGCAAAAATGCGAACAAATGAGGCTGAAGACAAGTGCATGCCAGGAAGTACTCACACTCCCCCACATTCAAGTACTACCGGTTTGGCAGATTTCCGGAAGTTCGTTCTCATTTTAATAGAGACGCATTTTATAGGCATTGTTGTGCACTTTACATTCTCACGGCAGTACTGTTCAGGCTTTCCATATTCATTTTTATACGTCATATCAGTATCTAATTTTTCACACATTCTTATGATTCTCAAATGCTTTTCCGTGTTTTAGAATAAGTGTTGCAAAATTTAGCAAGCACTAGCTATCTTCTAGCTGCAAAGACACTCTTAGATCTGTTAAGAATATTGCTTAGCAGTCAATTGTTTGGCGATATCATTCAGGTACTAATGATATATTATGTTTCACATTAGATGATGCATTTTTAAAAAATGATTAATATTCTTTAAATTTTTACAATATGTGCGAATATTATTAGGTTTATTGACATGTGACTTATACATTAATTATAAACAGCTTGTGGCCAATATTTTAAAAAAAGAGAAGCATTTTATCTATCAAATATGAAAATATTTGTTTGAACTTTTCAGACTATTATTAAGGAATATATTATTATTATTATTATTATTATTATTATTATTATTATTATTATTTTTGTTGTTGTAGTTGTAGTTATTATTATTATGAGGCCAACTTTTAATATGCAGCAGAGAAAAGTGAATATCGAAAAGAAAGAAGTATTATTTTTTGCTACATATTATCGTAAAACCTACCTTTATAATATATTTTTAACTGAATTAGAATATTGAATCACACAAAAAATTAAATGTCATAGTTCCTGAGAAAACGGTATATAAAATGTCTCCTCTTTTTAAAAATATTTTCTTCACAAGAGCCTACAATAATGTCCATGAATTAATGTAGATCATGTAATATTTTGAACATTATGCAATAATTTTAGATATTTCAAAATGCGAAACAAGAGTACTTTATGAGTACGATCTCTCCTTCAATAAATGCTACTGAACGTTCAATTGTATTTGGAAACAACGATTCTGTTTTATGAAAGCATTAATAACATTAAGTGAGCTTATGTTCAAAACTATACAATGTATTATTTTTCAAATAAATCTAATTCTGTCTATGGTGAAAACCAGTGCATTCTTAAATCAAAAATACAATTTTATAACTATAACAACTCCATAAAAATGAATAATATCATTCAAAACTTAAAAAATGCAGATACCTAAATGATTTTGTAATCATGAGTCGTTCAAACTTGGAATTTCTCAGACATGTGTACTTTTATAAACACCTTTTTCAAAAAAGAAACATGTACATATAGCAAATAATAAACCTATTTGTGAAATGTTAATATATTTGTGAAAGAACGTTTGGGATATGAAAATGGCTTAGTAGTCGTCACTTTGGATATATTCTAATTAATAAGTACTATAAACTGTAAAATATTAAAGGGATATTTGTAATGCTCAAGTATGTGACCGTGTAAATAATGAGCGTTTAATACGTACTAACATTAAGTGAAACGAAAAAAAAATGTGTCACAAAGATGGAATCATTAAAACACTTAATAGAAAGGAGTAATTAATCATGGCTTATTTTGAAATTAAATTCTTATTCTTAGTTATTTATAATTTACGCAAATAATCTATCAATAAGAGTTGAAAGTCTTTCAAATGATATATAGTTTGCAAGTGTCTAGCAAAAATATAATTGAACTGAAAAGCAATTTAAACACCACATTAAACCTAAAATAAATTGGATTTTAAACAAACAAGTTATATTTTAATTAAAATAAAATTTAAAAAATTAATTCATTACAAATAGATCACAAGCATTTCACTGCTTATTGAAAAGAATGACAAACTTTGGGTCAGCTCCCAGAAAGAACCTTTCCTGCAAGAACAACATAAATTAGAAATCTCACAATAAAACTTAGTGTCATTCAGTCACATTAAATAGTTGCTTCAATAAAGTTTTTTTTTTATTTGGTTATTTACGGACGCTCTTTAGTATCTCGGGTCATCGGCGTCCCGTTCTATTCAGGACGTGTAGTGGTCGATAAAATCTGCTCAGAGGCCTCTTCTTTCAGTCTTGAGCTTCTTTTTCGTGCCGTAAATCTACGAAATGGGACCCACGGCTTCACTTCCGTTCCAAAGTAAGCCATACTTAGGATTTTTACGCCCAAAAAATCCATCGACCCTGGCCAGGATTGTACACGCGATATTGGGTTAATAAAACTGTACGAACTGTATACTGCATCTGTTTTCACTCTCTTGTGAAATATATTATTTTGTGAGAAATTGTTAATTTTTTATGTTACATAAAGTAATAAGACAAAAAGCATGAGTTTCCTCTCCCCAATACTAACTTTAGGTGCATTCATTTACTTAAGAAATTCATTCTTCATCTGTGTATTAGTTCAAGGTTTGTTAGTTTTTTCTTGGAATCCTCAATATTGTATTAGAGGCTTTTCACTGAGCATTAAATTGAATTGTTAGGGTCAGAGGAGAACATTTCGGTACTTTAGCCTTGCCTACGCCCTCAGTTGGGTCACCTTTAGAAAGGAAGGAATGAATTGAGGGAAATATAGGGCGACCAGAATCCATGGGCACGGATGTTGACAAGGACCCTAACGTTAGAAAACTCCGACACCAGCGAAGGCTCCCTTTCCAAGAAATTCGAGTCCCTCAGAAGAACCAGACGTCAGGGAAGAAACCTTTCCAAGGCGCAAGCCACCGTCACATCGCACCATTCAAACCTCCTGCCGCACTTTAGATCCAGCAGCGGAAAATTCGTACAACTGAATAGAAACATTGCCTAAGCAACCGGAGGAAACCAGAAAGAACTCAAGGTTAAGTAAGATAGCTGACTCCAAGGGACCGAAAGCGAGTTCCTACCCATCCCGCTTGGTGTCACTAAGCACTAGTTTTATATACCAATAAAAACGTTTAAACGTGAATTAAAATTAAGCCTATATTTATGTATTCTCTTACATAATTATGGTTACATATTTAATATTTTCATCAGTGTTAATATTAACAATATGAAATTGATCAGTTTATAACATTTTTTCAATGAGTCAAATAAATGAACTTAAAGCATGCTAAACAAACTAAACTAGTGTCCATAGACTAAACTTTTGTATTATCTGCAGCATTTATTATTTAATTATTTATATCATACAATGTAACTGAACTTCTTTAAAAACACCAACACTGAAATAAGCATTGGTTTCATGGAAATAATTTAGATTACATTTAAAAATGCTAAACTCGGACATTTCTTGCAGTTTCGTAGAAGGAATAACAGTAGACTTAACGTAAGACCAGAGATCAAATTTTGGGAACTAAAAAAGGAAGATAAAGAAAGGAAAAGAAAAAAGAAAGGAAAAGCCAAATTTTAGTGTTTTATTCCAAAAGATTATTTGAATTTTTCTTTTTAATTTGGTATATCATTCATTGAAAATTTTCATTTGTAAGTGCTTTTAATTACGTAATATGTTTTACGTGTCAAATTACTTTTTTTATTACCCCGCACTATTGCATAAAAATGAAATTATCTCTGAAACCAATTATTTTAGAAGCCTGTGATTTGTTGTATTTTGTAGGTAAATAATATGTCAACAACAGTTGCTTGTATGTTTAATTTTTCAAGCAATTGGAAAGTTTCGCATTTATTTAGATATTTCAAACTATACATTCCAATTTTCTTTCCTAAACGCATCTAATATCATGCGTAGGTCCACCAGGGTTTATAAAACATTGAAAAACAAAGGAAATGGTTATTACATAACCTACCTATAATAGGTAGGTTATGTAATAGTGATAATGAAAACAATAGACCTATTACTGAAGAGAGTAATTCAGTGAATGATAAACCAATTGTTTACACAGTCCCTAGTGCTTCCAAGAAAAAGATACCTGGTAACAACAAGGAAGATATTAAAGACAATAAAAGAAATATTAATATACTGATCAACTTGACTATTTTAATTACAGTGTTGAGTGTAACTGTCTCCTGTAATGTTACATGTGAATGAACCATTAGTTGCATTACGTTAATGTTAATTTTAGTCTCATAAACTGATGAAGATAGAAGCATGAGCTTTTTACAGCTAATCTACATTATTACATCCATTGCTGAGCTCTAGTTTCAAGACATTTTATAAAGACTTTTTGTACATAAATATTAATATTATTTTATTTTTATAAAAAGAATTTGTTACAAAAATACATTTTTTATAAAGCACATTCTCTAAACCGAATCTTGGAACTTAATGTAATGAAAAACAAGCAGCAAAAGTTTCACTGGTGTATCTTTAATGCTTTCTGAGAAAAAGATAAATATGAATAACTTCGCATTAGTAATATAGGCCCTTCATCTCACCTTAAAAGATTTCTTTCTACTTTTGAAAGAAATAGTTATCTTTAACTTTGGTTATAAAGCCCACAAAATTAATGTGATAGAGAAATCGAATGCAAATTCCGGGATAAACACCATCTCATTGCAGTAACAGTTACAAATTGCCAAAATTAAATTACATTATGCATATCCTTTCAGCTATTCGTGTCGTTACAATCGCAACGCCGATTAAATTAAACATTTTAATGAAAATATATTTCCGGGCGCTTCATCGAGAGATAAATGTTTTATTGGTCACGTACAACGTGTGAACAGGAGCCGATTTGGCATTCTAAAGAGGCACTTTCTGCACCATCCCTTATGTCACTTAATGAACATCATTGTGAGAATCGTGAAGTCAAAAACACACATGTAGTTTTCGTTTGAGATATCCGTTTTATGTTTGTTAACAGTCGAACTTAAGCAAGTATCGTTTAGGTTTGGTCGAAGTAAGATGCTGATAATGTGGTTTCCTGCTTTAAGCTGGGATTGCCAAGTAAGAGAATCGATGCATCAAACCCTAGTAGGTGAGGAAATTAAGCTAAGCTGAATTGTTCTGTCATGGGCAAATGCCATTAACATGTCTCCTAGACCTAGAGAAAGTAGCTTAAGAAAACAAGACTACTTTTTTGCCTCAGCAATTAGTTTTAATGAATGCAGTTGTTGATACAAGAAACTAGTCCCCCAAAAGCAGAAATGCATTCAAAGAGGAGAAACCGGTGTGACGACATAACTCAAAAAATATTTATTTGGTTTTTAGAACCATTCTATTCACTTTCTGACTACCATTAAAGACAAGTGTATTTGTTTCCCAAGTACTAAAAGTACTTTCCCTTATTATTCAAGTTTCATGTATTTTAATTATAAAGGTGAATGATAACACAATTTTAAAACGTATCTTAAAGCAGTGTGGAACGTGTTTTGTGTCAATGATAGGTTGTATTTTTAAGAGGGAAAACGACCCATCACCTGACAAAATTCTAAACTTCCTTCATATTGCTCATAAGAATGTGTTCGAATATTGCTATGGGCAATTCTCTAACTTCTAGTTTAATCCAGGATTTTCCCAAAATAGGAGGGTAGCTGATAGTTTTAAACACCTGTATCTTTGGCTACCTGCAACTCAACAATCATTTGCCCTTTATAACAATGTTTGGATTTTGTCATAATGGTTTCAAATATCTATATACATATGTAGCAAAACTTTTACAATAGCATTATCAGTATTTTTATAAATGTAAGGAATTTCTAAATTATTTGCAGTAGTTTTCACAAATAAAAAAGAAAATGTAAGTGAAAATAGAATTTATAAAGAAGATTGAACTTAAAACAAAGAGAATTTTCATGGATTAACTTTGCGACACTTACTTTAACAACATTAATTGAATTCAAAATATTTTGAACTTCAATTGTGAAATTTAGAGACAATATGATTTAAAATGCACTGTAATTGAATGTTACCACAAACTACAGCATGCCTCCTCTCAGATATGCTTAAAATAATAAAATACTCTCCAAAGTGTGTCAAGAAATTAAAAAACCAAAATATTAAATTTAGAAGAAATCAAGGGAATGACAATTTCAAAGATACTAGTGCTATTAACATATTTCCGCTTCTATTTTGAAATCTGAAATATAACTTATGAAGCAAAATATATAGCGAGTTGGAAGTCGGTGCTATTATTTGAGTTACGGGCTTGCATAACGCGGGAGAAGCCAGTCGTCAAGGTCGTATTAATGTATGTGCAGGTAGCTGCTTGTAGTTCGTTTTAGGGAGGATTTGTTAGCAAGTGGTTATGCGTTCGAGTGTTACTCGGTGTTTTCAATGTGTGTAAATGGTTTGTTCTACTTCTTTAGTTATACTACTACATTCTTAAAGAAGAGATTTTTAAGTACGGTGCATATGTTAAAATGGATTCTTGCAGAGATATCGTTACTGTTCGCCAACTTGTTAAAAAAACGCTTCTCTCAATGACAAGAACTATGTTTCGAACCGCCGTGTTCTTACGGAAGAAAAGTTAGGTAAATACAGAGATTTCTCAGGCAGATTCCGGCAATGTATTGCCGCTGAGGGGCATCGTTTTAACGTGTCTTATAACAGAAGTTAGTGCTTATTTTATGCTTTCAGTATAAAATAAAAATACTAACTTTACACTTGGCGATTCTTTATCTCCTGCTTCGGCTGCATCTCCCCGGTAAGCAGTAAACAGGATTGTGTTGCTTAAAAACTGTGGTTAAAAAAATAGAAGGCTTATTTACCAACATAGTCATAGTCCAAGGCTATTCATTTGGCCCAGATCATTTCTAGTGTTTTCATCCCATTGGAAAACACTAGAAAATAGACGACAATTTCTTCTCATAAAGTCAAATGTTTAAGATTAGGAACGGAAAAAGCCGTTAGATGCAAGTCAAGGGAATAGTGATTGAATAATGAATTGGAAGATTATTCTTGCACTTTTACCATTTCGACTGTCTAAGTGTGGGTTAGCATGTTGTTCTGGTGGAATACTGCATAATAGGTTTCTGTCATTGTTTCAAAATAACTATAGCTAAGAAAAATAGCTATTTTCCCAGTTGTCTTGCAACTTAACTGTAGTTTCTTCTCAGATTTGTAATGATATTTTTTTCATGGCTATGATTTGATGCAGCAAATCCTGAGGAATGCGATTGGTTCAAAATCAACAATTGAGGGTCTCACCACGAATACAGCTTTTTCATATGCACTTTTTTCCTTCATGCGGTTGGGATGCCAAATCCTCTGCGACACTTTCACTCGGCGACCTTACAACACAATGTGCCAGTGATTTTTAATGAGCTCAAGTGGATATCTGGAACGCACTTCATCAAATGTGTGTATGGCTACATTTCGAGTCATTTACCATAAATCTGTGCAGAGCCACCATGAACGTCATCTAATTGGGATTTCATCAGTGCGGTCGTTCACTTCTAAATAAAAATGTTTAATCTTTTCACGGAACTCGCATTTTCCCATTTTTATGGCAGATACGACAGTAGTCAATCCAATCAAACGTTAACTGCGCGTTGTATCTTTGTCAATACCGTTGCAAGAATGTTTTCTAACAGCGACATTTTCGCGCTATTTCATACAAGTTTAGACTTTTCAAAACGACCACCATTAAGAAAAAACATTTAAAATGGCAAAAAGAACTTGTAAATGAGACATATAAATTGTGATGTAAAAACCATATAAATAAATAAATAGGCAAATGGTCTCATAACGCACCGCCTCACTTTATAGGAGAACAACTAATGAGGACATAGCACGAACCTTTTTCTTCATATAATTTAAATTTTGTTGACCATAACCTAAGGGATGGACTAGGAAAGTGTGCAATTCCTGAAGTCCGTGTTTCTACATCATTTCTAAACAATAATGGAAACAACTGAAGTAGCAAGACGAAGAGCTGCCAGCATGATCGTCACGCTTCCGTGCTGTAGAGGCGCGTGCCACATTAAATATAACCACTATTATCACGATTTCAGGTTGGTATTACATCAGCGAAAGTAGTTGATATAAAGCTCTAACAACGTTCTGAGATCTTCTTTGTTTATTTACACATAGCAAACACTTAAAAGCTCAAATATAGTGATCAGTATAGCAAATATTTTGTCATGTTCTGTCACGAAGTTTTGAAGGAAGTAATCAACAGGTTCAGTGGCGTTCCAACGAAAGTGGGGAATTGATACAATGTACAGCTTACGGATCTAAAGGAGTCTTTCAACTAAAAATACTTGAATTGGGATTTTTAAAAATATTAGGGTGTTTAAACGAAACTTAGAGTTAGTAATATAAACAGACGTATTTAATTATCAATTTGTCACATATTTACAAAATGTGAATATTTAAAAAAAATAGCTTTCTATTTCAACTTTACCTAGATTTTTTTCTGTCTTTAGGTCAATATATTTAATTATAACTTAAATGTACTTTTTTGGTCTGAATAGTTGCTTAATACAAGAATAATATTTTTTTAATTTTATATGAAATAACGTTGTACGTCAAGACATAGTATTTAATATAAGAACCTTGTAAATCAAGCATTTTTATTATAAGTCGGTCCTGGTGGTGTAGTGGTAACCATACTTGCCTTCTAAACCCAAGATCGCGGGCTCGATCCCAGCTAGAACCGATGGATTTTTTCGGGCGTAAAAATTCTAAGTATGGCTTCCTTCGGAAGGGAAGTAAAGCCGTGGGTCCCATGTCGTATATTTACGGCACGATAAAGAACCTCAAGCCTGAAAGAAGAGGCCTCTGAGAAAAATTTATCGGCCGTTTTAGTCCTGATTTGAATGGGAGGCTGATGACCTGAGATGTTAAAGAGCGTTCATAAATAAACCAAACTAAAATAAAATTAAGTGATTTTATTACTTGTTTAACTTTAAAAACGAGTATTAATGCAGTTAATTTATAGTACTTCTGAAATTTCCATACTCCAGCTTAGCAAAATCTCTTTCTATTGCAATGGAGTTACATACTTTGTCCTAATCAATTAAGCGGAGAAAAATTAGATTTAGTGATTATTATTGTTATAATTTAATAACTTAAAATTTAAGTTGTATTTTTTAATTTTAGCAAACTTAAATTAGGAGTTATACAACATTGTTTCACATACATCATCTTATGCAGTTTTCGCAGACGTGTCTGTTCAGATTTATAAATGTAACTTTGTCCTGCATTCCTTGGTCTCTTTTTTAACATTTTGTTTCCATTTTGAAACATTTACTTCCTTTTCTTCTCTTTATTTAATTTTTTGATATCTTGTGTTGTGAATGTCACACTTAAGCCCTGAATTTCACTCTAAATATAAAATTATCCCAGAGATGCTAATAATTCAACTGTAAGATTACCAGACTTTCAGTTGTTCTTTTTGTGCAAAGAAATGCATCTAGTGATGTATAACGCTACGTCACTGAAAACCAATAGACCCAAAAAGGTCTATTTCACTATTTAGTTACTGAACCTAGAAGTAGTAAACCTTCAGTAATTTCTCCATAGCCGCTGCAAAGAAGGTTGTGTGTTTTGCCTCTTCGCAAAATCAACAAAAGGTGAAGAAAAGAAACTTATCTTACGGCGTTGTTTTACCGTGTGATAACAGAAAATATATATGCTGCATACAACGACGAATCTTCTGCAACGTTTCCGCCGAGCGGTTCTTGATCTCTGTATTAGCGAAGCGTGCATTTTTGTACAGGGTAGGCTGAGAAATTAATGGGAAATCTAATTTATGTTAAATATACCACGAAAATGACTTGGCTATAATGATGTAAGTGACAATTAAATTAATTAAATGCAATATTAAAAGAGTTCATGTTTCATGACTTACCCTTAAATCTGTTGGTATTTAAGTTCAATCCTCTGGTTCTTTTTCCGTTCATATATGTCATTTTTAAATGAATTTTTGGCATTTCATTAAACTTGTTACCGTCTATAAACTTATTAACGTGCCTGTCGTTCCGCTACAGTTAACAATTACGTAGAAACAGAGGGAAAATCTAATACCTTTATAGAGCAATTTAAAAAATCAAAACATTCAACATCTCCGTTATCTTCGATGGATTAGGTCAGTGATCCGTTCCGACTTCAATACCGTCGATTCCTAAGTGTGGTAATGTACTTCTTTGTAGCAATCTTTTATTTTTAATGTTATTCTTTGTTCATTCTGATATATGTGATCCTTCCAGTTTTCGCTGTACTTGTAAATATCATTCAGGTTTTGACTGGCTTCAGTATTTGTTAAATATTGTGCATGCTCTAACTGAGTGCAAACATTTCATTTAGGTTGCTATAACTTTATTTGTGTTTCTGTGTCCAGGTCTCTGAACCTTAGATCAAACCTGGAAGTGTTGAAGTTTTGTAGCACTTTATAATTTTGTCTCTTTTAATGCTTTTTTATTGTTTTTATGTTTCACAGATAGTCTGCAATGCCACTGCTTTATATCGCTAAAGTAGTCAAATAGTATTACTTTTTTATTTGTTATTACTAGTGATGAAACATTATCTACCATGAACGTGAGGTTGACTTAGTATCAACAATACGGTGTAGCTGATCCTGAAATTTGCTGTCTAGCGTTCTGTCGTAAATAACAGCAGACTACTTTTAACTTGTGTCAGGCTTATGTTGATATTTTACTTACGAAAGAATGGTTCCATCTCTAATTATTACTGTTTCCGATGTACTTTGTCTTTATGTTGAAATGTCACAACGTTTCTTGAAGTCTGTATTAAAAAAAATTAAAATATGTGATTTTAATAAGTATGCATTCTATAAAAACAAGGAATTACCAACTTAGTGAGAAATAGGTATATTTTGATATTGCAGTCAAATAGTATTACTTTTTTATTTGTTATTACTAGTGATGAAACATTATCTACCATGAACGTGAGGTTGACTTAGTATCAACAATACAGTGTAGCTGATCCTGAAATTTGCTGTCTAGCGTTCTGTCGTAAATAACAGCAGACTACTTTTAACTTGTGTCAGGCTTATGTTGATATTTTACTTACGAAAGAATGGTTCCATCTCTAATTATTACTGTTTCCGATGTACTTTGTCTTTATGTTGAAATGTCACAACGTTTCTTGAAGTCTGTATTAAAAAAAATTAAAATATGTGATTTTAATAAGTATGCATTCTATAAAAACAAGGAATTACCAACTTAGTGAGAAATAGGTATATTTTGATATTGCAATTGGCAATCATGTGCACAATATTTTTCAGTGCCAGATATAAGAGCAAAACACTCGTATGAATTAACTTCTCTGTGCTCTGTAACTCGGACTTTAATTTTAAAATATTGCTGCTCGAAGTTGCAGCTAATTTTTTAAACTTTGCTTACTCAGGTGAAACGCTTGCTACACTTTAACAGCATCTAAACGAAATTCATAATCCACGCCACTGATAGGGGGAGTGGTGCAGTAGCACTCACTATTCAAACCGTGTAACGTGCGTGCTCTGGGTTAACTTCCTATGTTGAATTATTTATCGTGACACCAAATGTGAGACAAGGCGTGACGGTTACACTCATGTTAATGTGGAAATAGCCTCTCTTTTGCTATTAACCCACTAGCAAGACGAATGTTAGAAAGTGAAGCATTCATTAGCACAATTGGAACTAATTCGCCTTATCACATACATCGTTAAGGAAATGGGCGGCGATTCTGATTTCTTGCTTATCTGCAAGCGAAAACAGACATTGTTGTTTTGGACGACAGATCTGTCCGAGATGGAACATTATTAACAAGTACTGTGAGTGTTTTAGAGCTTTCTCGTAAATATCTTAAAGAGCATCGTAAATAATTCGGAAGACGCCAGAATATGCTGCTGCGTATTTACTTTGTCAGGTTCTCTTAGCGGTTATCCCAGAAGCACCTGGTATTGTAATATTTTTTGCTGCATGTATTGTTTAAACATTGTCTTATTCAACTCCATTTAATTTACCTTTTATAGCTAATGTCCATCTCATTGCATTAATAATGAATACTCATGCCTGGCATGTAAGACCAGCTAACTTGCTGGAGATGATATTTACATGTCTTTCGTGTGCTTTCGCAGGCGGGAATATGAGTGTATAATGCATAAAATCGCTTAGCTTTGGAACAATGAAATACAACATTTCTAATATTAATGTTTTCTAGCTCATCATGTGAAATATATTCTCAATAGAGCAGGACTTCCAAATTCTGAATATTCGATCACTCAAACTTCTAACCGTCAGCCATTATAATATATATTATTAAGTGATTTAAAGTAGATAATACAGTAATCACTTGCCTTTTCATGATTCCATAACGTATACTGTTTAGTTTTTATGTTCGTTTGTTATAGGTGTTTGGATAAATTCAAGGTTGTATTGAAATTTCCAGTAATAATTTGAAGAACAAATATAACGCGCGTTTATTTTCCCTGTTGTTTGTGTTCGTGTTTTGTTTTGCTTTTTTAAATAATACTTTATTAACAATAAGCTTGAAATTTTACAGTAAATATAATGCATTTTTATCTGTTGACAGTAACATTACTCATAAACGACAAGATAACAATTCGTACATCAAACATTTGCAGTTTGTTTGAAAGCTACCATTTGTCTCGTTTCCTAAATGCACACTGTTGGCCTGACTATTAAAACTGCAACACATTGTGCGTGTTTATAATAGCTATATGGAAATGATTTTTTTTTCTCTCGTTGTATGGCCGGGCCGTTAGAATCCTTCAGGTCTGTGTTCATCCTACCGTCAATGTTCTCGTTTCACTGTGGACGCATTTCGATCCTGCATCCCGCAGTCTGCATATGCCACAGTTCTCCCTTGATCAAATTCAGACATCTACTGGTGTTGCTATCATATTTTGAAGTCATACAGGTTCATTCTGAGAAAATGTGAGTCGATTTAACGCGTCCTAGTATACCTAAGTAAAGTAACAGCATTAAAATTATTAACCCTATAGTTATTTAATATAGTAATAACTGTGGGTTCATTAAAGTATTTTTTGTTTAAACGAAATATAAGTATTTTAGAACAGAATCAGGCTTAACCAGCGTATGCTGTAGCAATTTTTAATGAGAGATTCCTAATTTTCAACAAATAGAACTCTGCTCCGAAACACTTGTTCGCTGGGAAATCTTTTAGGTAGAAACGATGCTGTTTCCATTAACGAATTCTACAGCTGCCTCCTAACGACAGAAACTGAAACAGGTGTTGACGGGTTGTTGGAATACCATGGCTCCCCCTTGGTTTAAATAGTCGGGGCAAAGACGTAAGGTTGCATTGTGCCAAGCTAGTGCAATGCCCAAGATTCTGGTTGACCTTGATCTTCACAAACAAACACACGTGTGTTCGTAACATGTTTAAAGTGCACGGGCCACGCTCCCCGTAACGGCTCCTCTGCCAAAGCCTTTCCTGTTGCTTTTTTTTTTTTTTTTTTTTTTTTTTTTTTTTTTTATTAGAGGAATGTGATCATTAATTTGTTCGTGTAAATAACGTGGCGGACATGCCTTCTTCTGCATAACTAGCTTTTTTCCTTTCTCTCTCTTTCTTTTTTATGCTGTTCTTTTCTCTGAATGACTTACTTCGTTCTTGGCTTACACAATTCATCGTTACTGGTTTTTAGTGAATCGTATCACATTACGGATGCTTTTTATAAAGCGATCATTAGGCACTTATTTATTTAGAACATGTATTATGAATACTTTTAAAGAGTATTTGCTTTTTTCGTGATAAATTGAAAATAAACATACCTTTTGCCATAAATTCTATAATAGTAGTAGTACTACTACTAGTGTAGAAGCTTACAGTTAAGTTACTTGAGGTTTAAGGGCACACAAGTAAAATGGTTATTAGCGTCCTAACAAGAACGGTGTATAGGAAAACAAAATGCGTTTCACTATTGAAAAAACGAGAGCTGTTCGATAATTCCGAGCAAAAAGAAAAGAACGCATAACTTTTTTGGGGAAAAAATGTTTAATCTCTCATCACAATCTGTTTTCAATTCCATAAACTTATTCTATGTGATTTCTTCAGCTGTGCAAAATACGCATTACTTCCAGCGACAACCTCGTCATTTGATGCGAATTTCTTTACTATTAACCATTTCTCCATGTTGGGAAACAGGAAGTAGTTCAAGGGAGCCAAATTCGGATAATAGGGGGATGCGGATGGATTTCATAACTCAAATGCCACATTTTTGAGGTTGCAATCGCAGACTGTGTGCTGGCGCGCCATCGTGATGGAACGCCAAATGAGGACGATTCTTTTTTTTATCGCGGTTTAATAGCTCCAGTAGCATAGCGTAATGTTCGCCGGTTATAGTTTTTGCCCTTTTCCAGTAAGTCGTTTAAAACTATGCCGTGGCAATCCCAAAACACATCGCCATCACCTTTCCTGAGGGGATTTGTTTGCCTTCTTCGGAGCTCTTTCTCCGGTTACAACACACTGTTTCGACCGGCTTTTAGAGGTGGATACACGTATCATTGACTGTCACATATGGTCTCCGAAACACACTTGGATTTCGTTTAAACAGCTCTAAATTCTGCGCGTAAGTGACAACTCGTTCTCTTTTCAGTCCAGCCATTAGCAAAAAGAGACACCCACCTCGCTATAGTTTTCATTTGCAAAAGATTACCCGATCTCCAGAAATGTCCACAGAATCTTCTGTATCTTTAGTCTCCAATCGTCCAGCACCACGTCGTAGGGGCTTTTCCAATCCTTTAGGGAGTCGCTATCTCGACAGGAAGTCCGGGATTTCTCGTTCGGCTACATCTAAAACTCACCACTCCAAGCGAAATAGATTCGCCGTAATGTTTGCCTAGCTGCGGTTAGTTTCTACAGGCGCTGTCTCTTTCAAAAAGTAATGCTTTATTAATATATTTGTCAGTCCTGGTGGTCTAGTGGTGACCATACTTCCTCATAAGCACAAGATCGCGGGTCGATAGATTTTTTTCAGGCATAATCATCCTAAGTATGGCTTCCTTTGGGAGGGAAGTAAATCCGTTGATCCCTTACGGCATGCAAAAGAACCTCAAGTCTGAAAGAAGAGGCCTTTGAGCAAAATTGATCTGCCGTTTCAAGCCCTGAATAGAATGGGGTAGGGAGGGGTGTACGAAGCGAGAAGCGATATCCTGAAGGTACGGAGTATTTCGAACAGGAACATGAGGGAATAGAAAGTCGTACGTTTTTTTTAGAGGTTAACAGTTGATTGCGTAGGTGTTTTATATATATATATATAATTTGTTGAGTGAGACTTGCTTAAGCTATAGAGTTCGATTCCAAATTACGGGAAGTTTGGTATTATTGCGTTAAATAATTTTCATAGCAACAAAATTATCGCGTTTTTCAGCATTATAAATCGCTCCAGATGAAGCTTTTTTAACCCAAATCACTACATGACTAAAAAGGTATATCAACAGCTCTAAACTTAGTTTTTATACAGGAAACATTCAAAAGAACTAATTTTTGAAACTCTAAAATGGTACTGCTATTTTGAAATAATGTTGTAATGTAAAGTGTAAATAATTCAAAACAATTTCACAGAGCTAAGAAACAGCTTGCATATTGCACATTTTATATTGTAAAACAGTTAAAGCAGCAACTTGTACACTATGCTCTTTTGATCTGTTAGCAGAACTTAGGAATATTTAATTTTGATATTTCAGTAGGTATATTTTACAAACATACAGGTTAACGGGTTTACATATGGTCAACTTATATCAAATGATCACAAATAAAAGCTGTACACATTTTTGACGTTTTAAAAGTTTGTAAAATTTCATTATGATAGCTCATATTTTGAAGTTTAATATTTCAGTTTTCAAGATGCTGTTCTTGCATTTATCCCTCTCAAAATGATCTTTTCATTCTTACAAAATAGAACAAATTAATACGTTTTGATAATGTATCATTTGCTTCATCACTTGATCATTTTGTAACATGCTTTTTAGAATATTTAGTCATTTGGTACCATATCAGTAGCATATAAAGTCGATTTTCAATTACAGTATTTTATATCAACATGAGAAAGAAATATCTACCTAATGTAAGAACAACATTCAGCTTGACAGGCAATGTTGTGAATGAACTTCACTAATGGAAAGCAGTGGTAGGCTAAAACCTGCTCCACGGTATTACAATCCGTTACGACACACAACTGACCTCAAGAATCTTGTTATTTATTATTGCAACTGACACTGATCAGATCACCAAAATAACCTCACAAATGCATTGGGACGACAACAGCACTATTATGGGCTTCAGCCATTGTAGGGCTCTACTATAAAGGTCTTTCCATGGAATCAGGCCAGCTAAGATCGAATCGTGAACAAGAAATAACCAGTGCAATTAAAACCACTGTTTTACAAATACTGTTATATAAAAAAAAAGGGTACATGTTTTTCCTGCAATAATATTTGTTGACGGAAAACCCCATTTAAATGAAAAGATCGTTATTATTTAGGTTCTAATTTAAACAAGACATTCTATTATTCTTTTATTTTATATTTTCCAATTTTGGTGAAACGCTGCAAACTGTTTATATCCGCTACTATTGGTGCCTTCTCCACCAACCTGACTCTTAGCAGAACATAATGCTAGCTCAAATGTGTAGGGATGCGAGCAGAACACACAACTTTAACAGGCAACATTGTTAATGGGCATAAACAAAATGAAGCTATCAGCAACTATAGCTCAGTTTATGCAGATAGAACTCTCCCTTCTTCTTCACTGAACGCCGGATTGATGTCAACCCAGCTCGATGTCACTCACGCTCGTATGTTGTCGGCAATATTCCGTTCTAAACGACAATTCTTTCCTTGGTTGTCTCTGCAAAGGTAAAATAAGAAGATAATATCTAGCTACGATTTCATTCCAGGAGTGACAACTCAAGAATATATGAGCGAGGCATCTTTGTGAGTTTATAGGCATATTAACGAGAATTCATTGCTAGTTTTAAAGGCGAATAATAATAATAATAATAATAACAACAATAACAATTTTAAAAAATGGGAAAACCAAATAACTAGATTGAGAGAGCCGAGTGGATTCTCAGTTATACTAAGCCCATGCAGTACAACAGAAAAGAATCCCAAATCATTATCGATCTAACCGCCTGTGGTGCCTCAGTAGTAAAAACGGGCGTTAAACACTACTCAAAAAAAAAAAAATTATCGATCGATGGAGTTACGCTATGAATGACGACTCTGAATTGCTGTCCGCCTCTTAGAAGCGATGCGGGTTGCAAATCTCTTTATCCGCTTCTCGTTGCCCACCCCTGAGCTAGAGTAACTTATCGCTGTTACAGATTCAGAATGATGTATGTACTTAGGCACCTAAGTAATTTCTGCGCTATAGTAGAATATCCACCTACTGTCCTTGTGCACAGGAACTGTTTCACACAGAAAATGCAAAAATAAGGTTATTTTAAAATAAATAAACGTGGATTGCTTTCATTTCTAAATTTTACACTATACCATCATCTAAATTCATTTAATAGGTATTTAACTGGACCGTTTTATTGTTGCCAGAGCCGGGAAGTCAGGCAAAATGACTTTTCTATCTGGGTGGATATATTTAAGTCATATAGAAATGAACGAAATAAGCACGTTTCCATACATTTGGGGTTGGTAGGGTTGGTTTTTATTTTGCCTTTTTGTTTTGCCTATTTTGGTTCCTGTTACTTATTTTAAGGTTTAAAAAAAAATTTTTTTTTTGCCTTTATTGGAACGTTATGGATTTTTCTGCGATTATTTACGTATACTTTAAAAACACATAGAGCATTTCAATATATCATAGTGAAAAAAGTTATGAAAGTTAAATGGCTTATTCACCTCACTAAAATATATATTGAAAATCTTGTTATACATTTATTTGTTTTCAAATAGTACAAATTTCATTTGTGAAAGGAACGCAAGGTTACCTCGGGCATAAGAATACCAGGAAATAAAAGAGGATGAAGGAAGTACTGTGTGAATAGTCCTGACGAATGGCCTTGTATCGATCTGCGCGAGACAATTCTAGGAAATTTATGATGGGGATAATTTCTCAGCTGGGAAAATGTAACAAACAATTGCAAGCGAGAAAGATGAGAGCGATGCAGCTGTGCAATAAACCATCCCTACAATGTGTTCAGTACGGAAATAAGAGATATTAACCTGATTCTCCCACAAACGCACAAACAGAAAATGAACTCGACCAGAAATCACCGTACATCTTTTGCTCATTCGCCAGGATTATTCAAAATTACTTTATTTTGTCTTGACCAATATTTCTATGATGTCCTGAAAGGTGAATGTTCTGTTGTAACTGGTATGAGTCCTTCCAAAATAATTTGTTTTAAATATGCTTCAGGGGAAGTAGAACGTTCTTTTTCCATGTTGAAAAGTTTTCTCTCTGACAAGGGGCTGACTATGACCTTGAAAAAATATCCTGTTGTTGCTTGTAACCAAGAAAAGTAAACTTAAGTAGTTTAATTATATGATAAAGAAATTATTAAGTTTCTTAAATACCTATTTTCATCAATAATGAATGACAATACTCTCTGCTTTCACTTTTAATAAATGCATATTTTAATTATATGAGGCCTATTTTCAGTATTTTAAATGCCCTTTTCCCTGCCTATTTTAACCAAAACAATTGCCTGAACTTCCGGGCTCTACTTATTAGTTATTGAGAGCTCTATAGTTTTGTTTTGTTTTGCTTTTGTTTTGTTTTTTTTTGTTTTTTTGTTTTTTTTGTTTTTTTGTTGAAAACATCAATTCAATAAATTAAAAGTGAGCGTACGAAGATAATGAAAATGAGTATATTCTTGTGCGAGACAGAAATTCATAGCCCCGTACAACGAATGTACAGAATAAGGCAGCGTGCAATCTCCCGTTTGCAACACAAAGATGAAATATATAAACCTGTTAAATATTAGTAAAGAGATTATAGTTTTGTAGAAAACGTGTTCATTTTTAAAAGTTAAAACAAAAATAGGACCATTGCAGTGTCAAGAACATATATACGTTATTTAAAAACAATTTCTCTCAAAAATGTTATTTAACCATATTAACTCATTCTGGAACGCGTGGTACCATCAGTGCATGACCCTCGATATGACGTTGAGCTCTAGTCTTTAGATCGTTTAAATTTTGGAATAATTTAGTTATGGAGTTCCACTATGGAAAGGGGTGCATGCAGAGAGGTCTAATGAACAGATTGACCATTAAATATTAGCAAATCGGCGATTACTTGATTGCTAAACACAGATATTACTACATTCATTGATTGGTGAGCCATATGGGCTGTAGCGCCATCTTGCTCAGACCACGCAATGGTACGTAATCATGATGGAAGTAAGAGGAATGTTTTTAACACACACATACACATATACTTGAGATGTTACTGCACTGTGTGATAGTTATCATCTACTAATGTACTCTATAACCTTCTGGTATTAACAAAAAAATTATAAATAAATTCTGAAATTCTGTTTATAAAACCAAATGCTTTACTTGAAGCGTGGTCATGTTTATAACAATCAGTATTTTATTACGGTTATGGATTAGCGACTGCAACATATATCTTTTTATGTTTTCCTACTTTACTCAGGGCTCTTGTTTTGTAGCAAAAACCGTGTTTTGCACTGAACTCCCTGTAATTTTGGGATATGAAATCCTACCATGTCATTGGCACAATATATACAAAATATAATTCATGTCTGTAATGAAAATCACAATTTTTAAAACAAATTTCTGCAGAAAAAGTAAAATGTAAGACAGGCCATTGACCCATACTTATAAAAGCGGTACCTCAAAAACACGTTCCAATCTATTATTTATTTTAAGTTGTCATAGCAACAAAATGCAAAGAGATGTTAAACCGATTAGGTATTACATGAATGAACAGATGAAAAGACATTAAACAGACATTAAAGTACATAACGAGAAACTGTAAATAACGCATACTTCACTAGCCTGGTTTTAAAAAGTAAACTATTTTTAGTTATAATATCTTGTCTATCTGACCACAAGCTCAAAATATCATTACTAAAACGTACTTAAATCTGTGTGAATAAATACAACCATGTAACCAGGCTTTCATATAAGCATCATTTCTAAAAATTAGTGAAATTGATTAGTGAAAATTGGCTGGAAGTCTTAGAACAGAATGGTGAGATTTCTGTTGTAGCATTCGCGGTTTTATTCGTTGCAGGATCTACGAGGGTCGTTTAAAACTTTGGTAAAATGGCAAGTAAAACTTTATTTTTTCATAACATGTTCACTGTATTTCTCAACATAGTCATTAATGTCTTCACACTTGGTCCAACGAGTTTCCAAATTTTTCATCCCATCGGAAAAATAGAATCTGTCAAACTCTACAAAATACTCATTGACGGCGAGGATCATTTCCTCATTTGATGAAACTTTCTTTCCACCAAGTCAAACTTTCAAGAGCAGGAATAGGAACAAACCATTTGGGGCTAAATCCGGAGAATATGGTGAATGAGAAATCAATTCCAAGCTCCATTCATGCATTTTGGCAATTGTGACTGCTGCGTGTGGGCTGGAACATAGTTTGGGCGAAAAAATCTTTTTTGTGGCAATATTGGTCGTTTTTCATTCAATGCACGTTTTAAACGATCCAATAACGAAGCATAATAGACCATTTTCCAAGTAATCTATTAGGATTATATCCTGCGAACACCTTTCCAGCCCGCAAAACAGTCCTCGCCTTCTTTGGCGCTCTCTCACCACCCTTTGTCCATTGTTTTGACAGCTGCTTTGTCTCCGGAGTATTATGGTGGACTCAAGTTTCATGCACAGTCACAAATTGGGACAAGAAGTTCTGAGGACTGCGATTGAACAGTGCCAGTCACCGGGTTAAAAAGTTCTGCATGCGGTTTTGGTCAACAGTCAGCAATCGCTGCACCCAACGTTCACACAGCTTTTCCATTTCTAATTTTTCTTGCAAAATATTGTGCACTAGCTTGCATCATCTTCGGTGCTTCTTCGACCACGTTTAAACTCATTCATCCAGAAATAAACGGTCTTCAATGACGGTACAGAGTCCGCATGAACTTCATCCAACTCTGCTTTGATCTGTTTTGCAGTCCAACCCTTTAAATGGAAATGTATAACAGCACCATACTAGTTTCCCCCACCCCCATTTTCCACGTCAGGCGTAACACGAATCACTTCAGATGTGTGTCAACAATTAACTGAAAATTGTCTAAAATCGTTACACGAATAAATTTTATCATCAATTGTTCGGCTTAATAAAATTTCCAGTCATTTCATGGACATTTACCATACTTATCAAACCATACTCGTAAACTAGCAGTGAAGAGAATTTATAGATTAGGTTAATAACGTGGAGGCACAAGCGTTTTTGTCACTTTTTAAATGTGCGAAAATCCGACATTTAGCATCCTATACTTTAAACGTAATTGTGCAGGGCATTGAAAGGCAACAAACCTTTTAAATAATTCATTCTAAAGCAGAAATTAAGCGTTTGGCGTAATAAGTAAGAGATAAGAACTGTAAAGAAACATTTTGTTTATACAGTAGAAGAACGTTAAATATGTTAAAGCATTCCTTCACTATGTAGCAATGTAAACAACTTTGTAACTTACACAACTGTGGGAGTCAGCTGAGAGAGAGGGACATAATTACAGTGAACTAAAGCGGGGGAATACAAATTGCTTCTTCTGTTCACAGCGAGCAACTCTTATTTTTAAGACAGAATAGGATATGCTTACTCTTTCAAAACGAACGTTATTCACGGCCGCCCCTGTTACCTTTCTAATTATAATGGTGGTAAAGCAGACAGGTAATAAACAAGCTGCAACATTTCATCAACCTTGACAGTGACGAATGCGTTTCTGTTCCAACACAGGTGCGATGTTTATATAATTAGTAGATTACTGTTAGGTTATAGAGTGTTTCTAACAAGGTCCATTCACAAATTCTTCGCATGTTATTCCATAGAAAATGCTTTTTAAGTGATAAGTATATACATCAAAGTATCTGAAACACAGTTCTTACTGCATAGAAATACATAATAATAGTCGAGTGCAAGTTTTTTATATACTGCTAAACACATGCTTAAATCAAACTCTCAAAATAAGCATTGATACAATTGAATTATTGGTAGTTTGTGAAACAAGAACAAATTATTGATTGATGCAGAAAATAAAGTGGAAATACAAGATTACGTTGCTTAGTAATCAATGTTTCTATGGTTATTTCAACACCCAGTACTAAAGATTTGTGTGATTCTCTCCCATTCTTCAGGGAGTGCACTTGTGAGCACTCCCAGGTTCTGTGGCACAGCAGGACACTCTTGAACAAGTTTTACCAGCTTATCCCATAGATGCTCAATCGGACTGAGGTCAGGAACGCATACAGTCCAGTCCAACACTCAGATTTGGTATTCTTGCAGGACATCTTTGGTATTTTGTGCTGCATGAGATTTAGCATTACCATGCATTAGAAGAACATTAGGTTCCGTGCCATAAGCAAAGGTTACGACATGTTGAAGGATGTAATTAATGTAAACATCATTACTGTGGGACAACAACACACTCTCTCCGAGACTCAATAGTAATACCAGCCGAAGTCATAATCTAACCGTCTTCAAATCTGTCATGTTCAATAATGGTGGCTGGAGTAAGAAGTTCGCCAGGACGTCTCCGTACACGTGTAGGACATCACAACCCATCAAACGAAACCTTGACTCATCCGCGAAGAGAACAGCCTGCCATTGGTTGAGCTGTCAGTTGAGATGATTCTGAGCAAATCTCAGCCGGTCTTCCTCGTGATGACATGTCAAATGAGGGGCTTGAAAGTGTGTTTCAACCCTGCATTTCTGAGTCTGTTTCTTACAGTCTGATTAGAAATTATCACTGCAGTTGTTGTTCGTACATCATTTTGTAGATCTTTGGCTGTAGATTAGCGTCTGCACAAAGCCGATAGTACAAGATATCTATCATGCGCTTCTGTTGTCTTCTTCTTACGCCTCTTGTATCCACAGGTATCTATATATCGCCCCCAAACCCTATGGGGGATAGAAAGGCTGTCATGAAGAATCCTGTAGACAAAGCGAATGGAATGGCCATCTTCAATCCATGCAACTGCTTGGGCGTCTGATGTTTCATTCAGATGTCTCATTGCTCTGTATTAGCCTCAGAGAGCACAAAATCACAATTTCCTACCACAGATTGCTGTTAAAACCTGTTTTCAAAATATAAGTCAAAGAGTACTCACTTTAGTTTCAACAGTTCAGATAAATACTAACAAATCCTAGAAGATCTTTATTTTAGTTTTAAACAATATTTCAAAACATAATATCTCATTGTCAAAAATTACTTTGTGTCAATGTTTATTTTGGGATTTTGATTTAAACATGTGTTTCTCTAATTTTTTATCAGTGTATTATTCTGTGCAAATGTTGATTTTCATATGCAATTGGTTTATTTATAGAGTGAAGGGAGCATTCGTTACATCTAAATAGGAAATACATTTGCAGTATGTGAAGAAGAACTTTAGTTTTGTATCTGAGAAATTTGGGGTCACAAACTTAAGTATCCTTTAATTATGTATTTTTCACCTTAAATTAGTCATCCTTCATTCAGAATGCTTGCATTATCATAACTCCCTCTAATTTTTATTATTAAAATAATATAGAATGAAAAAATTAATTAGATACATATTTGCACACAAATATCACAGTGTATATAATAATACGAACTATATGGGATTTCCAGGACTGTCAATGGCACTTTTCCTAAGGGTAATCACATTCTAAAGATATGTGATAGTTTTTTTATAATAATGTTTCCATTAGAGGTATAAGAAAAGAGGTTTTATTGATAAATAGGCTTACATTTCAAAACTTTCCACTCTGAAGGCCAGTTGTATAAATAATTAACTTGAATTTAGGGCATAAAATTAACCATTAGTTACATTTTACTTGGAACTTTTGGTTGTATAAACAATAATTTAAGTTTATTTCGTCTTAATCTCAAATTAAATCAAACTTGTGAAATTCCACTAGTTAAAGCACTACCTAGAGTTTAGTAATTAAAATAAAACATTTCTCAGAGTACAGAGCCATAACAACTTCATTTATAAATAAAATGGTTAGTTACGTTTATTTTAATTTCGTATAGATAAGGCTTCATAAATGTTTCACTTTTCATTTCCGTGTAATAACAAAAGCAGAATGGCGTTCAATTTCAAGTTATGTTAGATTAACCTTACAAGCGGTATATTGTGCATATTTCTGATTTCCGATATCTCATACGAATATGAATTTCACCGTTCTTCTCATCTATACCGTGAGAGAAAAAAATCCGTTCCTAGAACTGAATGTCAAAAAAATTCAAAATGCGATTTAGTTTAGCAAACGCGTCGAAGAACTGGAAAATGTCCCGATTACAATCACAAACTAAGTGAATGCTTTGAATTCGATGTTCATGATACTACTAACTTTTAAGGTTCTATGCCACAGAGAGCTTCCAAATAGCTATCGAGATATATTCAAAGTGGAGAAAGGAACGGCAGTAGAACCATCCATGAAGTTACTATAGCAATACAGCTCTGAGACCTCAGTTCATTAAACTGCCACCCGAAGAGGGCGATGTGAAGAAAGTGCTGCTAGGCTTCTATAACATTTGCAACTTTGCTGAAATTTTAAGCGCTATACACATACCCATTATATCGCATGAGGGTTATAATGTAGAAGTCTTCAAAATACAATTATTATACTCTTTGGCACTTTCCTCCCATGTACGTTCTTTATCTTTATTTGAGATCGAATCTATTTCTTTTTCCAGCTATTCCCTGATATTTTAGCACCAGAGCAATAATAATATCCTTCTCACGTTTGCTAAAATTTGCCGTTTGCATTCGCTTTGACATTTCCTTATCCATGTTTGAACTTTGAATGCTTATTAAGGAAAAAGGCATATTCTAGGAGGCGGAACACTGAATCATCATCATTGTTGCTGTTATTATTATTATTATTATTATTATTATTATTATTATTATGTTAAAGTTGAACATCAACTCGCTCTAAACACGTATTTCTCTATTATTTCGCGATGTCATAAGTTTGACGGTTATTGCAAACTCGAAGTTATTTTTATACAACATAAATGATGACTAATCTCTAGTTACTTTTTAAATTACAGTTAAAAGTAACCTCCAATTAGTAACCTTCATACAACTGGCCCTGAATAAATTTAATTTAAATAAACAAAACAAAAATATATTAATTTAGATACTGGTGGGGAAGTTTAAAACAAATGTTGATTCCTCAGGCCATCGCTACTTTCAAATGGCAGCCACTCTTCAAATGATGCGTTAAGTACTTAATATTAAAGATAATTAAATTATAGTTTTTCTGTCACTTGCTGACTACCTGAATTCTTATTGTTCTTTTAGTTAGGACAGAATAAAATACAAATTAATTAGTTGTAGTGGGAAAATAATTTATTTTGGGCGATATTACAATTGTGTTAAATGTGTTCCATTGTTGGCTAGACAGTAATACAACCTATTTCGGAATTCCTCGTAGATTTTTCGAAATGTTTCTTAATTAATCCACTCACATTTTTCGGTTATACCGTTTTAGTACTTCCGTGTTCTCAGTAGCAACACTCCAGGTAACAAAAAATGTAACAATTGAAGTCTTCTTTAAAATTTAAGAATCATAACGTAAGGGTGATATTTGAAATTTCAAAGTGAGAGTAGTTGGGGTGAGGTACAGAAACCTAAAATGTAATCAACTATGTTTTAAACTGTCCCTTCAATAGCTAAACTGCCGTATTTATCTTTATTTTAAATAGAGCTATTCAGACATACATTTTCAAATGAAATACCTGTATTTTATTTAACTCCCTGCCAGTGTTTAATATGTATCTGAAAAGAGAAATTAAAATAAATTTCAGAGTATTCCAATGCAATCTACCTTATTTATACACGTAAAAAGAATGGCATTATTATAAAATTATCAAGGATTTTAATATTAGATATTAAATTGTCCACAATAATACACAATTGTTATTATTATTATTATTATTATTATTATTATTATTATTATTATTATTATTATTATTATATGACTATAGCACAGCTTCTCCTAAATGATCCTTCTTAAATTTCAATGACAATTCTGCTGTAGGAACTTCCCTAACACAACTAGTGCTAATAGTTTTATGATAATTTTATCGCACCGAACAAATATTTGTTGTCATAATAATTATTTCGTTATAAAAGGGGCTGAGGATTACTTCAGAGAAATAGTTTTTATAGTTGTATTCGGCAATAGCTTTTCATAAATGTCCTTAATTTTATTATACGAGTAAATAACTAAACATTTGAGGTATTATAAGCTCGAGGAAAATAATCGAATCGAATCAGAGGTTGGCGCGGAATCGTGGACGGGAGGTCTGGGGTTCGAATCCCGCCAGGTCCGTCCTCCGTGACTGAGGTTTTTTCCAGGTTTACCTCAGTCCTCATAAATGGCAAATGCCGGGGAGATACCTTAAACCCAGACCTGGAACTTTTCCTTCCTTAAAAAAAAAACCCTACCCCAATTTATCTTTCATATCATGTTTCATCAGTGTTCACCGCCTGTGGTGCCTCAGTAGTAAAAACGGATATTAACATTATTAAAAAAAAAAACAAAAAAGAATCAGAAGTGACAAGAATAAAAGTTTCCTTGAACATTTGGGGTTATAAAAACAGTTTATTGTGAATTCCTTTTTTATAATGTATCTATAATAATTAAGCATATTTAATTTAATTGCGAAATATTTCAATTATAATAATTATTAATTGTAAAATCATATTAATTAATTACGGTTTCACGCTGAGTACTGTATAACATTTACAATAGGAACTGCTTTCGTCAGCACCTTTGACATTGTTCCTAAATCATCTCCGAGTTGGATTTACTTCTGAATGAATCCATCTAATGTCGCTGCTAACAATCATGTGCTTAACGAACAGCTGATATACGTGAAATTTACTGATTCATGAATTAATACGATTACTTGTAATAAAATTTATTTTTTATTTTGAAAATAGACACGAAATTTCAGTGCTTGTCACTGAAATAAAAGTTACGATGATTATATAGAACACCATGTTAATTAAGGTCCTAAAGCGTTTGTTTTCTATGGTTTTCGGTTTGATTGTTTATTGTAGTTTCTAAATGACCATTAAGCACTTTTGTTACTTTATTTTTCTCATAATACTTTACTTTATATTTAGCTGAGAAAGAGTGGAATTTCTGTATTTTACCAGGATAAAAAGATTAGGTTAAAGAGCTGGCAAGAATAGCTTAGTTTCATAAATATGTGTCCCTTAAGGGGCAAAGGCCATCTAACAAGTAAGGGGAAGTCGTTTCTCCCAAATATGGTGATGTTGTTCGTATGCTGTTTAAGATACTGATTTGTTCTTTGGCTGCGCTATTTCTCACTGCACTGTTTATTCACTGTACAAGTTGTTTCTCGAGAAATTTCCATTTTTCTCTTCCTCTTGCTACTCTTGACCACAGTTAAGCTGCACGTTCCTTGAAGAGGTCTGTCCATCTTCTTCCGGGTCTGCCTTGTATCCTTTTTCCTATCCGGGGGTCCCATATGGAGATCTTGTACGTCCACCTATTGTTCTGCATTCTTGCGACGTGACCGCCCCATTGCCATTTGCTTCTGTTGGCTAGTTGTGCGATGTCTGTTGTCTGAGATAACTGGGTTATTACTACTATAGGTATTTTGTCCTTCAAAGTTATTCCCAGGATCCTGTATTGCATTTTTCTTTGGCATATTTGAATTTTGTTCTTTTGTTTTTCTGTTAGTGACGATGTCTGGCATTCATAGAGTAATACAGGAGATACACAGGTTTTGAGCGTCTGGAATCTGATTAATAATTGCAGTAAATGATTAATATCTGAAAACTGTATATTGTGTTTTCCGCGCTTTGCAGTACTTTTATCATATGATATTTATTGCACGGTAATCGAAGTGGGGGAGAGAAAAGTGCATTTTAAAGAGATTTTTAATAGTGTTTAACGACCGTTTTTATTATTGTTACTTCGTAGGCGGTGAACACTGATGAGGTATGAGATGAAGTAATGAATTGGGAAATTTTCGTAAGGAAGGAAGCATTCCAGGCCTAATTTAGGTTACTTTTCCAGCATCTGACATTTATGAGGACTGAAGAAAACCTGGAAGAAACCTCAGTCAGGAAGGATTGTCCTGGCGGGAATCGAACCTCAGACCGCTCGCCTTAACGACCTCGTCTACCCGTGTCAGTTCGAAAAGAGATGTTACAGGTGTTTGGCAAAATTATTAAGTAAAATAAACCATTATCCAGAAGCAAATTTCACTGCACAAATATCACCTCGAGTTGTTAATTTTTCTGTTTTCATTCTTTGGTAGCATTTTTGCCTCACATGAATAACCTAACATAACCTGACATAGTAATAACGAATGAAAGATTGCCCGTTGTGATGTTAGAGTTTTAGCTTTAGCGGTATTCATTATTATTGACTATTATTCTAGGGTCATTTGGTTTGAATTATTGAGAGGAGTTCGATTTGGCATCAAATTATGAATTAATTCCTTCTCCTATGCAACCAGAAAACTGTGCGCAGGGACACACTTTACAGGAGCAGGCAGTGCCAACATGATCCGGTGACTTATAGCGTCAATAGTAAATATATCAGTATGCTTACATTCAGCATAATGTATTTAAAATTTAGTCATAAATGTTCTCAGTTTCAATAATGCCACCTCTTTATTTATGCAGAACCATCTTAAGGTGAATACAGGTAATAAACCCAATTTCGTAACATGCGCACTAAGAATTCTATCTCGCGAAATATCCAAGCTGTCCCTAACGCTAGGCGCTAAGATTGAGAGTTTGATGTAAGCGTTTATAGAGATAGTATATACAAATGAATGTATAAGGAAAATAGCAATGCTGTTTACTATTCTGAGTGCGCATGTCACGCAATTGATTGTTACTACCTACATTCTCGTACAGATGGCTCTGCATAAATAATAGGATAGCATTATTGAATATAAACCGAGAACATTTATTGATATTTTTAATAAATTAAACACATAACAAGCATCTGTATACCATCTAAATTCTAAAAATAGTTTTACCGAATGTAAGCATTCCGAAATATTTACTATTGACACTGAAGTTTTAAGTCACCGGGTTGGAAGCGGTTGGCGATTATGTTGGCACTACCCGCACTTGTGAATTAATGCTTGCAATAATCTTCTAGTTGCATAGGTTACGAGAATAATACAAATGTTGATTTTGAATCAAAATCCCCTGAATAATTATAATTAAATAATCCTAGAGGTTTCTAGTTCATACTTTTTCACTTTTGAAAAATCTTCAAAGCATTGGCAAAATAATAATTAATACTGATATTAAAACAAATCTCGTGACCCTTTCTTTTATATTATTATTATTATTATTATTATTATTATTATTATTATTATTATTTCAGGTTATATTAGGCTGTGCATATGTGGAAAATACTGCCAAGAAATCGAATGCAGAAAAATCAACAAATTGAGATGGTATTTGTAAAGTAAAATTTGCTCTTTGCATAATTACTAATTTTATATAGTAATTTTGCAGAGCACTACTCATATATTTTTACGATATTCTTCTTTCCTTTTCTTCTTGATTATCGAATTCTTTGATACAGCTGCTGTAAGGCACGGAAAACACAATATACGTTTTCAGAGATCTATCATTTACGGTAATATTAAACAATACTGTGCATATTGTAATTTTTTTATATCAGAAACTTACAATTAAAAATGTTGCGACATTTTCTCAGTTAAACATAAAGTAGGAATTGAGGAGAAAAATAAATAATATTAATGCTTAAAAATGCTTCACAGTCATTCAGAATCCGCCAATAAACAATAAAAACCGAAAACCAGATTATTCCAACTTAATTAATGTTGTGTACTGCATAATTACTTTTTATATCAATATCAAATACGGAACTTCAAATGTATTTTGAAAAGAAAGTATTAATTAAAGAATCCATTACTTCCACAGTTACAAATGATTGCTAAACACAATTTAGCTGCGCTGATAATGGATTCATTGAGAACTACAGTCAACTCAGAGTCGGATTTTAGCAACACGAACATCAAGGGTGCAGACACAAGCTGTCCCTATTGTAGTATGCTGAGATATTTACTGTCAGTGTAATTCGATTATCTTCGGTCAATCTAGTGTCCATGAGCTCCTCGTTTCTTGAATGCACGGAATTAAGATAAAACTCGCGCATTCGTTTTCAGACTTTTCTTCTAGTCTTGTGCGAACAATTAATTATTGAAGAATGATAATGATGTTGTCCATTCTCGGAATATCCCTCTTGAAAGGATAACTTGTTAAAAAGCACAAAATTCTGTGATATAAATAATATATAGAATAAACAATGTATTGTTGAAATCGGATCTATTTATAATAGTGCTATAAAACATTATTTTGCTCATACTGTCTGTGTTACTCAGGACAAATAATATTATTATTTGTGAATATTGGATACATGTTGTATTCTCGGAATGAGAATGAGAATACATCATGTAATATTTGTATATTCTGTATATATTTACTTGTAATGAAGATCTAATTGCTGCAGAACTTAACGTGAAGCTGGTTTTATTTGCAGCATATTAGGAAGTCCAGCTTGCTATGAAGACGAGACCTTAAAAGAGCAAGTATATGAAGCCGGTTTTGTTTCTTGCTCTTTTTTATTTCCTGCTACCAGTTTGAATTTAGTGAAATGACATAACGGTGCCCAATGCCTTAGAGAAGTACATTGGCAGTTCTCGGTTTCAAACCCGGAAGGTCTAAGTCCTTCTATGTCCAAAAATGTTTAATAGATTTCAAATTGTACTACATTTTAAGATCCACGATCAAGTTTAATACACATGAGCAAATCTCAAAATAGCGGGAAGCTTTGCTCTTGCAATTTGCTATTAAAGTTTCACTTCGTAATAAGATACTTTTTTAAGTGACCGCCTTAACGATAAACATGCTCATATAGTCTGACGTACAGATCAATCACACGCGATATTATGGCTCTTATCTCAGCAACGATGCGTTACTTTAGGTCTTAAGTATTCTCGCTTGAACTTAAGGAAACGTCAGAAGCTTCTAAACTCACCCTTTACCGAACTTTGAGAATGTATGTCCCAGCTCTTGGAAACATCGCGGTCTTGTTGAAACCAGAGCTTATCAACTGGAAATTCCTGCAGTGTAAGCATTTCTTAGCAGCGTTCTCCAGTTACTGCCACAGTGCGGCCTTTTCCCTAGAAATGCAGGGGTCCATCAATGCCGAAAACTAACACCTAACACCAAACTGTTGTCTCAATATTCTATAGTGGCCTCTCAAACATCCGTTCAGGTTGTTCATCCTACCAATAAAGAAGGCGATGCTTGTTCACTTGTTCATATATATATATATATATATATATATATATATATATATATATAATGACGAATTCATCAAAAAAATATTCCTTTTTTATTTTTCCACTCGTATCTGGGTAATAAGAATGCGTTGAATTCAAATATGTTTTCAGTTTTGCTCTATTGGGCTTGGTTTTTCAAACAAAATCACATCAAATGTAATAATGCACTAATATTTTAGATGAAATATTATTAAGTTTTAAGACATATAGCTAACTCAAAATATTGCTTGTAGGTTTCATTTTATCTTAAATATTTTTTTAATGGTGTTTAACGCCCGTTTTCACTACTGAGCCACCACAGGCGATGAACACTGATGATACATGAAATGAAATGCTATATTGGGAAAGGGTTTTTTTTTAAGGAAGGAAACGTTCCAGGCCTAAGTTTAGGGTCCCTCCCCGGCATTTGCCACTTATGAGGACTGAGGAAAACCTGGATAAAACCTCAGTCAGGGAGGACGATCCTGGAGGGATTCGAACCCCAGACCTCCTGCTCACGAGTCCGCGCCTTAACGACCTCGGCCACCCGTGGCGGTATCTTAAATATTAAAGAATATATTTGGAAAAAGAGAGCTATTTGTTAATAATTATGAATTTCCAAACTTTTTCCTCTATTGGGAGAAGAAAACTTCATTATTTTCGAAGTTCTAATATATCATTCACTAGTGTCTATTTTCAAGCACAAGCAGTAATCAGCCATTATTTACATATCCCATTGACCTTTATAGTTGTTTTCATTGTTTTAATGTCTTTATAAAACCGCTGGCTTTGTTATTCACTCACTGCACCAAGATTCGCATGGAAGTAGTCAATATGGCTGTTAAAAATGCACTTTAACACTCATTCTAGATTCTAGATTTCTAAAATGTTGTAACATTTCCTCCACATTTTCTTTATAGTTCTCAAATTTCTTGTTGCTAGGAAGGTTTTCTGTCACCAACCGTGCTGACTTCTCTACATCGGACATCGACTGAGGAAAGGCAGCGGAAATTGGCATTATTTGCAACTAAAACTAATAGGAAGAAATTCGCTGGTCCTCACAAAGGAAGATATCCTAACACTGAAGAAAAAGTTTTGGAATTCGTACATGGAAGGAGGAAAACTCTGTGATTAGTGACACCACAAGAAATAATTTTCTTCTTTGACCTACGCCAACTATACTGGCAACAGCATGAGTGATGGATTTTGTTTCAAAGGTGTTTGAGGTGTGCATTACATTCAATGGCGTATTAGATTTGCGTAAATATGGTATTTTCCAATGGTACCTTTCAGTGTAAGGTTTATGATTTTCTTGACATTCTTTCTATATTACAATAAAGAATACATTTTTAATTGACGCTTATATATGTAAATTCATATTTTATGCAGTATCATGTATATTTGCTACACTTATATTTTAATGGTATATAATTGAAATTAATATAAAAATTCTATACCATGTTTTGGGCAAACAACTTTAAAGGTCTAAAATTGCCAGAAGAGCTACAAAAGTTAAAGGATACAGAGAAAAATGGACAATGAAACCGACAATACAATTATTTAATAGGTACTAAATAATAATATGTAGTAAACACAATAAAAGTATTTTATATGCAAGATACAATTCCTCAGCTGATTTCCAGAACATTAGGATTAGGAGACATGAACTGGTAGATCGTCTGACAAAAGAATTTACTAAGCAGAAGTCGAACTCATTAAAATAAAACTCCCAGTTAACTAATTGTCACTGAAGATAAGAAAAAAGGACTTGAAAAACGTGTGGAAAAATGATAATATACGATGAATTTTTCAGTTTTAACTTTCTTTATGCGTTCACGGTCGGTGTTGTTGGATCATGCCTTGAAATATCTTCGGCATGCATAGGTTCTGTAAACCTATTGTCCTAGAACGTTAGATGCTTTGCGTCGAACCAGGACATTTAGGAATGGAAATGTACCACTATTTTCTACTTCCATAGCAAATTACATGTTGTGTTTTTTTTTAATAGTGTTAACGCCCGTTTTTACTACTGAGGCATCACAGGTGGTGGACACTGTAGTGACATACAACAACAGTGAGAGGAGGAGGAGGAAGAAGAAGAAGAAGAAGAAGAAGAAGAAGAAGGAGGAGGAGGAGGAGGAGGAGGAGGAGGAGGAGGAGGTTGGTATATAAGAAATAGGAGAATGTAGAAAAATAAAATCACAAGAAGAATGGCGTAAAACAAGTACATTAAAACGAAGAAGCGATTGAGAATCTAAAGGGGAAAAGAAAAGAACGGAGGAAAAAGAATACTACAGTGCAATCATAATAATTAAAATAAGTAGTAAAGAATTAATAGAAAAGCTGCATAAGAAAAATGCTATAAAAGACAGCAGAAAAAGAAATATAAGAGGAAGAAACAAGATAAAAGCAAAAGAAGGAAAGTGTCTGTAAACGAATATAATTACAGCTAAAAGAGAAATTAAATATCCAATGAATGATAAAACATGGTAAGGTTCTTTTAGAGATATAATAGTTAGAATTATAATTACAATAATAACTCCGAAAATGTCTATAAGAAAAGAAACAATTCAGAAGAAAAAAAAAATGGAACTGAAAAAAGGAGTAAAAGAAAGAATAAAAGGCAAAAAAATCATAAAGATCAGAATGGTAGTGTTAGAAAAGAATTTTGTGGAAATGGCATTTTTTTTCTTAAATTATGTTAAACGCCCGTTTTTACTACCGAGGTACCACAGGCGGTGGACATTGATAATACATGAGATGAAATGATACATTGGGAAAGGAATTTGTTAAGGAAGGAAGTGTTCCAGGCCTAAATTTAGGGTACCTCCCCGGCATTTGCCAATTATGAGGACTGAGGAAAAACCTGGAAAAACCTCAGCCAGGGAGGACGGTCCTGGCGGGATTTGAGCCCCAGGCCTCCCGCTCACGAGTCCGCGCCTTAACGACCTCGGCCACTCGTGGCAGTACATGTTGTAGTGAATCCTATTTAAGTGGTCGAGGAAAAGATGTATTTATTCTTCTTTTTGAATTAATTTAAACCAAAAACTAAGGCAACATAACCCGGTAATGGTCAGTTCAATAGTTTTCGGTTTGTTTAAAAAACTGTTTATAAAACATTTTACAACTTGAAATTGGATACCTAAAGCATTTATAATCATAGCTCTATGCATAGCTATTTGTTTATAACTTTTGTAATTGTTACTATCTTTAATGAAACAAGAATAAAGATATTATAATTAAAATACATGCTTTTTCATGCTTTTGTATTTGCGAAAAGATCGACTCTATACGAAACACATAAGCTTGCGCATGTTGCAATACTTGACGTTTTGAAGCCATATCTCCGTGGAGAGACTGGAAGCTGCACGTGGAGTACCAGGAAGACCAAGTAACGGACAAACAAGTTTCCAGGAGATTCCGGGCGTTTATTGCATAATGTGCTCTGGGGAAAAAAAGATATATAGAATGTGGAGCAGTGAGGTAAACACGTCTTCACCAGAAATTTCGCAATAACTCATATTCATGGGCGTTCTCTGACGTGTATATAGCTTTTAACTTCGTGAGAAATGAGGGTTTGAACACAATGTACAGATAACAAATCAAAGATTGCTGTGGAGTTTTGCCTGGAGTAAAATCTGTATAAACATTTTGTTTTAATCAGCTAGAATATGTCGGTTTCATACTGCAGTACATTTATTGGTATCATCGGAAACAGTTGGCTAAATACCGGATACTGGAGAAGGGGGGAAGGGGAAAAACAGAAAAAACAGGATGAATAAAAGTGATAAAACAAAGCATTAAAAATGCGAAAGAGAAAGTAGTGGCATACAACAACAGTGAGAGGAAGAGGAGGAGGAAGAAATAGGAGAATGCAGAAAAATAAAATCAGAAGAAGAATGGTGTAAAACAAAGAAGCGATTGAGAATCAAAAGGGGAAAAGAAAAGAACGGAGGAAAAAGAATGCTACAATGCAATCATAATAATTAAAATAAGTAGTAAAGAATTAATAGAAAAGCTGCATAAGAAAAATGCTATAAAAGACAGTAGAAAAAGGAATATAAGAGGAAGAAACAGGGTAAAAGCAGAAGAAGGAAAAGTGTTGTCAATAAGAAAAGAAACAAAAAAAAAAAAAAAAAAAAATGGAACTGAAAAAGGAGTAAAAGAAAGAACAAAAGAAGAAAAAAATATCACGAAGATCAGAACGCTAGTGTTAGAAAAGAATTTTGTGGAATTAATAATGTTTAACGCCCGTTTTTACTACTGAGGCACCACAGGCGGTGGACAATGATGACACATGAGATGAAATGATATATTGGGAAAGGATTTTGTTAAGGAAGGAAACGTTCCAGGCCTGAATTTAGGGTACCTCCCCGGCATTCGCCATTTATCAAAACTGAGGAAAATCTGGAAAAAACCTCAGTCAGGGAGGACGGTCACTGGCGGGGTTCGAACCCCAGACCTCCGCTCACGAGTCCGCGCCTTAACGACCTCGGCCACCCATGAAGGTAAGAAATGGCATGGAAGAAAAGGAAAAACGAAAGATAAGTTCGTATTATTGGGAGTTATGCTAGCGATAATGCTACAATCGCATTTTAAAGAAGAAAAGGAGTGTATGAAAGAGAATCTAATCTAAGACCCACTTTTCTTCTGCTATTTGTTCTTATTGTGTTCCTACTTCCCTATCGGTCCTTGTAGTGTCGTACACCCAACCATGATCGCGGGTTCAACTCTGGCCAGGGTCTATGACTTTTTTTAGGCGTAAAAATCCTAAGTATGGCTTCCTTTGGAAGGGAAATAAAGCCATGTCGTAGATTTACAGCACGTGAAAGAACCTCAAGCCCTGAAAAAAGAGGCCTCTGAGCAAAATGTATTGGCCTTTTCGTGCCCTGAATTGAAGGAACGCTGATGACCTGAGATGTTAAAGAGCTTCCGTAAATAAACCAAATCAACTACAAATCCTACTTCTCTTCCTCCCAGGTTAATCAGCATCTTGCAATATCTTAATGAAATACCAATCGACAGTATTTCATTTCTTATGTTATCATTATAAACAAATGAATATTGCTCATTTCCTAGAGCGTGCACTTTAGCCTACATGCCCTTCGTGGGATCTGAAACGGTTTATCGGGTCTAGCGATTTCTTCCTTTTGCATCCATTTAGTCCTGACGTACTACATAATAACTAAGGCGCAGCATAAACAAGCGAATGACGAAAGCACCTTGCTGTTGCAACACTAACAGGGCGAGTGACCGACCGACCCACCAACTTGCTTTGCCGCTACCGGCGAGACTAAACCGGCAAGGCCACTCTTCCTTAAGTTTCCCTGTTTCGATTTATGGCAGGCAGCTTTCAAAGAACTCTGTACAGTTAGACTGCAATGCACAAGAGGTGTTTCAAAGCAGGCAATATATTCTTTAATGGAAAAGGTATTATTAAGCGATGTGCAAGGTTTAAAATTGAACTCTATACATTTTTACCAATTGTTGCCAAAGTTTTGCACTGAACGGTAGTATTATTTAGATTGTTTACTCAAAGTTTATCGACCAATAATAAATATTTGGAATAATATATCTTGGATGTGGTTTTTACACAAAACAGGTGCAATGGTTATGATTTGAAATAAAGGTCAGATAGAACAAAGTCAAGGTCACTGCCTGACTCGGATATCGGCTTTCCGGCACGGTGCTTAAACTTCACCCATCTATATTTCTGGCTGTGGACGGAAGGATTCAACAGCTCATTGCTCCTAATTTTTTTTGGAATATGTTTCTTCTTAACTTTGCTTCGCTTTTGTAAGTATGCTATGCAGTTATCACAATTTTCGTAAACTCATTATTATTTTAGTTTCAAAATTTACGGAGTGTTCGTTAAATTTGTACAGTGGTCATTAAATACCTACTGCCGTATCAAATACAAATAGACTTATTCCTGATTTCGGAATTAATGTTGTAACATTAGCTTATATAAGACGCGGAAAATAAATCTACAAGCAATTCAGGAGTAAACAAGTGGTTTGACTCTCAAGTAATTTCAAACTGGTAACGAACGAATGATCTCAGATGCTTTAATGCATCGAAATGAATCAAAGTCATAGCAATGTTGCGATGTGACGTGCCTACATAGCTTTTCAAATATAAGCCATCGTCATTGGCCCAGGGACAATCATAAATCATAAGCTCAAGATACGCAGTCACAAAGTGCAGGTAGAAGTAGTAAATCATTTTTAGAACTACAGTAGTTAAATTTTATAAACGATTACTATACTTTAACTTCAATTAATTAATAATACGGCATGCACAGTGAGGTTATTTGAGTTAAGGACTGCCCGAGGCCGTTGCGTACTGGGGAAATGCAATGGCCATAACCGGAAAAAGAGGGATAGTGTCGCCACGACTAACGCTAGCATTTTTGTTTTAATATTTATATTTTTACTGAAAGCATAAAATGATATTGTATTCAAAATGACAATAATAAGCACTAACCTGTGTAATGCGAAATATTGAAAATTATGTCGGGAATCTGCGTAGGAAATTCTTATATTGCAACTAATTTTCTTTCGTAAGAACACGGCGGTTCGGAACATCTTTCTTGTCATTAAGAGATCTTGTTTCTCTCTCTCTTGAAGCTTTTTAACACGTTGGCGAATAGTTTCTCTACACGGAACACGATTATCAGGATATTTTCTTGAAATCATCTCAGCACTTCTGTACAAGAATCGATTTTCACTCATGTACATCTTCAAGACTACATTTATGTAGTGATGTAATTAACGAAGAATAATTAACAGATAATGAAAGCACCGAGTAACACACGAACATCCAATCATTCGCTGACAAAGCCTCCCTCAATCAAATATATATTACTACCTGCACATGCATTATACTGCCTTGACGACTGCCCTCTCCCAGTATGCATTCACGGCTCTGCTGTCCCTAATTCAAATAACTTCTCTGTATTTGAAAGAATAAATTATTTGTTTAAAATAAGTAATTGTGGTTTTAGTCCTCTAGATTATCCATAAACATATTTGTAGTTTGAAGTTAACGCCTGCAGCGCCACAACGAAGCGTCTGATATCATTTGTTTCTATTCTTGAGGACCTAATTTTCGACCCCTTTTCTGTGTTAATTTTTTATTGAACACTGTATTTAATTTAAAAGTTGAACTCATTTGTTGATTTGTTTTATTTACGCACACTCTATTTAATTCAGGGCTGAAACGGCCGGAGGCTCAGAGGCCTCTTCTTTCAGGCTTGAGGTTCTTTTTCGTACCGCAAATTTACGACATGGGACCCATGGCTTTACTTCCCTTCCGAAGGAAGCCATACTTAGGATTTTTACGCCCGAAAAAATCCATCGGTCCTGGCCGAGTATCAACCCGCGATCTTGGATTTACGAGGTAAGTATGGTTGCCTCTAGACAACCAGGACCGACCTTTAATGCATTTAAAACTTCTCTATTTTGAAAGAAATGTAATGGGGTTTTTTCCCCTCCCCATTTAAAGGTAGTTTCTTGCAACCTTAACGTCAGGAACACGAATTACTTTCACGAAAGAGAATTTGTATGTGATCCGAAACCTATGGAGCTAAATTTAAAAAATATATTAAATATGCTGGTTGGAAATAAATTTTTATTTACATTATAACAACAAAGGCTATATTTTGGAGCAAAAATTACAATTGAAAATAGTTGTTTAGAATTCTCACTTCAGAAATGCATTTTGACACTTTACTCATTCAATTTTAAACAAATTATTTATCACAGTTGAATAAAATATTATTATTAATCATTATTATTACTATTATTATTATTACAGTTTTAATGAAGTGAAAGAAAACATATATTATAATATATCATGGTATTACACTTTCGTTATTGAAGATGTAATCTTCAGCCAAATGAACAGATCCCACCAAAACAAGCACAGTATTTCCACTGTCTCTAATAGAAGCTTTTTTAAACACGTGCGAGTGAAGAGAGAGGAGGAAGGAAAGAAAAAATGAAAACCGTGTCTTCTTTTTTATTTTAATAATACATTATATCTTCAAAGTCAAATCGTATTTAAATAGAATTTGAATTTTCTTTAAGAATTACATTGAAGAGGCTGAATCATACCTTTGTATTTTTTTCTTAAAGCCTAAGAGTAGTTTCCGAGATAGTAATCACTTAAAATCCGTGTCATAAACAGCATATACCGATACGAGTGGCCGAGGTCGTCAAGGCAAGAGATCTGTATTCAAATCCTGCCAGAATCTTTCACCCTGACTGAGGTTTTCCACGGATCTCATCTCTCCACATAACACGAATACCAGCCAGGTATCCCTGGGGCGCTTCCTTCTTAAAATTTTTTTTTCCTAATTTTATAATTTCGTTTTATATACTATCAGTATTTTATAAAAATGAACAAATAAAATACATCTCCTATACAGGATTTCATCCATTATAGGGAAACGTGCTAGAAGAAATTAAAGAAATGAATACAGATTAACAAAAAGGCACATTCTTAATGATATAAATATATGTACACATAGGAAAAACGTATCGCGCCATGCTTTTGTTTGGGCTTCGCTTTCCGAGGTAAGGTGGTTCCAGAAGTAGAAGACTGTGGTGGATGGGAGGTTTAGTAAAAACAAAGACATCTCTTTTGTTGTAACTTTATAAAATACAAACCAGCAGCTCATTGATCCACCTATCAAGAAAACAAATTGTAAAATAATTAATCAATTCAAATCTAAGGATCACCATTGAACAAGAAAATAAATTGAAGATGTTTCGTTTTAACAAAGGAAAAGTTTGATGATATGAATGACAAAATTATAATAAAAAAAACAGATCATTTATCTTCATAATGTTAACGTTAAAGTGATATATTACACTACAATATTTCTACGATTTAGTTTCCAAAACATTTTAAAATAGTGATTTTAAGCAAAAAGCATGAAAACATATTTTTAATGTGTTGAATAACTTTTTAAAAAATACTAAAAAATTGGGACTTTTTGTGTTAGAGAGAGAAATTCTTTTCCCCTTTCTATGTAGGTACTGCAAATGTTTGTTTACAGCAAGTAAATACATAGTTGGTTTTGAGTGAAATTTTAACTTTACAACTTTACAACTTTACTCACTTTTACAGTGAGCTACACTGTATGTATTGTTTACTTTATGTATATTTTTCTCGAAACTAAGATTTTTCTCTGCAAATGCCTCATTTTCTCAGGAACTACTGAATCTTTAACAATGAAATTTAGAACATAAATTGCTTATATGATTTTGCAACATTTAACTCAAGATTATTTTCATAAATTATTTAGAAGAGATTTTATCACTGAAAGTTTGGACAAATTAGTGTTAAAACTAACAAAAAAATAAAAAATATTTTACAGTATTGACTCAACACAATATAATATCCCTGTGTCTATTTCATTATTAGGGTTTCATGAATATGAGGTAAAAAATTTAAACAAACTTTAACCGATAGAAATGGGAAATTAAGATTTTAATTTTAACATTGGTAAGATAGGACATTCCTAACCCCCTTCTTTATAGTATACAAATCACTGCGATAAATTTTCTCAAAGTTGGTTAAGATTGATATGGACGGAGTAGGACATTTCGGTACTCGTACTTCAGTCTTGCTCATAGGCTTGCCGTTATAGGGGCACCTCCGGAAGGAAGGGATTAGGTGAGAGACACACAGGATGGCCAAGATCCGGGGACTTTAGACACGGATGTAGACAGGGCTCCTAACAAAATTTCCAGACAGAGTACACCGACAAGATGTAGTCCCCCCCCCCCTCTGAGATGTTCGAGTCTCTAAGAAGGACCGCTTTGCTATCAGATGCCGAGGTAGACACTTTCCTAAAGCGCAAGCTACCGCACACAGCACCAGCTCCCTCGCCCGACATTTTCTACCCTGTAACGGAACCAACGGAATAAAATATGAAATGGATGGGATGGCGAAAAATCCGCGGAAAGGACGGCTCCATCCCAATATTCACATAAGCCAGTCTCACACGGGGCAACTTGCACTCAGGGCCAATATGCAGAGCCAAGACAGGACAGATGCGAGGCCACGATGACGAAACTGAGCATTGAATCGGTGTATAGTGTCAATCAACTTAATTAGATAAATACGAATCTAGAAAAAAAAAAACCCATCTAATTTGAATAAATGTCCAATTGATTTTACACATATTTACATACCAGTTAACTTAATTAACTAATTTCACTTAACTAAAAACATGTCAGTCTAGATATCAACCTAGTTAAACACGTCAAACTAATTACACGTCAACTCAATTTTACACTTATTTACGTAATTAAATAAAGTTCACCTAACTAAAAGCATGTCATTCTAGTTTATATGGACCTAGTTAAATTCAAACACATTACACGTCCATTTAATTTTACACTTATTAACTTAATTAAATAAAGTTCACCTAACTAGAAACATACCAATCTAGTTATATATAGACCTAGCTAAATACGTCAATTTATTTACATGCATGTCAACTTAATTTTATACATATTAACTTAATTAAACACATTTCCAGTAACTAAAAGCATATCATTCTAGTTATATATCGACCTAGTTAAATAACTTTAAACCAATTAAATACAGTCAAATTAAGTTTATATACATTAACTTAAATACATTTCACGTAACTAAAACATGTCAATATAGTTATATATTAACCTATTTAAATACTTCAAACTAATTAAATACACGTAAACTTAATTTTACAAGCACTAACTTAATTAAATACATTTCACGTAACAAAAAGATATCAATTCAGTTATATATCAACTTAGTTAAATACGTCATACTAATTAAACACATATAGACTTCATTTTAAAATTAACTTAATTAAATATTTCCTGTAACAGAAAACATGTCGATCTAATTATATAT
Organism: Metallyticus violacea; assembly: GCA_030762175.1. Taxonomy (NCBI): domain Eukaryota; kingdom Metazoa; phylum Arthropoda; class Insecta; order Mantodea; family Metallyticidae; genus Metallyticus; species Metallyticus violacea. The sequence goes on along the minus strand of CM060839.1, from coordinate 37,044,366 downwards.
CAACCTAGCTAAATACATAAAACTAATTAAATATGTCAATCCTGTTATATATCAACCTAGTTAAATACATAAAACTAATTAAATATGTAAACTTAATTTTTCACACATTAGCTTAATTAAATACATTTCACTCAACAAAAACATGTCAATCCTACTAAAAGCATGTCAGTCTAGTTACATGCAATTTTACGCGCATTAACGTAATTAAATACATTTCACGTAACAACATGTAAATTACACATCAACTACTTAAATACCGCGCAACTTATATAAACATTAACTTAATTAAATACATTTATAAAATTATTAGCTTTATCAAATGTAATTGAGCATATTTAGGGTCGGTCCTGGTGGTGTAGTGGTTACCATACTTGCCTCCTAAACCCAAGATCGCGGGTTCGAACCCAGCCAGCCAGGACCGATGGATTTTTTCGGGCGTAAAAATCCTAAGTATGGCTTCCGTGGGTCCCGTGTCGTACATTTACGGCACGATAAAGAACCTCAAGCCTGAAAGAGAGGCCTCTGAGCAAAATTTGTCGGCCGTTTCACCTGGGATGTTAAAGAGCGTCCATAAACAAATCAATCAAAAAAAAAACATATTTAGGCCTAAACACTTATTAGCTTGAATAATATGATAAAAAGTTAAGCGAAGCTGGTCAATTTAATACAATAAGGAGTGATGCGGTTTTAATGTGCGATGTTATTGGTGTTGTTGTTGGGTATTTACCCGGGGGTCCCGCTTCGTACCCCGAATCGTTCAGGCGTCCGAAGTCACCTTTTGTGCCTTAGTGGTCACGGGAGGAGGGAGAGAAAGGGAAAAGTTCAAATCATGCGACAATTTGTTTCATTAAACGCCTAGAAATATTTGTTTACACGACACTTTGTTGTCGGCCACCTGGTTCGTTACCTCTATGCTTTTAATGTAAGCTACATACGCTACTTGAAATTGCATCTGTCTGCATCTTATCTACACTCCCCTACTGTATCTGGGACTTTGCCCTGGTAAATATTGTACTATAATGACTGGAGATGCTTTTACTGTCCTGTTCTCTACTGACGGTACTGACGAAGAAGATGAAAATGCCTGGGACTGAGGTGACCCCTACTGTCTGATCTGTCCTCCACTGTCTGTTTCAACTGCGAAGTTATTTCCCCTTATATACTAAAACCAAAGTGCCCCCACGTGGCAGTGAGCACTCGCGGGGTCCACATACTAGCGCCCATAGAGTTTGAGTCTTCGAAATGTTTAAAATAGTATGGGGAGCTCATGATCATTCGATGTAATGATGTCATTGCCAACACTTGCTCCCTTTCTACTTTAACGAATTTCAGAGCATCTCCAGTAACTAAAGATACCAAGGACTATTGTCCGGATACTTGCATGCACTTAGCTTTGTTACAATAGACACACGCATTGCTCTAGCCATTGTTAGTAAGTGAGAGCACAAAAGAGTACAATAGGCAGCCTCTTTCCTCTCGTCAAGAAGTTATACACCGCCACGGGTGGCCGAGGTCGTTAAGGCACGGACTCGTGAGCGGGAGGTCTGCGGTTCGAATCCCGCCAGGACCGTCCTCCCTGACTGAGGTTTTTTCCAGGTTTTCCTCAGTCTTCATAACTGGCAAATGCCGGGGAGATACCTAAACTTAGGCCTGGAACGCTTCCTTCCTTAAAAAAAAAATCCTTTCCCAATTTATCATTTCATCTCATGTATCATCAGTGTCACCGCCTGTGGTGCCTCAGTAGTAAAAACGGGCGTTAAACACTACTCAAAAAAAAAAAAAAAAAGAAGTTATACGTCCAGGTAGCCATGAATACACGTTTTGGTACATGAAATGTTCCTTCTTGTTACTACAGGGTATATAGTGTTGAATTATTATTATTATTATTATTATTATTATTATTATTAATATTATTATTATTCAAATTATATAAATAAGTTCACTCTGGGGCATGCGTGGGTGTGAGGACCTGTTACAGGAGTTAAACAATAGTTCAAGTAATCTGGGAAAATCTTAAATTTGAACACTAATTAAATTCACACTACTTATATCAATGTAATATTTCTACATATACAAACGAAAATGAGTGGAAATGGAAATGAAAACTCTTTTTTCAGTTTTTTAACGAATAGTGCTGCAGTATCGATTATTATTTTCGGACGATAATGAAGAAACAAGTGAGCGCTCTTTGAGGCGATTTAACAAACTTTTGCAATTCATAGCACGGTATCTAAGTTATTTATTCATCAAGGAGTGTTTACAATTAGCCATATAATCCATGTGCTCTATTGAAACACATAAACTCCTTTCTCGTCATACAGTGGCACAAATGAAATTCAATTCCGTTTGAAAGAAGAGGAATTGATTACTTAATGCATTTGTCTCCACGAACGTACTGACATTATGGATACTGCTCATATAGGGATGGACAAACATCTGAACATCACAATCACTACATATTTTTCATGAAAGGGCAACAGGTTAACATGTTTTTTGTGCCGTTAAGGAAAATATAGAAATATGCATGTGTTTATTATTCAATCTGCAATTGGGATTACACTCCGTGGCAATAGGAAAAGGTTTTTTTTAGTACTTTTTAACCTTTTTATTACTGAGGCACCACACGCGGTAGCAAAATGGTGAAATTACAATATTTAAACCCTGTACTTACAATTACAGATATAAAAATAATTAAATACTTTTGATTCTAATTAAATATATGGCAACTTGATTAAATGTATGTCTGTCAAATTAAATAAATGTGAATCTAATTGAATACACGTTATTCTATTTAAATATAAGTCAACGTAATTAAATGTATGCCATTCTAATTGAATACATGACCGTATAACTTAAAATTTTTCATCTTAAATGAATATATGTTAAAACTATTTAAATGCATTTCAACGTAATTAAATCCATTTTAACCTAATTAAATATATTACAAACTAATTAAATACATGTCAACCTAAGTACATATGACAATATAGAAACCGCCACGGGTGGCCGAGGTCGTTAAGGCATGGGCTCGTGAGCGGGAGATCTGGGTTCGAATCCCCCCAGGACCGTCCTCTCTGACTGGGGTTTTTTTCCAGATTTTCCTCAGTTCTCATAACTGGCAAGTGCCAGTTATGGTACCCTATGGAGAGGTACCCTAAACTTAGGCCTGGAACGCTTCCTTCCTTAAAAAAAATATCCTTTCCCAATGTATCATTTCATCTCATGTATCATCAGTGTCCACCACCTGTGGTGCCTCTGTAGTAAAAACGGGCGTTAAACACTACTCAAAAAAAAAAATAATAATATGGAAATTGCCTTGGGACTTACTAATTTCAGTTGCTCCGGACGGCGCCTAAGCTATGGCAGGTCGTAATATTGGGTTTGTAGGACTTATAAAATTAAAATTGCCTGCTGGTCAACCAATACACTGTATCCTTTACCAGGAGGCGCTATGTGTAAAAAAAAACTGTTAAATTTGAAACTTTCAAGACTTGTGGTACAAACTGTTACTTCATAAGGACGACAGGACTTAGCCACAGGTATCCAGGGTATACTTAAGAGTCATCTAATGGGGTTTATATTGATGTAACTTACTTTTGTCGTTCAAGTGGGCGAGTTGTGGAAAGTTTTCTTCTTCTTTTTTGACTAAAAAAATTAGTTTGTCCTTCGACATGAAAATAAAATCAATTCCCCAGCTAATTGATCCTTATTGGCTTGCAGACTTCACTTTTATTACAGATGTGACATCACATCTTTGCAATGCAAATGCCTCCTGATAATTAATTTATTTAATAAAATTAAAACATTTAGAATTAATTAATCTGTGGGCACAAATGTTATAAGGACACAGTTTGCACCATTTCCCACGTTAAGTAAAATTGAATGTAATATATTTAGATTCTCTCCAATTGGATTTTCAAATATTCGTGTTGCCATTCTCTATTTATGTGCCTATAGTTCCCTTAACTATTGAAATACATTAAAATAAAGATTTATGTCCTCGACATGAAGACGGTGCTTATTTTTAATGCCTTCATATATCTTGAAAAGTGTTACACTATAATATATTTCACTCTAAAAACTCGAAGCGCTTTAGCGTTTTAAATCGCCTACACAAGTATCTTATCAAAATAAAGTGTAAGAATGTGTGCTGACTTGATTTTTTCCTTTCCATGGATCCGTTAGAATTAACCTTTCCATTGCGTTATAAAACATAGCCTGCATTCCTACAGAGGACCATTGCCCAAATTCGGTGACCTGAATCTGTGAATGTGTTCTAGGAATGCCGATTCGCATGAAATGGATGGAGACAGGGTAATGGCATGGGAACATTTTGTATGATCAGTAACTCAACAAGACAGCTACATCTTTTAAAATATTTACAAATCTCGAGCGCTCTCAGTGTAACAGCATTGCATGTTAGGGTAATAAATTTTATGGCGATCAATGCTAAGAATGTACAGTGTATATATTTCCAAAGAAGGGGAGGACAGAATTCATTAAGCATATTTTATATGGGACTGAGAAAACCAAATAAACGAAATGGAATTCAAGAATGTAATGCTAGAAAATGTAAAATTATAATAGCATTGTGTTCAGATTTTTTCAAATTATTGTCTATACATTAACACTTGGCACACTTACGACACGGGTAACGGAGGTCGTTAAAACAAAGACTCGTAACGGGAGGTCTGGGGTTCGATACCCGCCATGACCAAATCTCAATGACTAAGGTTTTTCCAGGCTTTCCTCAATCGTCATGCAAATGCCCGGAAAGCACCCTAAGTTTAGTCTTAGAATGCTTCTTACTTTAAAAAAAATTATTTCCAAATTTATAATTTCGTCTCATGTATCATCAGTGTTCACCGCCTGTGATGCCTCAGTAATTGTTAAAATACAAAGAGAGGAAAACTCCTAATTTTTGTAATATTTTCATTTTACGCATTGTTTTATGTGAATTATTGTAATTCTTAAAACGTTTCCAAACTTTTTGCAACCATTCTTATGTATTCAGATATTATTTTGAGTCTATTATTTCTTTTATTCTATGAACATGAACATGAATCCAATTTTTATACCTGGGCCAATTGAAATGTCTAATGGCACTGTTCTTGTATTGTTGTTACATCAGTTAATTCTATTGTTGAGGTATTTCGAACAGTTTAATATATAAGTTTATGAGTTAAAGGTGCCATTAAATCTAGAGCAGGCTGCTAAAGCAATTGCCCTGATGAAAGATGGATGCTTTATGTTCCCCAGGTGTTGCGAGTCAATGTCTCTACTATACAAGGGACATACCAAAAGTTTAGGGAACTTGGTACCTATTACAGAAGACCAGAAACACATCACAGAAGGATGACATCTGCTAGAGATGATGTATTTCTACGGCTGCAAGTTTTGCGTGATTGTAACACAACAGCCATAGAAGCTCAAAATTGCTTTCTAAGGACATCAGGAGTCAATGTGAGAAGGAGATTTGAATAAGCAAACTCACATCTAGAAGAGCCAGAGATCCCTTGCTTACCCAGCAAATCGTCAAGCACGCCTTGCCCAAGCTCAGTGAATTGAGGAGCAATGGAAAACTGTCTTATTCACGGATGAGTTGAGGTTCGGTCTAAGATAGCTTAGTGGCAGGGAAACAGTATGGAGGAGAGGACTAGAGAAAGGTATACCTCTTGCACGATGGCTTTCAAGAAAGGTTTCGTCATGGTGTGACCTGGTATCAGTGTGGAAGCCAAGACACAGTTAGCTTTTATGGGAAACGAGGCCCTGAATGCAAACCAGTATATTGAGGAAATTCTTTAGGAGCATGTTAATCCCTATGCTCCATATGTTGACAATGATTTCTACTTCATGCATGACAATGCTCGTCCACATGCGGCATAGTACTTGCGCCAGGTGGGGATTCAGGTGCTAGTATGGCCAGCATGAAGCCCTAACTTCAACATGTTTGGAGCATGTTTGAAACATGTTTGGAACATGATGTGGGGAAAATGCTCCTTAACATGTTCCTGAGAGCTTCAATGAATTTTGGAAGGCTTTGCAAGAGCATGGGAGGTCATACCACAAGAAAACGTACGTTAAGGACCTTGATCCGCAGCATGCACATACCATTGCAAGCTGTGATAGGAAGAAACACCCGCTTCTGAGCATACCACTGAATGTATGTGCTGTTGTGTTATCTTGTTACCTTGTGTGTTACCCTAAAGGTCAAAACGAGAGCATTACGAAATGTGATTAACCTGCAATCGTATTCATGCTTATACAATAAAGGAAATTATACATTCAAAATAATATCCGAATACATAAGAGTGGTTGCAAAATGTTTGGAAAATTATTTAATATTCCACATATTTGTAAACTAGGTGGCATAATTTAATGATTATGTGAGTAAATTTTTAATAGAATCTACTTGTTGATGTCTAGAAAAAAAACGCAAGCCTCTTAATTATTGAAAAAAAAAAATAAACAGAAATAGTATCAAGTAGAATACTTTATTATGGCTACGTAAGTATTTGATGCTCTCTCTGTCAAATTGTTACATATATTTGGAAATGTTATTTACTTAACATAACTACATAGAACATAAGCCTAGTAAATAAGAGTAATATTACAAGCTAATTTTCATAGAATTCATTATATTGTAATGCTAGTCTTGAAAGAATTAAAGATTCAAAAAAGTAAAGTTCAGGAATCGCAACCGCCTCTTTAATTTGCGGTAATAGTTAAAGTAATGCCAAGATTTACTATTATTTGACAAATTTAAATAAAAAACATGTTTTCATTAAGGAGAACTGTAATAACTTGGAATCAAGATATTACACACCTGTCATATAATACCTGGCTTTCCTGTTGGTTGTTGTCAACACTTGAACAAAAGACTGCTATTTAGTAAATGGAAGTTTATAAATAAAAAGTCTGGGATTTTTATGACCACTTTCCATTAAATGCAGTTCTTGTACAGCTTGCAGAAGTCTCCAAGGAGTCTATTTAAAATTCATTTATTGAGTGGAGTTTATTTTTATTTTAGCACTGCTCTATAGCTATAACTCATTAATAACTTGTCTGTCCTGTTCTCTCAGAGAATAATGAGAGAATATACCGTTACCTCTGACCTGAGATAAACGGAAGCAGTCGCCAATTCAATAACAAAAGGAAAATGCTTTTGTGGCACAAAAACTGCACATCGATGCATCATGAAAACAAATAACGCGGTTCCACTGACATGGGTGTTTATCTGTACTTGTTGAGAACGAGGAACGAAAGTATATAGGTTCAAGAGTGTTAAATATGACAGGAAAGTTCAAACTTTCACTATAACATTTTAAGAGGCACTTAGCTCCGATTAGAACAATACTGTAGGCAGATGTTCTGAACGCTATTTATAAATTTAACATAAAGAATCGTGAACATTTCGACTTTTCTTCAAAACAAAGGTAAGCTTAGTGGAACTTACTTTAGTAAAATAAATAAGCCAACAGCTTAAACATTTTAACAGAGAGTACAATAATTTCTGAAATTGAAACCCTTTGTACTGCAATTTCAAAGACTAGGTGTTTTTCTGTTAAAATCATGATTAAAGGAAGTGAACATTTTAAAATAATTTAATGGTAAACCGTAAGACAATTACATTTTTTTTTTGTTCAAGTTCCGAAGCTTAGTTATTTTGAACAGTTTTTAAATTTTGCAAGGGTTTCATCATAGAGACCTAAAACGACTATATCAAGTAATTAAAAGTGTACATTTTTTCAATCTATTAAAGAAATAACTAAAATCGCTTTTTAAAACATTTTGTTTTGTCTTTTTCGTTAATACACGCAATTTATTCCGAATAACATTTAACTCCAAATGTATATGAAGGATATTACATAAATTAATTTTTTACCTCTTCTTTTATTTCTAGGAGTAAATTGAATACTACTGTGCGATCAGTGTTGTTTTCCCCCGAAATGTTTTACCTCTGGACGAGCGCGCCTCGTTAACCGGTAGGCGGCCAGCCGGGTCTCAGATTAGCGGTAGGGTGAAACAATAAAATAAACAAACCATACAGCAATACACAAGCCAAATTAATTGTCAAATGAGATGTTTAAACTGCTCACATTTTCCACACGTTTTTGACATCTCTTTAGGAAATTGCTCAACAGTCGCTGTATTTCATTTTGAGAAATCCGTAAAACTTCCTGAATACTTTTCAGAAAAAAAAATTGTATTTAAAGTTTTTGAATTATAAAAAGTCAGAAAATTAATTTCAAGTATTATATATGCGATTTCAAGTGTGACTTTATCTTATTGTTTTATTCTTTTAAAAACTTTTATTATTACTGTTAGTTTTTTATATATATAAAGTATTACTTTTTTTAGAACCGTGGCAACATATACCTTAGCTTCCAAGCTAGAGCATCTCCAATTATAGAACAATTAATATATATTCATGACCACTCTATATTTATTATTACTATAATTTTAATATATTTTATATATAATTGAAAGGAATTACATTTTTACTTATTTCTTCTATCAGAAAGTTGCCACTACAATAGAGAATATGAAATATTAATATAAATTTTAAAATAAAAATTAAAGATAAAGTTTATAATGTTGGGAAAATTATATTATGTTTAGAGTGATCATAGAACGTTGCGTGAAATGTTGTATAAATAATTTTTTCTTCAGTTCCTAGGAATTATCAGACGTTGCAGAAAAAATTATTATACCGATATTAAGTGATTAGGTAATCATTTAGTGATTAGGACTGGAGAGTATCAAGATCCAGCAGTAAAATTTTAAACATATACATTAAGTGATGCCTTAAGGTGCTATTTGCCAAATGTCCATCTTCAGGAATTTCTGCCAAAGGTGTAGATTAAATGGTCAAGGTCAGTACTGTGGTCTTCCTTCTACAAACGTGCAGTTAGGCATGTATAAGGAGGAGTTAATAACCTGTGTTCAATCTCGTAAATGTTCAGCAATAAACGCCCGAAATGAAACCTGAACCTAACGGCGGTGGAGAAATAAATTATATCTGCTGCTTTAAAGGTCCACCTCAGAAATGTCCACCAGTGCGGAAAAATAGTCAGATTTATTTGTGTATTCAACGCCCGGAAGGGTTATTTGCACATAGTTGGTGCGATGTTATGAGGCAATATGTTTATCTTCATTTATAGTCCGTCCAGAAACACTGTTAATTAATGTGTATGTAAACAAAATTAAAATACGTTTGTTATATATTTTAAATCTGCAAAAGGTGATCACTTTGTTTCCACTTAATGTTACCCTTAATAAAAAAAAAAAAAAAAAGTTTGTTGTTCATGTCAGATGTAACTATAACTATGCACTTATATATTTATTTAAAATAAAGTAATGTATAGAACAATAAAGCTAAAAATAAGGCTCAGCAGTAAATAAGTCACAAAAACAGCACATATTTCGAATAGTTTACGTTCTTCAAAGACAGTAGACAGTTGAAGATGATAAAAGTAAATATTGGATGCTTGGAAACAGTTGAAACAAGCCACGAGGGAAAAAGGGTCGTAAGGGGGTCAGTACAGTAAAACTCTTCTTGGCAGTGTAAACATCCAAATACCTTCATCTCCAATTCCTCTGTAAAAAAAAAAAAAAAAAAAAAAAAAAAAAAAATTATGTATTCAATATGAAGAAGGCAAAACAATTGTATAATACTTGGCTGTTAGAATGTTCTATTTTTAATATCTTTCTGTGTGTTTGTGAGTGTTTATGGTTGGTGCAATTAGCCTTAGTCAAACTACCAGCCCATATTCATATGTTCAATGCAACACAGATAGAGATGTGCATTCTGAGAAAATGGCTCTAAAAAGGTCAAACAAAACAATAACGTTCCCTCTTATTGAAGCAGAGAAAAATTCAAAGTCGAGGCATTAGGTATCGCATACTTAGAAGAGATCCATCTTGGGACATCTTAAATAAAGTGCTACTGTTAATAACTTTTCCTTTTATTTTGAAAAACTAACTGGAAGTTGAATCGGGCAACTGTTGATTACGGAAAAGTTGAGCCAAATCAGATGAATGCCTGCTGGCAATCAAGCTCTCTCTCTCACCTCTGGCAAACTTCTAGGAAGTTTGCCGACCTACAGCTTTGCAACTTGATCTACAGTTAGGTGTGTCCAAGCCTAGTGCTGCATGCTGAATGTAATTTTTAGCCTACTTCTAGGTTGAAGGAAATTAGAAAATATGTTAAAGTCTTTCCAAGTTTATTATAAATATAACGCGCACTGTATATAGATATTGTTGAAAAACACACAAAATTAAAATAAAACATTCCAGACAAATGTGAATTTGTTTGAGTAAAAGATATTGAAATGAATGTTTTGGGCTAATTTATTGATTTTTTTTTCTGGTTCATTTAGTAAATAGTTTCATAAATATTTTAGATAAATTCAAATTGGAATAGAGTAGAACATAAAATCTGGTAAATATAAAAACTAGATTGGCAAACTTCCTTCTTTAGATATATCCCAAATTTCCTTTTATAAGAATACGTGGGAATGCCGTTTGTATTAATAAATATGGGTTCTTATGATGATTTTGTAATTCTGAGTTTCACCCAATGACCGTTACAAAATATTTTGAAAATGCTTCATTATTATTTTTAATATAAAAATGTTTAAGTGGCATCTTTTCATTCCCATAGACACTCTTAATATCATATAAAAGTACATTTATTTAAAATAATTCTAAATATAAAATCAATACCTATAGCTATCTGCTTTCACTATCAGTTAGCTATACATGACCAGTGATGCTTTTCCCCGTGGAGCGGAGTTTTTCCTATGACCAAGCCTCATTTGCCGCACCGTGGAGGGGAAGCAAGCCTGCTTGCTTATTTGTTGGCCTTGCTGACTGTAGCAGTCGTAGCGCGGCTGTTCCCAGGCGTGTGTTGTATTGTTCATTTTTTAAATTGACAGTATACATAAAATAATATATTATGCCTCGTGTGTTTACAACGGCACATCGTGTCTTTATGTAAGGTTCACATATGTTAACTCAGTGTTGAAAGAACCATAGGATTAATTTTTTAGCATACAGTTAATTCTGTTATTTATGTGAATATCATATTAATTCTTCTTCTTCTTCTTCTTCTTCTTCTTCTTCTTCTTCAGAGAATTGACCGACATGGATAATAATCATGCAGGACTCTCACACTGCGAATAGTTCCATAAGAGTAATTCACAATATATTATGTAGTAGGAATTTGTGGACCCCTCTGTCCCCCGATGTAACAAACTGCGTTTATTATCTTTGGAGTAAATTAAAAAATTAAGTGTACAATACGAACCCGCACACCATGCAAGAACTCAAAGATAATATTCGTCGGGAAAGTGTCTGGATTTCTGAAAATGAACTACAGCGAGTGATGAATAATTTCCATATAAAAATACAGGGAAAATGAAGGCAGGCAGTTTCAGAACCTCATTAGATAATTTGGTAAGTAATGAGCCTCTTAAATTGGTTTGTGTATTGCTATACGGTTTGTTTTACTCTCCCTCTAATCACTGAGACCCTACTGGACGAACTAACCGGCTAACGAGCGGCGCGCTCGCCTCTAGGCAAAACAGTCCGGGGGAAAACAAACTGATCGCACGGTACTTCACTATTTAGTAATGCATGAGTCAAACAAGCATCAATCACTTCCACGGCATTTGCTCCCAAGGTCGGAGTACATCAGCACTTATCTATGATTCGTACATATTGACAAGTTTACTTGTTAAGTACGAACACAATTTGAATAAAACTTTCCAATTCCTTAATTTAGTTCATGCAGTTCGCAAACGGAAAGTATATAGAGGGAATTCGGAATGTATCCATTTTTAAATGGAAACTACATCGAGTAATAAGTATTGTGCAGTTTCAGCATCTCATTTCCCCTCCCCCCCAAAAACTATTAAGTCATTATATGTTTAAATGTTTTTTTAATGAATTGTTGAGGAAACGTTTATTTTCGACGCTGAAGGTTACCACTAGCGTTTGCCGCAATCGAGTGACAGCGAGCGTTTATGATCAATACTTGTATAGATCTCCCTATAGAAGAAGGAGATGTATAAATTTACAGAACATTCTTGAAGTTTATAAAACTGATTGCTATCAGTCAAAAGGCTATTCACATGATGTACCCTACTGGTCATTAATTTCAATATACCAAATAATATCCTTATATTTCTAAGAGGAACACAAATAAACGAAAGAGGCAAAATTAACGCTTATTTTTCTGCAGATATCCACTTTGGCTTTAATTATTATTTAGCAATCTCTAGGCATTTGATTTATGAGTCTTGGGGGTATTTCTGACGCTGTGCCCTTACACACAAGCTGGATAACTTATCAGAGATGGTATAGCATTTTAAATGCACGTCCAGGATATCTCTTACCGCTTTGTTTCATAACAGCTCTATGAATTGCAGTCCGGACTTTGGGAACCTAAACTATCCTCTGCTTTTGTTTAAATGCAATATCCAGATCGGTATTTAGAATTGTTATCTTACTGCAAGCTGAAATCTTTCTCTACAAGATACAAGTCAGATAGTGTTCTATGATTAGTATTTAGGTCAATCAGCAGGCATGGTGTGGTCTATCTGACCGAAGTCTCTTCGATATTTTAATATGTTTAAGTAATGGTTACCTTACTGCCATATGTTCCTTAAGACCAACTTCTGAACGTCTCCTTTTTACTGTTGCAATGGATATAGTTTTCTTGTTTAATCATTCTAGTTCTGCACATATTTGTGGTGCAGAGTTAAATCCATTACTTGTAGTGGAACTTATAATGAATTTATCATCTTTTTTTGTATATTGCGAGCTATCCTGGCCGTGGGAAATCTTGCTTCCTACCTGTTTTTATATGGTGGATACCGCAATAGGTAATCACATTATTTAGTAATTTGGCGAATCGATATATCTATCTTCCTCAAAGCTACAATCGCAGATCGTTTTTTAAGAAATATTTCCATTCTTGAGTTTTGTAATCCTGTAATCGCCCTAAGAATCTGCTACACACTGAACAGCAGGTTTATTTAGCAATATGATCTTGACGTACACGTGTGGGTGATAGTAGTACAGGGAACAACACTGATGCCTAAGTCACATAGGCTGATCATACGTGATTTCCCGGTTTATGTCTATAGGTTTTTATAAAATTACATTTGAAAATAGTGTGTTATTTATTTAGTAATTAAACGGATCATCTGTATAATAAAGGTGACACGTAAAATGTGATATTTCGAACAATAGCGTTCCTTCGTCTATAGAGGCGAACAAATGCAATTAAGCTCAATATCAGCTGGCACATAAAGTTACCTGTCATTCTCCTTTTCAGAGTGAGTAAAAACTCTGGGAAAAACCCACTCCGGCTACTTGAATTCAATCACAATTCGAGCCTACGCTTTCGTTCTTGCAGATAGCTGTATACTGCTGCAATAGTAACTGAGACAGGGAGGCTATTTTGCTTTTGGTGCTTGTTTTACTCTTCTTTTCATTATCCATAATTAATATATCCGAATGTATATATATATACACAAACATAAAAGGCCTTTAATTATAAATCTTGTCCGCTCACGCATTGTTTAACGTCTAGATTATTAAGAGTGTCTGAGGCGCCCGTACTATCCGTTTTCTAAAAAGGGTATACATTGCCTTCCCTCGGTTGAATAGGCATTATATTGGGAAAGCACATTTTATATCCGGAAACCCTACTTGTGCTAATTTCAGAGTGATTGTTTTAGGAAGAACGTACAAGATTTGCGTCAGTTCCTTCTAGTTTTTTCTCTTTTTCTTTTAAAACTGTGCATTTCCGCTCTGGTGTTTTTTTTTTTTTTTTTTTTTTTTAACGTATATTGCACTTAACCATTAGATGCTCTCACACATGAGCTATTCTAATTTAAAATAACGTTTACACACAAAAATACATTCCCTAGACTGAACTGGTCATGTTTGCGAATGTATGCCGTTTTGAGACTTGCAGGGGACAAGTTCCGAAAGTGATGTTCAAGGGGGGATGGGTTGGAATCGTAGTGTGCGCGCTGTAGACTGTGGTATCCTTAGAAACCGAGAAGTAAAATACAAGGTTTGTAACCAAAGCCTTTATACATATGTGTTTATCCCTTTATAAATTAATTTCGATTTAAAATTTATATTATTATTATTTAAATAAATTGGATGTGACACAGTCTTCCAAAAAAAAAAAAAAAAAAAAAAAAACTCATAGTAAAATGCTCAACAGAATGTTTCAGCACTTCCATAATAATTGTTAATTCAAACGCCTGACGGGTGAATTTCTTTTCAGACATTTTAGTTTCTGTTTAAGAGAAATAGCTATCGAATTATTGTACAATATTGAACAGATACAAAAATTAGAGATGAGTATTTATAGTTTTAATTTGCCAATACATATGTTACACTTTTATGACTATTTCACTATGTGGTATCAGCTTAAAACCTTTCAATGAAACGAGACAAAATTTTGAATTTTGACCAATCACGCAGTGAAATTATCGAAAAGAATTATCAAATCTGTTTTATCATGCGACGTGCATTTGTCTTGTGGTCAGTGTAGCCAACTCTATACCTCCACTATAATTCCTGAGCACGCATCACGGAACACTTTTCTTTGTTCAGCAATTGTAAATTTAACTAACTTAATGTATATTCACTTAAGCAATTGTTTTTGCGTATTCAGTCAAACAGTCTGAAATCATTTTATAAATTTTGTAACAATATATGCCTAAGCAACCATAAATCTTAATAAACATGTTGTTCACAATGGTAAAATATTTTCTCTCTTTTTTTTTCTCTCTCTCATTTGGTATTAGTAAATCTAACGGTAGTGATGAATAGTCGACTTTCACCTGTTTCATTCTCACGGTTTATGAATAGGTATGTATTCATAAGTTAAGTACATTTTATACAATTGTTAATAACCCGTGCGCGAATTTCAAATATATGTATATATATTACTTTTATTATTTCTATTCATGTAATAGTCCCAAACTCATATTTGGCTCCTCTCTGTTGGCATTACAAACAATCGGTATTCTTCTGTTGCTAGTTGGCTTGAAAAGGTTAAGCATTCATAATAAAACTGTACAATTATTACATTATTGTAAACCAGGTTTACGGAAAGTATATCTAAATTCTTATTTTATTCATGATACAGTCCTAATAAATATCACACGAGGGTCTGCGCTTTCCAGGCAAATTCACTAACTACGTTCGTGAATTTATAGGCAATCTCATACTCTTGTGATATTACTTGTGACTATTTCACTTATGCGACACCATCATAAAATCGACCAATGAAATGAAACAACATTTTGAATTTTGACCAATCACAACCCGATATTGCAGTGAAATTATCTTAAAGTATTATCAGATCCCTTTACCAAGCCAAGTGCATTTGTATTATGGCCAGTGTAGCCAATTCTATACCCCCACTATAATTCCTGAGCGCTATACATATTAATCAAGAACATTATTCGGCAATACTAAATAAAGTGCGATTCTGCTTCCACATCTTCATCTACTAATTTCAAACTGTCCTTTTATTCAATGAAATTGCAGCGTTTTCATTCAAATTTGATAACTATGTTTTATATATTGTATATTTAACTAAGTTCAAGTGTATTCACTCAAACACTTGTTTTTGCGTATTCAACCAAACAGTCTGAAATAATTTTGTAAATTATGAACAATACCTGACTAAATAACCATATATTTTAATAAACACGTTCGGAATGATAAAATGTTACCTCTGTTTTGTTTTTCTCAGTTGGTATTAGTAAATCGAATAGTAGTGATTGTAACAACCGACTTTCGGTTATTTAAATCTCACGGGTTCTGAATAGGTAAGTATAACATTTTATGTAATTGTTAATATTCTGAATTTCAAATATATATTCTTATTCCATTCATGAAATAGCCCTCAACCCTTATTTGATTCTTCATTATTGATATTACTGCAATCGACCTTCGTCTATTGCAAGATGGCTTGAAAAGCCAAGTAATCATAATACAATGTACAATTATTACACTTTTTGAGTCAAGTTTAGGGTAATTATATTTAAATCTTGTTTTATTCATGAAATAATCCTAATAAATATCACTCACGACGTTCATGAATTTATCGACAATTTCAGAACTTCTTGCGATATTACTTGTGATAATATTTTCTTGTTCTCAGACCGCCACTGGTGGCCGAGATCGTTAAGGCTCGGACTCGTGAGTGGGAGGTCTGGAGTTCGAATCCTGCCATGACTGTCCTCTCTGACAGGTTTTTTTCAGGTTTTCCTCAGTCCTCATAACTGGCAAATGCCGGGGAGGTATCTAAACTTAGGCCTGAAACGTTCCCTTCCTTAAAAGAAAAATCCTTTCCCAATATGTCATTTCATGTCATGTATCACCAGTGTTCACCGCCTGTGGTGCCTCAGTAGTAAAAACGGGCGTCAAACGTCATTCAACAAACTTATTCTCAGCATTTCTATTGAATATTTGGAAATCAAGGATAGGGAAAATATCAATAAATGTTATTAGTCTTAAAAACAAAGGAATAATTTTCTTATATTGGAATATATTTCTATTCTGTGTTACTCCAGAAATTAAAAAAACTGAGAATCGGCAATCATGGCGCTATCGGTCGCTAATATTAACAAACTCTCCAGTAAATTGCCGCAAAACATGATAGTTGTACATAGAAAAAAGCCTCTGAAAAAACGTATAATTGCATTTAGGAATATACAAACGAAAAATAAAAATATACACCTCAATTTTAAAGAAATGTTAGTCAACTAAAATAGTACATCACACCATTGTAATGGAAACCTACATGTAACGTTTATTTTTTGTAATAAAGAAACGGAAGAGAAAGAAACATCCCATTATTTTCTCGCTTGGGCGAAAAAATATTCCTTGTGGTCTCTGAAGAATGCAACGTAATGAAGTGCGTAAAATAGAAAAGCTTCAGGTTTTGTAGCATCTTAACAGCGAACATTTAATAGCCGTTTTACTGTAAATAGCACAAAGGCAATAAAAGTTGACAATGAACATTTCTTTGAATATCTTTCAAGAATGCAACCATATATTCATTGACTCGTCTTCCTCCGTAATATTTTCTATAAGAGACTGTGTCTAGCATATTTACCATATAATTATATACAGGAAAACCCGTGAAGCAATAATGTATTGTTTCTGAAAGCGCGTTTCACATAATCTTGTGCTACGCCCATAAACCTGAAATACCTGAAATAAACCTCGAGTAACCAGACACTGGCTACGTTTCGGTGCTTCAGTTCGGGACATTAAAGAAATATTTTTGGTGGTATACAATTGAAACATGAATCATAAATATAGAGAAGTTCTGTTAAAATAGGCATTAATGGAGTTATAATAGGACATTTAGAAACCAAAAACCACATTCTAATCTTAGCCCTTTAAAATTTCTTTGTAAAACAATTTCTTTGTCCATCTATATCCATCAACTATAACTATAACTAAAAATGATCTAAAATGACATTGTATATCAATAAAGCAATAATTAATAAACACCTATATCTGTTTAACTGCATAAAAATGAAATATGCTACTGTAATCTAACTGTAGCCACTGGATGACAATTGGGAGCTACCTGATGGAGAGATAACGTGCTATAGCCTCAGAAGTTCCTGATGGCGGCTGAGGGTGTTTGTATGCTGGTCAGATACCTCCTTGCAATACTATCCTCTGCCAATGGTAGAACGCAGCGGTCTTGCGGCTTGTCAGGACCCTTATTGGGTTCTAGCTACATATGGTTATTATTATTAGCACCAATTAAACAACACACATTATTCAAAATGGTGGGCGGCGGTTGTACAACGGGAGTTGTCAAAAATCGGTTTAAATATTTGGCAGAAGGGTATTGAAAACAGGTATGGTGTAGTGAAAAAAGTCAAAAGACACCTGTCTGACATAAACCAGCAGGAAATAGATGCGAGATGCATACAGGTGCCATCTCTGGATCTGCAGAGCGAAATTAAAACTAGGCATGAAACAGCGGTCGGGAATAGCATGGCTTAGACTGGGAGGCTAGAAGACACGTATTGATGGGGAATGCTCGGAACCGGAAGACTGGGTGCACATTTTGACTAAGTGCATACAGACAAAAGATATTAGGATTACTTAAATTTCTCCCGGATTCATTTTTGACTTCCAGAGGGGGAAGATTGGCATTTTGGGACTTAATTGTAAATATACAAAACTAGCTAAACCTGGAAATTTTCTTAAATGAAATATGTAGTTTTAGGGGCAAGAAATTTCTATAAACATTTACATAAATAATACGAAAATTTATATGAATATCAGAATTATTATGTGTATATCTGTTTCATGTATGTGTGCGTGCGTGCGCGCGCGCACGAGTGCGTTATTGTTAATGTTGTTTTCCTTTGTTGGAATTAATTTCAGAAATGAAGTATCTTACAAGAGTATGGACGGTTTGCGATTCATGCGACTGCGCAAATGAAACCGTCTATTAGGAGACTAAGCTCTCATAGTAAAAACTATATATTCCTAAACTTCAGGAGATTGATGACGAACGTTTTTAAATAATATTAACTTTTATTTGCTGTAACATTTAATTAGAGGGATAACACTGAAATATAGGAACATTTTCATTTGCATTCTCCCTAATAGTTTTATAAAAACGGATAAAACGCTATTTCCTCTTTCTTTTGTTAATCACCACTTATCCATAGCCATAGCGAAATTTTCGGAGCTGCTAGAGCCGCAGTCCCAGGAACTCCCGAGCGACAGCAGAGAAAGCCGAAGTTAGTAGCTATGTAATAAGCCTTTCAAGCGTAATGTCATGATAGTTCCAGTGGTTAGAGCATCATGCTAAAATTGTGAAGAATCGTGGTAACAAATCCTCAGGTCTTGATTTTTTCTGCTGGAGTTAAAGGAGATTTGGCACCATTACAACGATTCTCGCTAACATAGCACGCTCACATTCGGCTATAAATTGATATTTACAATTTTATCCTGCTGGAATCAAATGAGATTTGCCACTATTAGAGTGATTTCCCTGCCCCCATCAATTTATATTTATGAAAAGAGGCGAGCGTAGGCCGTGAGGCCGTAGCGAGCCGCAGAAAACATTGGATTCACCTGTTTCTAGGATTTACCCGAGGTTAGCGTTATGGTTAGTGCGTACATAAATTAATTGCGAATTCCAATAAGACAACGGGTGGTAAAAAGTGAAAATCAGTTTAGTAATAAGGAACAATATTTGCAGCCAGAAAGTTACAGAGCACAACGCGTAGGTTATATTACGTTTAACAAAAAAATAATATATGCAACATTTACACTGTTACAAGTAGAGTGGGAATAAAGAAGTGTAAGTGTAAATTTGTGTAATAAAATTTATCGTGCCTCTTGTAAAAAAGACGCAATCGTACACCAATCACTGGACACGAGAGCAAATACGTGCACATTATGTAGTAGGAGTTTCCCCTCTGCGTTTGGGACCTCTCCGCTGTCGCTTGGGACTGCAGCTTTAGCAGCTCCGAGAATTTCGCTACGGCTATGGGTAAGTTTAGCCACCTGCGATATGGAGGCATTGTTTATTTGATACACTTCATTTGTTAATTATTTGCCATCCTTCATAATGGAATAATACATGTTCACTTGGTAAGTAAATAAATCCTATTAAATCATGCTTTAGCAGCAGCCTAAGTGGTATATATGGTTCTCAAAAAACTATGAGTACTAATATCATTACTAACTACCGTTTGAAATAAAAGTCCAAAGAGATTTTTGCGAAAAAATGATCGACAAGGCGTATAAAAATAGTCAACGTGATCTTCTTGGTTTAAAACTAAAGAATGTGTTAGTTATGGAAATATGGTATTATAATTAGAGAATAGTCCAAAAGTATATTTATAACTAGAGGATTTTTATCTTTTACTATCGTCATACAGAGCCTTGAGTAAACTTAACAGTCACATTTGTTACTAATCTTATGAAAATAGATTAAATGCAATGTGATACATTTTTCATTGAGCACAAGGGATCTTGAAATGGTGTTGTAGTTTTTTGAATATCTGTGAAGCACAAAAGTAAATTATCTTACTTGAATGCCTGCGCTTTTTGCAGATGTAACTACAGTTCATTGCAGTTTCAGCCTGTTTACCAAATTTTGGGTCAGGTATTAATCATCATTAATATATTATTTTTCATTTTTATAAAAATATTCCTCTGTATTTATTAGAAAATGAAGAACATCAAGTGCTAATCATATACATTCTAATAGAGAGTCGAACTTGTAGGAACCGCGATGTTATCTTAGCCTGCAGAACTGGTATTCATAGTTAACTGTGTTCTACACCTGACCCTTAAGAAGCAATCACACGTGCATGTCTAAGTGTTATATACGATCATTTCTGGCAAAGGTCGAAGTTTGATTGCATTCGAGATTAGAAAACAGGGTAAGGTACAGAATTTCTATATATTATTATTAGCAGCTCGAAAAAACTTCTTGTTATCGATGTTAATCGGATGAAAATGAAATGACTAATTGTTCACTAATAAGTTATAAAATAAATAATTACGTAACAGCCCAGCTTTCTGTGATTATATTTACAAAATTGCTGTCGTGGGGGATTATTTAAGAAAGAAAACGAAGTTCCAGCCTGCAGAATAGACGGGACAGTATTTACAGGAAGGTTACAGATGTATAAATGCAAGGATTAGGTCTTTATTAACTCCCCCTTTTATAATGTAAAAGTGAAACACTTAACAGTGGCTCATTTTCAGCTCTAATAAGCATCTTGAGTTTTCGCGCAGATTTCCACCCAGACGTCAACCACTGAGGATAGATATCTAAGCGGAGTCTTTATGTTGCCAATTTTAGCGAATTCCGAAGGAATGAACCTATTGCAGCCGTACCTGTGAAAATTGACTTATTTTTAGCTATTTTTTTATGAATCCTGAAGGAATGTAAGCTATTGTGTTACCAGTTACAGAAAATTAAAGATTACTAATCTATCCAAATTTGCATCGATCATGCCTACTAGGCACCGATAAAGACAAAAAAAAAAAAAAAAAATTATAACAATGTGAAAATTTCTCTCTCTCTCTCTCTCTCTCTCTCTCTCTATATATATATATATATATATATATGTATATATATATATATAAAATAACACATTAAACAATGTAACTAAAATAGCAGTAACTAGATAAGCAGAAAAAGGTTGAAACACTTAGAAAGTCACAGATTTAGTATGCAATACTATGTATGTGTGTGTGTGTCTATTAACTTTCTAGCAGTCGCAATTTCTTTCTCTGTGAAACGCGGCATATAACCATCAATTAACAAACGATTCGTCGAGTTCGTTAACCAGCAAAATTGGACCATTGAAAGGGAGGTTAAACTATAGCGAAAATTAAAAAAAAAAAAAATTGAAAAATCTCTCTAGCGGCCGCAATTTTTGCTTTATCTCAACGAAACTCGGTGAAAAAAAAATGAAAATAAATTTATAAAAGTAGTTTTCGAAAATCATAGCATTCAGGCTACTTGGAGTGCGGGTATTCCTGAAAAAAATTTGGGGATTAAAGCGAAAGTAAAAAATCTCTCTAGCGCTGCAATAGGAAACTCGGTATATGCCATCGAAATAATGTAGGAAAAAGTAGTTTTGGAAAATCAATTAGGAGGGGGAGGTTTATCTGAAACCCAAAATTTCAAAATCGTTCTAGTGGCTTAATATATGATTTTTCGTAACGAAACTCCGTATAAGTCATTTAAATAAACAAGAAAATCTGGAATATCGGACCATTTGGAGTGGAAGTTACCCAAAATTTAAAAATCGCTCTAACAGCACCAGCAATTGTTTCTTTCACAACAAAACTCGGCATATATATATGTGTGTGTGTGTGTGTGTGTGTGTGTGTGCGCGCGCGCGCGCGCCATTGAAATAAAATAAGAAAATTAGTTTCTGAAAATCCCTGCAACTATTAGCAGGGGGTTACCGAAAATTTAAACATCGCTCTAGCGGCATTAATGTTTGTTTCGCAAGAAACTCCGCGGGTACCCTTTATTCTCATTATCCATATCTCATGATTTTGCCAATCTTCCTCTTGTATGTTGCATTTTTTATAGTTAATTTGATTCTTGCTATCTATGACAGTCTTGAACGACCTCGTTTTCTCCTTCCTGACGGTGACCACTCTAAAAGAATTTGAGCCATCGTTCGTCCTCCGTTCTGCTAACGTGATCATGGCATTGCAGATCCCGCTTCTGGATTCTTTCTACAACTGATTCCTCCATATCCATAACCTGTCTACACTTCATTTCTATTTATTTCCAATCTACACACCCTGACTCCTCTTCGCGTGCCATCCATCTCCAATACCTGAAGTTTATCTTTTTGACGTTCAGTGCAACCTTCTGTCTCGTAAATTAATATACTCTTCAATAGTGTATGAAACATTCTTTTCTTTGTTCCTTGGATATGACCCTGTTCCAAAGTACAGCATTTAACATTTTGATCGCCCTTTTAGCCTGTAAGATTCTGTAGTCCAGATCAGCTTCACAGTTCCCAACGCATGAAAGTACTTGAATTGCTCCACTACTCTGATGGTTCCCTGTGGTAGATTTATATCCTTTCCTCCTCTTACTACTAGATATTCAGTTTTCTTCATATTTATTTCAAGTCCTCCTGCTTCAAATGCTACCATTGACTTTCTCATCAAAAACTTTGCATCCTCTCGACTTTGAGAATGACCTGGTCATCCGCATATAAAAAGAAGTGAACTGATTCAGGCCCAAAGGGAACTCCCATGTCTGCACATGAGCGATTCCAGCTGTTGAATTTTGGGAAAAGTAGCAGAAAGATTTCTTCCTGGGACGCAGAGCTAGCCCACCGCCGAACCCCCAACCTGGAGGACCAGGCCGTTGCCTCTTCTGCCAGTTTTCGGAGTTCCTGTTTGACCTTCAGGGCTACCGTAGCGGTCATGGAGACCAAGTCCCTACCGTACTTCGCTCAAACAGGCATTCCCGTACTTCCTGTTGCCCACTCCTCGGGACGTGGACCACAGATATCGGATTTTGAGGAGTCATCCAGAATTACTACTACAGTCAAGCACCTGTCTAGGAATGAATATGAATTGTTGCTATTTCCGGATTATTCGTGTTTCTATTTAAAATTAATTTTCACATAAATTAGAAGATATTTTTGGAAAAATGTATTGCGGATTGTGAAAGAACTTTAGTTTACATTTACTACATAACTAGTAATTTGGTTTGTGCAGCCGTTTACATTTGAGACGCCCTTCTACCTTGCTGAAATACTTGATTAATACACCACTTCTTTTTTCTGTGCCTCTTAGGCGTCGGGTTTCTTCAACCTCTTTGTAGTTTTGAAATTTCAAAATTGCAGGTCTATACCGTGAGACTTTTTGGAACGCAAAAATATTAATGTCGAATTCTAACTTTTTATGGCCATTTCTAAATAAAGAGTCGCTAACTGTATTCTCAGTATACTTTTTAGGGCATTTGAGCCATAATTATAGGGTGGTGCAGTTTCGAAATTAAATTTTTCTTCCAGAGCCTCAAAATGGCCAATTTTCGGATATACTTTAACGCATTTCTCCTCAAACCTAATTCATATTCCAATGTTCAGCACATTTTCGCAAAGCTGGAACGAGCTGTGTATGCAGGGCATGTCGCCTTCATTTACTTTATATTACTGATATTTTGGGGAGTCTTGAATTTTCAAAATTTTCATTTTTGGAGGTAAAATATCTCACAATCGAATTCTGGCTTTTAATGGCCATTGCTGGTACAGGGTCACTACTTGTTTTCGCAACATAATTTTAGGGCAATCAAGCCATATTTGTAGGCGTGGTGCAGTTTCGAAATTAAATATTTCTCCATAGAGCCCCCAAAAGACCAATTTTTAATAACTTTAGCGAATTTCTCCTCAACCCTATTCACATTCTAATATTTAGGATTTTTTCAGAAAGCTAAAACGAGATGTGTGTGCTGGGCCCAACTCCTTAATTTAATATATTTTAATGTGTATTTTAGGGAGGCTTGAATTTTCAAAATTGCCGTCTATTAAATTCCATTGCCATTTTGTTGAGGTCAAAAATCTCGTAATTAAAATCTGATTTTTATTGCCATTTCTGCTTACAGGGTTGCTAGTTCTATTGGCAGTATACATTTTAGGGCAGCCGAGCCATATTTGTATACGTGGTGCAGTTTCGAAATTAAATCTTTCTTCCGAGAGCCCTAAAAAATCAATTTTCGAACTTACTTTGTTAGATATCTCCGCAAACTTTAAGCAGATTATAATGTTGGGCACATTTTCGGAATACTGAGGATGATCGTCTTCTTTTACTTTTATATCACTCTGTATTTTAGGGAGGCTTGAAATTTCAAAATTGCAGGTCTATACCGTGAGACTTTTTGCAAGGCAAACATATTAATGTCGAATTCTAACTTTTTATGACCATTTCTAAATAAAGAGTCACTAACTGTATTTCCAGTATACTTTTTAGGGCATTTGAGCCATAAATTTTTCTTCCAAAGCCCCCCCCCCCAAAACCAATTTTCGGATATACTTTAGGGAATATTTCCTCAGCCCTAATTCTGTTTGTACTGTTCAGCATATTTTTGGAAATCTGGGGATGAGCTTTATATACAGGGCACATCGCTTTCATTTAGTTTAAATTAATGTATATTTTAAGGGGGGGGGGCTTGAAATTGCCGGCAAAATCTCAATATAAAAATGGCCTTTTCTGCATATAGGGCCGCTAGTTGTATTCCCAGTAATATTTTAGAAACAGTCGAGCCACATTTGTAGCTGTGGTGCAGTTTCGAAATTAAACCTTTCTCCTTATAACCCCAAATTAACTAATTAACTAATTTTCGGAAATACTTTAGTAAATTTCTCCTCAAACCTAATTTAGATTCCAATATTAAGCACTTTTTCGATAAGCTGGGGATGAGCTGTGTATGCAGGGCCCCATGAAGTTGTTTTACTTTATATTATTGTGTATTTTAGGGAGTCTTGAATTTTCAAAAATGCCACTTTTTGGAGGTCAGAAATTTTCATATAAAATTTTGGTTTTTATAACTGTTTCTAACTAGTATAATTTTATGGTATTCGAGCTATAATTGTAAGGCAGTGTAATTTCGAAATGAAATGAAATTACACTATTTCTCGAAAGCCCCAAAAAGACCTATTTTCGCACTTACTTTGTCAGATGCTTTGTAATGTTTTATTCATCCTGTAAAATAATATTAATGTATAAAGTACAACGATAATTCAAGTAGCTTAATTAAGATGTAATCATATATGATAAAATTTAAAATAACACATTTTAAATTGAACTGGTTGGTTGGTTGCTAGAGGCCACTTGGGAGGCTGATATTAATAATATTTTACCTAACTTCCGAATTATTTTTTATTTATTTTGTTGCTGTCTAGTTGGCTGCATTCCAGTAGATGTTCTTTATTTAAGATAGTATTCACGTCCTTACACAGTGGGCTGTGGCTGTCCTTGATTACATTCATCCTGAAGAGATGATCTGACAGGCAATCATGCCCAACAATTAAGCGGAATTGGGAAATTCCAATTTTTCTTGCTTTCCATAAAAGATGTTTGGAAGTATTTAGATCTTCATATGGTTTTCCTTTATATATATTTTGTTGCTCTTGTTCAGTTATTAATCTTTTTGTGAATTTCAATTTAGAGGAAAGTTTTAGTTCAAACGATGGTTTTAATTCTATGGTGGCTCCTTTTTTTGCTAAAGCATCGACAATCTCGTTCCTCTACAATCCACAAGGCTGGGGATGCCTTGTAAAACTATTTCTGTATTTCTGATCTGGATTGTGTGATATAGTTTTCTTATTTCATTTAAAGTGTATGTCAGTGGGTAACTAATTTGTTATACTTTGTAGTGCTGCTTTAGAGTCATTTAACATCACAATTCTTTTATTTATGTTAGGTTTATACAGTGGAATTTGTAAAGCTGCTCTAATGGCCATTATTTCAGCATCAAAATGTTGGCACACTGTCCCAAAGGTGTATATTAAGAGAATTCTTCACAGTGTATTCCAAAGCCCTCCAACATTTAACCTATCTTTGCCTATTTTTTGTTTTCGGGAAAATTGAGCCTATCTTTGTCTATATTTGACCATTTTCTGGAAAATTTAGCCTATCTTTCTCTTATTTCGGCAAAATTTAACATATCTTTGCCTATTTGTTATATTTGCGGCTAACTTTAGTCTAACTTTGCCTTAATTCGGAAACATTTAGCCTATCTTTACCTATTTTTATGTTTTCGGATAAATTGAGCCTATTTTTACCTATTTTTACGTTTTCGCAAAATTAATATTATCTTTTCTTATTTTTTCCCATTTACTGAAATTGAGCCTATTTTTGGCTTTTTTCCCCATTTTCTAGAAAATGTAGCTTATCTTTGCTTTTTCGGCCAAAGTTACCTATATTTGCCCATTTTTTCCCATTTTCTGGAAAATTTAGCCTATCTTTGACATATTGTGGCAAAATGTAGCCTATCCTTGCCTTATTTAGCCCAAATTTAGTTTATCTTTGCCTTTCCCCCCAAAATGTAGCCTAAATTATGCAGGAAAAGGCAAAAATAGGCAAAGATAAGCTAAATTTCCTCGAACATTTGGCGAAGAATTTTTTCAAGGAAATATAGCCTATCTTTGCTTTTCCTCCAAAATTCAGCCTAGCTTGTCTTATTGTGTCAAAATTAAGACTATCTTTGACATATTGTGACAAAATGTAACCTATTCTTGCCTTATTTCGCCCAAAATTAGTCTAGCTTTGCCTTTCCCCCCAAAATTTAGCTTAAATTGTGCAGGAAAAGGAAAAAATAAGCAAAGATAGGCTAACTTTCCTCGAAAATTTAGCGAGGATTTTTTTTCGAGGAAATGTAGCCCATCTTTGCCTATCCTGGCCATTTCCTCCAAAATTTAGCCTATCTTAGCCTTTTCTTCCAAAATTTAACATATCTTAGCCTTTTCTTCCAAAATTTAACACATCTTTGTCTTATTGAGGCAAAAGTAAGCCTACCTTTGACACTTTGCGGCAAAATGTAGCCTATCCTTGCATTATTTCGGCCAAATCTAACCTATCTTAGCTGTTTTACCCAACACTTAGCCTAAATTGTGCAGAAAAGGCAAAGATAGGCAAAGATAGGCAAAATTTCCTCGAAAATTTGACGAGGATTTTTTTCGAGGAAATTTAGCCTATCTTTGCGTTTTCTTCCACAATTTAGCCTATCTTAACCTTTTCCTCCAAAATTTAGCATATCTTTGGCATATGCGGCAAAATGTAGCTTATCCTTGCCTTATTTCGGCCAAATTAAACCTACCTTTGTCGTTTCCTCCAAAATTTAGCCTATCTTTGGTGTATTGCGCCAAAACGTAGCCTATCCTTGCCTTATTTCGGCCAAATTTAACCTACCTTTGCCTTTTTCCCCAAAATTTAGCCTAAATTGTGTAGGAAAAGGCAAAAATATGCAAAGATGGGCTAAATTCTCCTCGAAAATTTGGCTAGGATTTTTTGAAGGAAATTTAGCCTATCTTTGCCTATCCTGGCCATTTCCTCCAAAATTTAGCCTATCTTTGCCTTTTCTTCCACAATTTAGCCTATCTTAGCCTTTTCTTCCAAAATTTAACATATCTTAGCCTTTTCTTCCAAAATTTCGCACATCTTTGGCGCATTGCGGCAAAATGTAGCCTATCCTTGCCTTATTTCAGCCAAATTTAACCTACCTTTGCCGTTTCCTCCAAAATTTAGCCTATCTTTGGTGTACTGCGCCAAAACGTAGCCTATCCTTGCCTTATTTCGGCCAAATTTAACCTAACTTTGCCTTTTTACCCAAAATGTAGCCTAAATTGTGCAGGAAAAGGCAAAGATAGGTTAAATTTCCTCTAAAATTTGGCGAGGATTTATTTCGAGGAAATTTAGCCTATCTCTGCCTTTTCTATCACAATTTAGCCTATCTTAGCCTTTTCCTCCAAAATTTAGCATATCTTTGGCGTATTGCGGCAAAATGTAGCCTATCCTTGCCTTATTTCGGCCAAATTTAACCTACCTTTGCCTTTTCCTCCAAAATTTAGCCTAAATAGTGCAGGAAAAGAAAAAGATAGGCCCAATTTGCCTATTTTCCCCCATTTTCTGGAAAAATTTAGCCTATCTTTGCCGTTTTCGGCAAACGTTAGCTCTTCTTTGCCTATTTTTTTATGTTTACAGCAAAATTTAGACAATTTTTGCCTATCTTTTCTCATTTTCTGAAAAAATTAGCCTATCTTAGCCCTTTTTCGGCCAAAATTATCCTATACTTGCGTTTTCCCGAATATTTAACCTATTTTTGCCTTTTCCTGTAAAATTTAGCCTATATTTGCCTTATTCCGGCCAAATTAGGCTATCTTTGCATTATTTCGACAAAAATTAGCCTGTTTCTGCCTTATTTGGGCAAAATTTAGCCTACCTTGTCCGCAAGTACCCGGAAGAAGGCCACGGAGCAAACATTACAGAAAGCTTGAGTTTTAATGTAAAAATCACTGGGCTGAAATACTTAAGGCATTATAAAAAAAGTACATAACATTTTCATTATTAGTAAATAAACAATAAACAATGTTAAATATTTTCGAACTTAAGATTAAACATTGGCGTCTATTTAATAGATACGCATAACTTCAAAACAAAACATTTTTTTTTAATTTTAATTTATTTGCAACTAACGGGCTAATCCCTTTCTTTCTCTGCATATAGGAGTTTAATTGCAAGTGTTACTTATATGTGAGTTTGCTTGCAAAAACAGAACATGAAAAAAAAATATTATACATTAAAGAAAGATGTTCAAATATTATAGTAATAACAAATAAAATCGCAATGAGTGTTATAAACAATATATAATTAGAGTATAATAATTATAGTACATTGTTTACATATTTTAAAAAAGAAAAATATTGCATAATATGATGGTGATATTTGCTGCGCACCATGCTGGAAGATGCTTAAAATACAGTGATAGTTTAAAATATTAATTTTTATCTTGTCCACCAACATGATTGATAAAACGATATGAATTAAGCAAGAATAATTTGACACTGCTGCTCCAAGTGAAATGGAGTAACTGGTTTCAAAATATGAAGGTAGCATGGATGCTCAAATCCAGGCAAGTTGAGTATGCGAATATTCTTTGCGTAAGCATTGTTCAGATAAATTATCTGAAACAAAGTAAAATTATGATTAAACAGGAAAAAGTTATGGATAACACAAGAAACATTGCAAGAAAACACTCACAAAACTGTTAGTCAAAATGTTTAACAGATCATTTCATTCTCCTCTAATATACTTTTTGAGTAGTCATACAAAATATAGGTAATTAAAATATACATTAAAATAAGCGCTTTTAATTTCCACAACTAGATTATTTAAAACTCTCTGTAGTTAAGTTGAAATTTTGTAAGCACAATGTAAAAATTATAAATATAAGTTATAATATATTATACATCTTGGATTATTAACCATGGTTTTCTTGAGTTTGTCGTCACTTTAGGATTCATAAAGAGATATAATATGAGACTTTTAGAATATTCTCATAAAGGTAAATGGAGATGCAGTTTTTGAAAAGAAACATTGATGATAGTTGTTGGTTTGCACTAAGAAATATGTTAAGTAAAGGAATTGGATTATTTATTGGTTCCAATAACAATTCTTAACAAATAACGAGCATTAAAACTGCTCTCCTTGGAAAAAAAAAGTGTAACTTCCCAGAAATTGCCTTAAAATATAAGAATAATCACAAACGTTTAATGAAATAAAACAAAAAAGAGGCAAACGGTTATTTCAAATGTGAATATTAACGATTCCCTTATACGTGACTTTTGAAATTAGTATGCGAACAAACTACATGCAAACTTGGACTTGGATTTATTTGTATACTTTTTTATTCTGAAAAATTTTCGTTTGTTTCAGAGCGCATGGATGTGCATTATTATCTTACGGACTATGCTATCCTTCAGCTTCATTACACCTACATCCAGGTCATCTGGAACAAAGCAGCACTCGACTTGTTAAAATAAAGTTTCACGTTTTACCGATTATGGCTCTCTGGTATAACATATCTTTGTTTTTGGCACCTTATTTTCTGCCCATCTTTGGCTACAAATGTTGAAATACTCTCCATTCGCCCTTAAGAGGGATGCCTATCAAAACAACGTCATGTGACTTGATATCGCGAGCATGACTGTGCAGTCAAATACAGCAATGCGCGCAAAGAAAGTAGTTCCATGTTAGCAATCTAAATTTGAGAATAGGTTCAGTAATAAATAACATCTACTATACAAAAACAATATCCGTGACTTTAATTTAATTACTGCTGACTTAATTTCGCAGTTGCAAATTGATGTGCTCCAAATCCAAGATGCAACTCGCCTGATTCAGCGGCAGTTTGTGCTTGTTACCATGGCTGACGCTAACGAACCACATGCTGCTGTTTCTACAGATATATTATTTAAAGCATAAACCGGGCAAGCCTTTAACTAGAGGCGAGAAAACAATTATTTTAAACGTGTTTTCAAAGTTCTGCGAAAAGCATCCGGCGCTCGCAATAAAGCAGGTAGTAAACCTACCTCAGCGGTCTCTTGTCATTGCCACGTATTTTTAATAACTGGGCCAGCATTCTTGGCGCGAATTGCTGAGGGATACATTATGTTTGTTGACGTTAGGATCACTCTAAGAGTGAATAGATATAAGGTTGTTGTTGCTGATGCACGAGAGTTATAATCGTGAAAGATACAGCCGCTACGACACTATCATTACTAATAACACAAATATTTTTTGAGAGTAAAAAAGAAAAATACTTTTATTTTGGAATAAGAAACGAAAAGGCACGAACTCGGAGGGGGGAAGGAAGAAAGAAATATGGAATTAAAGACTATTTTCTTTTAATCCTTTTTCTGCTTCTTATTTTTTAAACTCCCTGTTCTTTTTCGCTGTTTCTCTGCTCTCTTTCCTTCCCCCTTCTCACTCGTTTTTGTAAATCTATTTCTTTCTCTTATGTTATTTTTCTTCCACATTGTGTTCTTGTACATGCTAATACAGAGACAACAAAAAGTGAATAAAGTAATTATTAGCAGAATTTGTCAGTTACTTTGTACAGAACAGAGGCGACGCTATGAAAACTTCGGCTTATAGAGGTACTATGCAGAAAAGTGAAATGCATTTCAAATGGAATAAACTAAGGTGCATGTGAAAGTGTTCACTTGTGTACTTCGCATGTAAATGAGGCAGGAAGTTTGGGATTTTCTTTAATTGCGTTGCAGTTACAGCTAGAGAGGTTGGTCAGCCTTCAAAATACATGTACCTGTGGCCATCTCTCCAGTTTATTACTCTATTTTCCTTTGACCCACTGCAGCCATAGGGGATCCCGTTGTCTGCGAATGAAGTATTTACTCCGGAGGGAAAATTGCGACATGGTGAACTGGTTATCAAGCGGTCACGCAATACATCTAGAGCAGTTATGCTATTTTCTAATAACCCAGCTAATGATCTTACTTTGCATTGTGCATTTGTTGTGTTGTCAACCAGAAAGCTCGTGGTAATTACAGTAATTAATGTTCCTGAATTAAAAGAAGCGAATGTAAGAACGTTCAATATGCTTCTGTAATCATATCAAAATAAACATTATGAACACGCTGAGAACGTTTCATGTAATGGAATAGGACTGAGTATACAGTTTCCATTAGCGCACACCACATCACAAATTATGGACAAGCTCTTTCTGCACATTCTTTCTTCTTTCTTCACTTCTACTACTAGCTTCAAAAAACTTCCGTAATTTGTTTATTAGACAGAAATAAATACATATGCATCCATTTACACAATATTTCCATTTTAGTAGCTCCCTTGGACAGTTATACATTATGACATTAGCCAATATGTATAAAATATGTGGAAAAACTGCCAGAAGCCATTTTTAATGCATAAAGGTTTTCAAATACTTGAAGCACATTGGTAAAAGCGTGTAAGTACAATGTACCAAATAAGTGCAAGCAAAGAAGCATTATTCTACAAAGATATAAACAATGTTCCTTGCTGTCATATTAAGTTTCAACAGTTGAACGCTAAAAGGGCGGGACTTCGTAGAGAACTAGCGTGTAATGCTTTACACATTTACAGTTTGTAAATAATACTAGCCGCGAGCATGCTGGACATTAGCTGGATTACCGCTACTCTTCTCATGAACATGACTAAGCGATTTTAGCTATAATGGCTTTAATGGAGCCAGTCTTTTCGTGTAAAGGTGAAAGGTGAAACAATGCTTAGAAACCATGAATTGAAAAAGAAATAATTTTTTTTATACAATGTGATATCCGATACCAACTTCCTGGTTCACAGTGCAATTAAACAATGGGATTACAATGTCCTTTTTTGCATAAGTTTTTTCTGTAACAATTAAACTCCTTTTATCCACGTATTACACATTTTCCCATCTTTTCGTTCAAATTATATCATTTTATGACTACTAATCTCTTCTTCGTCTTTCTTTGAAAATATATTCGTACAGTTGCAGTTTTCAATTTCAGATGTACAGCATAGGATTTTCTACACTTGTCTCCAAACTATTCTTGTTAGATTATATAAATGATCTATAGAAACATAATTAAACTTTCATATTCATACATTGGAATACATATATTTAGGCGATCTTACAACATTTTATAAACAGAAATATATTTGTTGTTTATTAGATTAATATTATATTATGAAATATTAAATGAAACTAAAGCAATAAGTATTTTTATGGAGAACAGTTACTAATTTGAATATTTTTAAAACGAATACATTTTTTATAAGAAACCATTGGTCATCTAGTCACCTGACGACGCGTTGGCAGGGGAATGCATCGCTTACGGCTAGCCGGGCAACACAAGTTCATTCGGACTTGAACGGTAGAAACACTTAAGTGACAGTCTGATAAATTGTAATATATTTCAAAAGTTATGTACTCACTCATGTCACGTAAGGAGATACAGGTACAGCTGTGTTCATTTTCAACACATTTCTGGCATCTGCTTATGAAATTATGGACTGAGTGCCGTGAGACTCGAGGCCAACGCTCCACCCGCTCCAATTCGTGCAGCCGACTAGTCTTGATTGATAGTTTATCGATTGAGGCGCCGTTTCGTTCATCATGATACTTAAATGAAGTGAAAGAATAAACTGTTATTCATTTTCATATTTTATGTTTATCACGTTAACTTGCCGCATAGTTATTGATTTGAACAATTTTTAAAATTCGCCACCTCATTGCTTATAGGACGTGTAATATTGTCGCAACAAGTCTGTTTTAAAAACCTTGCAGTTAATTTTTTTTTTCCTCCAGAAAGCAAGAAGGAAATATATTATCTTTCAGTGGGTGCTAATAAGATAATATAATGTACACGGTGACTGTTCAATACATATATATCCTACATTTTTCGTATAATGTTTCAAGATAGCTAAATGAATTTCTCCAGTTACAGTCTTTTAAATTAAGTTTTCTTATAATTTTAAATATAAGAATACTCTATAATTATTTAACTTTTAATTTCATTCATCAATCTTTTTTAAAAATCGAACATTAAACAGTGTGGTCTATTTGTTAATAAATAAATATACAGTTCTATTGCAAACATTACTAAAGTATATCTTGCAAAGCCTAGCTATTTCGATTTTATCCATGGCGTTGGAAAAAGAGCTGAAGAACGTGGATTTGTCTATGCAGCGAAGGTCCTTTACACACACACCAGGACTAGTGAGAACACGCAACGTAACGGTAGGTCGAGTTTTCATTTATTAACTCTCAGAGCAGCTCTAGACTTATGTGTTAACAACTGAAGTAGGTGACGGAATTGGTGAACTGAATCATGCTTCGTTTCCGAGACATGCGATTCGCTCTCGTTAACTCCGAAACTTCCTATGGCCATTGTGGGAACGTCCAGAACTTGAAGTTCTACCTTTGTTATTTGTACTGTCATATAAAAGTGGAAGTTTGAAAGATCGTACCAGAAATCACATGGAAGTCTAGAATAAGCTCTTGTATTGTCAGTTGCTCATTTAAATTGGTAATATATTTCAGCCTTAAATATATAAATCTCTCTATTAATAATTAATTTATTGCTGTAAGTTGCTTTTTTCCATGGCAATTCAACAACGTGCATCACCTAATAGTTGTTTTTACTCCTGGCGATTAATTAAGACTTGAGAGTTATACTGTAGTCCTTGAAATCCCGCCTATTTTCTTTTTATTGCAGCTCTTTCAACAATGACTAGCGCACTGTCATCTCACACAATTCAGTTTGTATTCTTGTGCTGATAATGCAATCGTTTTCCAGTTCATATTACCAAGGATTTTGGTAGAGCGCTGCATACTCTGCAATACAAAATGCCCCTGCATGACTGTTTGTAGTTTCAGGTATATGTATTCTCAGTTATATATCTTATTCCCTTTCATTTAAGTTACTGCTATAGCCTGAAGAGTAAAATAAACTAAACTCTAGATACACGTATTGTTGCTGCTTTCGGACAGACAAATGAAGGACTTAAGACGTCCTTTAAACATTCTGGAAGAGATGAAGAGGGCAATGAAAGAAGTGTTTGGATGAAAAAGATTTGGAAGTGAATGACTTTAGAGACAACGGCCCTGATTAGATCGAAATTTATGTGTACTCCAACAGTGAACTGAGTGGCGATGAAGAAATTTCTGAAACTGGGCACTTCATGGAGGAAAGGTGCACAAAGGAATTGTTCTCACACAACAACGAGAAAAACAAATTGCTGGCCAATGAGGTTCTGGTTCGGTATGTTAGACCAAAGTGAAATCAATGCATTTGTGCTATATACTCATAAGTCAAATGAAAAGCTAATTTTCTGAAAAAAAAAAAAAAAAAAAACTTCCCTTGAGTCTCATCGAGACATTTTTGCTGCAACGTCTGAAGTTGAACATTCATAAAGAAGCACATGAACCACCCCCTAATAAAAAAAAAAAAAAAAAAAAAAAACGGCGCTACTTTTATTCAAGATCAAGAGATCATAAAACTAAACAAGTCTTGTCACTTGTGTAGAAGGGCGATGTGCCACGAACACAGGGCACAATTTATTTAATTGTATTTCCTTATTGCTACTCTTGTGATACTATATATAAGTTAAACCTAACAAAAAGAGTGAATTATAATTATCAATTAAATTATTGTTATTATTATTATTATTATTATTATTATTATTATCAAATTATTAAAATAACTAATTGACATAAAATACACAAATTCTGCTTATAATTCAGAATTGATTTTCACAGTTCTCTTACGACCACAACTCTATACGCTCCTCATTGTTAATGATGCCGGACTCTAGTTAACGAAGATCTAACTCGACTAAAACTCAATATCTTAAACCACAGGCTTTGGTCGTGGAATATAAATGTTTGATATGTTAAATAAACTCGAACAACGCACAGCCCATCTGATGACAACGTTATTAATTAACTTTGTAAGTTTTCTACTGCACAACGTGCATTATTTATGAAAAACTAGGAACCAAATACACATATATGACGATAGGAATAAAATATTCCATGTTGAGATTATTCGCCACGGCAAAATGACAAGTCTATAGTCCAGAAATTTTTAAATTTCAAGCCTTGCTAAAA
Organism: Metallyticus violacea; assembly: GCA_030762175.1. Lineage (NCBI taxonomy): Eukaryota > Metazoa > Arthropoda > Insecta > Mantodea > Metallyticidae > Metallyticus > Metallyticus violacea. Next base: position 37,008,635 of record CM060839.1, on the reverse strand, counting down.
TACATAGTAAGCTAATGTGAAACAAGATGGTGTGCCCTGCAAACAGAGCTGGGCCCCAGCATTCCAAATATGTAAAGAACAGAAAAAACTTGATTAATGGTGGTGCAGATATTTACTAGGGTAGATCCGAAAAATTGTCTTTTTGGGGCTCTCTGGAGGAAGGTTTCATGTTACAAACTACCCCATGCATAAAAATCTGACCGCTTTGCCCTAAAACTTATAATGGATATACAACAAGCGACCGTCAACCTAGATAGGACCATAAGTTTACAAAATCCGACATCGACATTTTGCGCCCCCCAAAAATGATTCGGAAGACTGGCAATTTTCAAATTTCAAACCCAGTTAAAACATACAGTAAGCTAACGCAAAACACCACTGTGTGCCTTGCAGATAGAGCTTAACGCAGCATTCCGAATATTCATAGAACAAAAAATCTGTGCTGCAGCTATGGAGATAATCCGAAAATAGGAATAGGTCCGAAAAAATGGTCTTTTGGGGGCCCTCAGAAAAAAGACCTGCTCCACGAATACAAAATGTTTCGACTACCCTTAATAGGGAATATAATTAGCTACCCTCTAAGCAGATATGACCATAAAAATCCGAAATTCCACATCGACAGTTTACGTCCCAAGTCGTAATTTTGTAATTTAAAGCCACGCTAAAACATACAGTAAGATAAAACCAAAGACGACAGTGTATTGTATAGATAGAGCTCGGCCACGGCATTCGGTTTAGGTAAAGAAAAGAAAATCTGCCTTGCGGTTGGAGATATATATACTAAAGCAGGTGAGGTAAATGGTCTTTTAGTTCTGCGGAGGGAAACCTCATATTCGAAAAATTTACATTCTTACAAAATGCCCCCATTGCCCTAAAAATTATACTCGGAATACCACTAGCGACCCTCTAGGAAGATATGCCACAAGAATCCGAAATTCGACATGAAGTTTTTCGACGGAAAAAACAAAAACATGACAAGTTTTAAATTTCAAACCTCGCTAAAATACAGAGTAACCTAAAACCAAAGACAACTGCGTACCCTGCAGATAGAGCAAGACCTAATACGTACAGAAAAACAAAATCGGCCGTACGGATACGCCGATATTCACGAAATTATGCCCGAAAATTCGCGTACCGCCATGGGTGGCCGAGGTCGTTAAGGCGCGGACTCGTGAGCGGGAGGTCTGGGGTTCGAATCCCGCCAGGACCGTCCTCCCTGACTGAGGTTTTTTCCAAATTTTCCCAGTCCTCATAACTGGCAAATGCCGGGGAGGTACCATAAATTTAGGCCTGGAACGTTTCCTTCCTTTAAAAAAAATTCTTTCCTAATATATTATTTCATGTATCATCAGTGTCCACCGCCTGTGGTGTCTTAGTAGTAAAAACGGGCGTTAAACATTGCTCAACTGAAAATTCGCCTTAATGGATCTCAAGAGAGGTGTTTCATGTTCAAACGGATGGACCCATGGAAACAAATACTCACCGAATGCACTAAAATGATACTGGAAATAAAACTTGCAATCCTCTGTGAAGATTGGACCATAAGAATATCGAAAATTGACATGGACATTTTTCGATCCACAAAATAGGCATTCGAGCAATTTTGACTTTTTAAGCTTCATTAAAATACATAGAAGCTAATGAAAGACTATGATATACCTAGCAGATAGAGCTTAGCTCCAGCATTGTCTTAAGACCGCGCAGGTACTCACTAAAGGCTGTTCTGGGGCTCTGAGAGAGTGAAATAAATGTGGGAGAGAAAGAAGAAAACATTTCTGAAAAATTGCTGCTTCAAGTTGATTTTCTCTCTCTGTCAGGTAATGTATGTTGTGAGGCAACTAGTACACAATATGTGCTGAGTCAGAATGCAGACAATGCTCAGTTTATAACGGCGAAGGAAGGCATCTCAGTACTGTGCGAAGTGCGACATGTATCACAGCTGCTGCAGGATAGATCTCTGTGCCAGTAAGTTATTCTTCTAATACGCACTCCCCACATTTAGAGATATCTTCTTTTTGAATTACCGTAGGTAGTTCTGAGTCCTTTTCTTTTTTATATTATTTTCATTTAATTACTCTTTTCTTATTCTTCTCTATTTCTCTTATTTCCTTTCCTTCTTTAACTCCTTGTTTTCCTCTTTCTTCTTTTTAATCTTCCTCTCTTGCCAGTTTAATCTATGTTCTTCCTGCTATTCTTCTATTTCTTCTTTTTGCTGTTTTCCTTCTTCTCAAAATTTTTTTTTGTTTTTATATTATTTCTTCCTATTCTCGGTGTTCTTGTTCTACTTTTTATTTTTAAATTTCTTTTTCCATCTCACGTTTTCTTTCTTAATATTATTTAGTTTTCATTCTCCTTTCTCTTGTGACTATTTTTATGTTACTCTTTTTTTCCTAGAGCTTTAACAGATATAAACACAAATATATCTGTTAAAGATCTAGAGGTCGCAATTTTTGTTGGGAGTGACGGTTAATCTAAAGCTCAAATTTAAAAGAAAATATAAAAATAGCCCTATCGGCCGCATATTTAAAAAAATAAAAGGAAACTTTGTATATGTATTGAAATAAAATAAGAAAAATAGTTTCTGAAAATCAGTGAAATCATATTATTAGGAGGGAGCGTTTACCTTATGTCCAAAATTTAAAAATCGCTCTATCGACTCCAATATTGTTTCTACACAACAAAATTATTCGGTATATACCATTTAAATAAAAGTTTTTGAAGATTAGGGAAATTGGGCCGTTAGTATACCTTGAAACAGAAATTTTAAAGGCGCTCTTGCGTATAATTTTCTCTATATTGTTTTAAAATAAAAGGACAATTTAATTCAGCATATAAATTGTATTTATATTGATGCATGTGTTTTATATTTAACACAGGATCGTCTTGAAGACAGTAAATGTGAAATGTTAATCTAATATGTGTTTGAGAATTCTATTTGTATGAAAGAGCGCTCTGTTACAATCTTCAGAAAACTTTTGCGTCACATGTTTTTATTACAATATCATTTACATTAAATTTCAAAATCAATGAAAATCGATATAATTTTCGATTGTTGATTGTGTTATATTTGCTCAGTATATTGTAATCGTTATTACATAGTAACATGTTTTTGTTTTATTGAAACATATGAACACCATCTTCTTAAATACACAAGATAAGTGCAAACTTACTAAAATTTCTCTCTATTTTAGTGAATGTAAAGATAATATCAAGGGGCCAGTTCATAAACATGGTTCACTTAAAAATACTCACATAGTACAGGTTTGTCCATCAATGGTCATATATTTCATTTAATTAAAAGTATACCATAAATTTTTGTGGTTTAACCTCAATAATAATGATAATTCTAAAAATGTGGTTTTTCTTTGTAATACTTATGTATTGCAAGCAATATAATTTTGTTCGCCTAATACGATACAATAATTTTATAACTTATTTCATTAATTAATAAGGCCTAATTTAGATTTTACATTCATTTTTAAAGTTATTGAACTTGTTTTACGCGGCTCCTGCGTCTTCCTTTTATCCTCCTTGCGATTACTAAAAGTTATAGTTGTTTTTCTATCCGTTCTCTTTTTTACCTTCTTGTACGTTTGTTATTTTTCTCTCCTTCATTATCTTCTTGCTATTATCCATATATTATTTTTTTTTAGAAGTGTCCCTCCCCTTCTGTTCTTTTCCTCCCATTTTCTCCATTTTTTTATTTATTTTGGGGCAGTATTTTTACCGCAATATTCACCAGTACGATATCCCATGAAAACCAGAGGAGCTCAGTTTCAGGTGTGTGCAATTATGATCTCTTCATGACTACACGATTTACTTATTCAATCTGAATAGTCTATATCACAGATAGTTTATATTTAGTTATGATTTAAAACAGCTCCCACACATTATAGTGGCTTGTGTAAATAACCATCGTAATGATGAAAACTACTTTCATAAACATTTAAGCATGTCTGCTGTTACGTTGTACTCTCAATTGTAACAAAAATGTGCTTTTGCACCTACTTTTGTAGTCTTTCCAGATACACACACACACACATTTGGTAAAGCTCTCCATACCATCACTTGCACTATAGTTTCAACGAAACATTCTCTCATTTTTTTAATTCATCCTTCCCCTTGTTTATTTTATAAATTTTATTAAAAGTTTTTCAGTTATAAATATTCAAAGAGATGACTGCAGGGTGGGCCATGAAATAGTGACAAATTTCGTTCAATTCTAAAAATATATTTTTAAGTTACATTTTATACTCTGTTACGAGTCGAACAGATTATATAGCTCTACAGGTTCCTGTTAGAAGTAATCAGTTAAGTAATTTTGTACTACGACTCATCAAATTGATTGAAAACAGTTTAAGCAAAATCACCGATAATTAGGATATGCAAATAAGTGGTTAGGTTTAGGAGTTAAATATTAAATCTATAATGTATTGCTTCCACCTTTCCTCCATCTTAGTCGCTTTATAATTAGAAAGGTTTCGTATTTCAAGACCTGGCTTATGGCTGGCTTTGCAATGAAACGGATTACTGGTCTCTTCTTAATTTAGAAGGAAACAAAGCGTCAAACTTTTGTAAACTTATCGTGTTTTCTACTCTACGAAGAATTGCTCTAAAAATGGGTTCTCGATTTCGGTTCTCGTACAAGTTGGCGATGATGCTATAAGAAAAGTGGAGTACGCCGCTTTTGGTGGAAGCGGTTAATCCTTGTGCTTTACGTTACTTTCAAGCATTTGTAGTGTGTATTGATTACAAACAAGAAGCCTAGTGAGCAGTAGATGTTGTAGATGTATTATTTATTGTCCCTTTGACGTATTGTCTGTAGCTTGCACTTGTTGTGGACTGAATGAAATGAAATGAATTAATGATGGCGCAAATGAGCTCGGAGTCCTTGGCTCCTTAAAGCTATCTAGCATTCACCTTCTCAGGTTAAGAAAAAACGCTTACCCAGACAACTTGATCTGATCGGGAATCGAACCCAGGATCTCCGGATTAGTAGACTTATTTTGTGATCTAAATTCAGATGTTCACAACAAAACATGTGGGGTAGTGCAAAGTGAAGATGTAAGGGCATGTCTGTAACGTTCATTTGTTCAACAGCAGATCTGTGTGGATATTCCTTCCACATTTTCTCCATGTTATTGTTAGTGGTATCGGCCATGATAAAGGCGTCAAAGTGGTTTCGGTATAGCCGTTAGGCGCACTAAGAAAAAAGTACATTTACAGATTTTCCTCAGTCCTCATAAATAGCAAAGTTAAGGGGAGGTACCCCAAATTGAGGCCTGAAACACTTCTTTCCGTATAAGAAATCCCATTTGATCATTTCATCTCATGTATCTTCAGTGTCCACTGTCTGTGAAGCCTCAGTAGTAAAAACGGGCGTTAAACAATATAAAAAATAGTCGATTTAGTTCTAAGAAACTTCCTTGTGCAAGTCTCTGGTATTTTGCAGAATGTTGTTTATACATAGTGCCTCCCTTGTGTTAAAATGAACTTTTAAACGTATCTGAATTAAATACTCCTTCAGTTCAAAGTAACTTTAATCCAGTTCGCTGTTCAATATGCAATAGTTATTTGTGTAGCAGAAGTAAATTAGACTTGCATTCTGGAGTGGAAAGTTTATTTCCCGAAACTTTACCGAGGTAAGATAATTTCCACGGATGAATAAAATCTGTTTACTCTCGTCTTGCATAGTATATTTTTTCACGATTAGCATGAAAGTAATATGTAATTTGAAATAAATATTTTATACATATGCAATTGTTTAAACCAAAGTCGACTGTTGTCTATGACAAAAACGTTAGTTGTTACGGATATAAAGAATAAATAACTTGCAATGTTCTGGAATTCTGTATGAATGAATGCATGGACCTATTGAATGGAAAAACCCAGAGAAAATTATATGTTTATATTGGAATATATTTTAAGTGATGCTAAAAATACTGTCTTCACTAGTTCCGAATAAGTTTCATCGTTATATGAAAATGAATATAATTTATTCTGGAATGGTGAACAAGAAGGAGTTAACACAAATTACATTTATCTTTCATAAAAAGTATACAAGTATGGTATAAAATTTAATTTGAATGCTATGTTAACTCTCTCTCTCTCTTTCTCGGTCTTTACATTTCGTTTTAGTTCTTAATAAGTACATGTTATTCCAAAACTGCACTTATTCTTCTACAATTTTCTTTATTTAGAGTGTATTTCGAGGAGTAAATTAATTTTTTTAACTCATTCCTGTGTATAAAGCAATTGTTTAGGTTGCCAAGGAAAATAAAGGTAATTTTATTTGCTAGTTGTGGAGAAAATATCGTTATCTCCTTTTTCCTTCTAAATTGCCATTAATTATCATTTTTTCAGTTTTCATACGTTAGGAATGTTTAATTAATCCGCCTATATTTTATTATTGATTTATTTATGGACGCTCTTTAACACCTCAGGTCATCAGCGTCCCATTCAATTCCGGGCGTGAAACGGCCGACAAATTTTGCTCAGAGGTTTCTTCTTTCATATTTGAGGTTCTTTATCGTGCCGTAAATGTACGACACGGGACCCACGGCTTTACTTCCCTTCCGAAGGAAGCCATACTTAGGATTTTTACACCCGAAAAAATCCATCGGTCCTGACCGGGTTTGAACCCGCGACTTGGGTTTAGGAGGCAAGTATGGTTAACACTACACCACCAGGACAGACATGTATAAACTAAAATGAGGCATGCAAGTAATCTAAACAAGAGAAGTTATAGAAGCCCGAGACCCTCTTCAGCACTCAAATGCTTTTATAAAATAGCTTTTTTGGTTAGTTTTTCTTCTTTTTGCCTTATTTGCGTTATTTTTATACACACCTTCAGAAGATGTTTGTGAAAATAAAAGTTATATAACAAGAAAACAATAAAGCCATTATTTAATGTATTAGATATATAACATCCTATTAGGTATTACTTTTAAATTAACAAATGTGAAATGTGTAAGTAAAACGTCCTGTGTGTTAAGAACCATAGTCGCTTACATTTCCCTTGGGATACCTGCCAGTTTTTGCATTTGGATCATACGATAGACTGAAGAGTGTGCTTTTCGTGAGAGAGATGCTTATCGACTCGCATTACGAAACGGAAGTGCGGTGACACTTTGCTTGTATTACTCTGATCACGTACACACAAACGCGTGCGCGCACATTCTAACGGATTAGCCCAGTGACCAGCATTAAAAGTATGGGTAGTCGCTAAATTTCTTCCTTTTTTGTACGTATCGCCCACGTTCACCCCACCACTGGCACTGGTCAAGCTACCGTCCGTGTTGGCAAATCTTGCTATGCCATGACTCTCGGATGCTAACATCTGATTTTTGTTATGAGACATACAGGCTATTCAAAGACCAGAACAAAATTGAAAAGTTAATGTTTAGGAATAAAGGCAAACATTTAATTATGAACGAATAGAACTAAACGCTATTTCTTTTAGGCAGCTTCAGATAAAATGCTTTTATTTCACAGCTGACGGTAGTGTTAGAAATTCCATGTTATAAAACCGAGTCAATAATTAATTACTTTCAACGTTTTCTACAATTGACAAAGGATGTATGGCTAGGACAGAATCTTCTTATTTTCAAAAGCATTTTCTTTGTAGTCCCAGCTGTTATTGTTGAAGATTTCCAAACTGACTCTGAACAGTTTCCTTATTTTCCTACAGTTCATATATTCATCAAATTCAGTTACTAGTAAACAAACAGCTTAATCTATTAATCAATGTATGCTTTGCGTTAAAAATCATAACAATTTATTAATCCATACTAATTAACATAGTCAATAAAAATGTAGAAGACTGATATGGCTGAATGATAAACACGTCAAAAGTTATTTTATTTTGTTCGTAGGTTTGCAAAACGAAGACTCACAAAATGAAATAGCACATTTTAACACATACCTAAAGTAACTATAGCTTTTCAGTAATTTCACTTATGTTGCTATAATAATATTCGTTTTGAAATATGCTTAACACATTAAAGCTATTCACCAAGTCACTTTTATTTTAACTTATGTACTGTAGCTTTAACACTAGGTCCTGTTTAACAAAATACTGACTAGTCACAGGAGCTTTAAAAAGTCTGTCATGCAGGAGCTGCATAAACTTTAAAAAAGGAAAATAAAACCAAAAAAAGTGACCTTATTAATTAATGAAATGAAATAAGTTAAGACATTTAGTATTAGGGAAACAAAATTAGAATTCTTCCAATCCATAAGAATTACAAAAGAGAAATCACATTTTAGAGCTATTATTATTATTATTATTATTATTATTATTATTGAGAATAAACCATAAAAATTAATGGTACATATTAATTAAATGAAATATATGAACACTGATAGGCAAAATTATACTGCGTGGGTATTTTTAAACACTTTTAAATGTAACTATGTTTATGAACTGAGCCCTTGATATCATCTTTACATTCACTAAAACAGAGAATAACAAAGTTTCGAATTATATTGTGTATTTAAGATGATGTTCATATGTTTTAATAAAAAAAACATGTTGCTATTTAAAAACAATTACAATATACTAAGCAAATATACATCAACTACAATAAACAATCGAAAGTTTCTACTAATTTTCATTTGCTCTGAAATTTAATTTAAATGTTATTGTAGTAAAAACATGCAAAGCAAAGGTTTTCTGAATGTTATTACAGGGTGCTCTTTCATGCAAGTATAATTCTCAAACAGATATTACATTAATATTTCACGTTTGCTGTCTTCTCGACAAATGCATCGTTATAAATAAAGTTTATGTGCTGAACTAATTTGTTCTTTTATTTTAAAACTTTAAAACAATACACAGAAAATTAAACACAAAAGCGATTTTTAAATTTTGGTTTTCAAGTATATCGTTTAAATGGTATATATAGAATTTTATTGTGAAGAGACACATATTACTGGCGCTAGAGCGAATTTTAAATTTTGGGTTACAAGTAAACCCCCATTCCAAATGCCCCGATTTCCCTGCTTTTCAGCAAATATTTTTCTTCTTTTATTTAAATGGTATATATGGTTTTTCGTTGCGAAAGAGCAAATATTGGCGTGGCTAGAGTAATTTTTAAATTTTGGGTTTCAGCTAAACTCCCACTGCAAATAGTCCGATTTCACTGGTTTTCAGAAAATAATTTTCTTACTTAATTTAAATAGTACATGCGGAATTTTGTTGTGAAAAAGCAAATATTAATGCAAGTTTTAAATTTTGGGTCTCAGGTAAACCTTCCCTTTTATGACCCGATTTACTTAATTTTCAGATACTATTTTTCTTATTTAAATGGTGTATATGGTGTTTTGTTGCGGAAAAGCAAATATCAATCCTCTAGAGCGATTTTTAAATTTTGGGTCTCAGGTAAACCCCCATCCTAATGGCCCGATTTACCTAATTTTTAAAAACTATTTTTCTTATTCTATTTAAATGGTATATATAGAGTTTTTTCTTTGTAAAATAATTTAAAATTGAGGCTGCCAGACCGATTCTTAAATTTCACTTTTTTCCTCACTCCTACTGGCCCGATTGCCCTGATTTTCGGAAACTGCTTTTATTAATTTAATTTAAAGAAATTAACAGAGTTTTGTTAAAAAAATTGGGCAGGTAAGCTATTTTTTTTTTAAACGTTTCGCTTTAGATTAACCCCCACTCCAATAATCCAATTTTGCTGGTTAACGAACTCGACGAATCGTTTGCTAATTGAAGGTTGTATACCCAGTTATATTGATAAAACAAAGATTGTGACCGCTAGAGCAGTAGCAGGACCCTGTTGAAAACATGCATGATCATACTCCCTGTGTTAATTCTCTGAAAAAAGGGGTTAGCGTAATATTCACATAAGTAACAGAACCAACTGTTTGATAAAAAAATGGCCACCACTGAGTTAACATATACTAATCATACATAACTATATGCTATGCCGTTGTAAACACACTACGCATTATACACTTTAGGTATACTGTCGAATTTATAAACGAACAACACAACACACAACCGGGAACAGCTGCGCTACGACTGCGGCAATCATCAAGGTCAAAAAGTAAGCAAGCAAGCTTGATATTCCCTTCACGGTGCGGCAAACGAGTAGGGGCTCGCTTATAGGAAAAAGGCGGCGTCGCGGAGAAAGCATCAATGATCGCTCTGTACTACTATCCTTTGGATCCTGTAGAAAGAGTTTCTCGCGAGGTGGAAAATCTCACAACACCAGCAACCTAAAGAAATATGTCACTCTGATAGAAAATTGATTTTACTGGGTATTCCAACAAAAGAACTTGAGACAGTAAACTTGTAATAAGTGAAGAAGTACCTGTGTCCGTTCTTTGTAGTCGTCATGCTACTCGAATAAGAGTCAACCTATGCTTACATCTTTTCTGGGCTGTAAACGCAGAATTTAAACCAGGAGATGTCTCATAATAAAAAACACACTTAGTGAGTATGGAAATTCAGATAATTGTCTTATATGAGGTATATTAATGTTCTTAATACAATAAGAGAAAGTTGTATTAATTAAAAACATGAAAGTATCGAGAAAATTCAGTATTTGCCTATCTCTAGTTTCAACGTTTACAATTTTTGTACTACAAAATCACAAATATTGTACCCATACTAACCACACTCTTGACGCAGGTGAATAGCTGAATTTGGAATAAAAAGAGTCACACAGTAAGCATTGCAAAAGAAGATTAACAGAATTATTTTAAGAGTGTACAAAATTTCACTATACTACTTAGAATGGCATATGAAACAATTGCTACATTAGTAATGTTATCGCTCATTATCATCGTCCCCAAACTGCCAGGAGCACAAATGGAAATATGTATTTCTATTCTAATATTTCTTCAGGACATCTCATTTCTATTATTTCTACGTTGTTTTTGTCAATAATTATATAGTATTCAGTATAGCCCCAATGACAAATCAGTTATATGAACAAATACGTAGACAAATGGATATGGTAATCCATAGCCAATGTTGAAACCAAATTCTATGTATAAATCATTACTTGCAAATAGATAAAAGTGCACAAACACTTTTCCTGGTACACTTGATAAATTACAGCAATTTTTCCGATAAACTTGTTTTGTATATTTGTGAAACAGGTTCCTGGTTTTCTGTCCACTTGAAGCTTGAAGTAAAACCACTAATTGTGAAACTACTTGCAGTCCAAAATGTTTTTCTATTTCGTTTAATGATAGATGACCTTAGTCACATAACCATTTTCTTTTACAGTCCTCTTCGTAATTTATTTGTAACTGGTTCTTTGAAAGTTTGTGGGGAACAAATGAACTCTCCATTTTCCTTCGATGCTGGGAAATATAACAAATAGTTGGCAGACACGAAAGGGCTTCCTGAGTATGGGCCACCGACATTATCTCTTAGGAAGTTGTTCTTATGATAAGTGAGCAGCATTATTACTATAGACTTTATGATTCCAGAATTACATAATCTTAATTTGAAATCATTTTATGCAAATCAACAACTGATACACCGGTAAAATATCCGTTGAAAGGATTCAGGTCAAGGCTGCTAGAAGGACAGCCAGTCTGGAGCACTATTAAACTCTGAAACATTTCTCTCAAGGCAAGTCTGCGTGGGCTTTGCAGAAGTTCCAATGTCTGTTCTTGAACAAAATCACGCTCAGGTTCTTCACTATGATGAAGAATGGCTTCGTACAATTTGGAAGTGTCTTCAATTCCTTTTGACAGAAAGGACTCTTACTAACACCATAACTCATTACTAGGGCAAGTTAGTGGTTTCCCTGGATCTTCATTCTCGTAAAGTGGAGGCATAAGCTCCGTCAATTTCTTTAACAATGAATACTTTCTCTTCAGTGAAAAAAGCAGCTGTTAGTGTAACGCTGTAGCAGTTGTTTGCCTCTCAATAAGCTCTGCTGCTTCATACTGCGACGAAAAGCCCTCAGTCCAAGGTCTTGTCTAAGCACTTTGGACATTCTCAAGTGTCATCACTAACTGCTTCCAAACACGGTCCACTACTGTTGTGACAACAGCTAATAGGTGTTCGCGTCAGATCACCAGCAGTCATCAACTTAAAAATCTGGAAAATCTCTCCATTCCTGTTTGAGCCTCCAGCAGTGTATTATTGCTGCTGCTGCTACTGAACTCAACAATGAGGGCGATGCTGTCCGGCTGAGAAAATTATCTGATCGCTTGGTATAGTTCCTTTTAAATGTTTGTACAGTATTTATGGCAAAACTACATAAGTTTAACTCTTATGCTAAGTGCGGTTACAAAAGTGTTTTAACTTTGAACTATTATTATATGGCACGTGTAGTTCTAAGGATATTAATGAATGTGAATGTTGAAACTAACAAATGTTTTGGATATTATTTTTGTATTGCTTAATAAACTAAAGTACAGAATAAACATTTTCATTAAAATTTCTTTTATGGTATACTTTTTTTATGTCACATATTCGTACATGTTCTCAAAATAACGTATTTTAATATTGAAAAACTTGCAAAAATGACCGGATATATTAATATAAACATTTTAAAAAACTAAATTTTATGAATTCATTACAAACAATAAGCAATAGGTACTCCTCTGTAATTTTATTTTCCATGAAATTCTTTCAAATGGTAGAATGAATGCTATTCAGAACTATTTTTGCATGCTCTTTAAACTTGTAATTTACATTTATTGCGGAGTTCTTTTGCTTATGAGAAAGCATATATAAATAAAACAGAATTGTTTTAAAATGCCGATATTTAATTTACAATATATCATAAAAGCAATCACCTCTTAATAACGTTTCCATTAAAAATATAAAGATAATCGTCTTGGTAATTTCAAGAGAATAAACAAAGTATTATCAGGTGTCATTTACTTTAAAGACTATTTCATTGTTGATTTCATTATCCGCCGGCGGAGCGATTATGTCCTCTGGTAACGTGTTCGCTCCCACAATTGGTGCGCTAGAAAATTCAGTTTTGCTAAATTTAATGCCAGATAGATCTTTATTTTTCTATTGGTCTGCGGTAGCTCTCACTTATAACACGACATATCTCTTTAAACAGCGGAATTATAAGCATGGTTCAATGTTTTTAAGAAATATAATATAAGAAACATGTATGCTTAATTTATTTTAACAATACGCTCAAAACGCAGCAAGTTTTAATATACTACTCTATAAATGTTAAATCTTATAACTAAAAATCAATAAAATAAAGAAATTATTTTAGAACCGTCAAAATTGTTTTATTTGTTTAGCATTCACGAAAAGGAGAGCGGAAACGAGATATCCTCGGAAGAAAAACATGCATGCTCGGTGGTCCAGCCGACTTGATGCTATCTAAAAGACGAAGGCTCCAGGCGAAGTGAAAATTGATGGTTATTTCTCTAGCCTGTCTGCTGCTTCTTGATTATATCTTCCGTATGCTCCAACAAAGGCAGCCACTTTCTAGTGTGGCATAATTTATATTTATAATTTATATTAAAATATAAAATTTTTTAATTTATCAAAGAAATCGCTCCGAAAAGCCTTTATATTCTGCACGCGATATAATAAAAGAGGGATATATAGGTAGAATGTAACATGTTGAAAGCAAATGCCACAATGTTATAATGATGGAAGAGGAACTGTGACTTTCCTCTTAACCTGAAAACGATAGTTTTATTTTGTGCATTTTTATTTAAATACACTTCGTTGTAATACTGCTTAATTTTGCACAGTTTTGCAAACGCAGGTATTAAAATAATTGCTATTAATTTTTTAGCATATGTAGCTGCCAAAACAATGAACGAAGAGTCATTAACAGGTTCTCCCAGCATATGACAAATATTAAGGGATTATTCACAATAAAATTATAACATAATATAAACATAATTTGAGATTGGATTATTTAATGGAACTATTTACAATTATTTGCATAGGTTTAAATATTAACTACATAAAAGGCTAACTGAAACTCCAAATGTTACAAAAAAAAAAAGTTAATATACGTTCTGGGCCCGCAGACTTTTCCCTATGACCCTGTAATTTAAAATCATTTTAATGTAATGTTTCGCATAGCACTTTGCTTTATGGGAGTAAAGTTTCTTTTCGTAATTGTTTTAAATGAGCAGAGAACTTGGACTTTTAAAGCCAATGTGTTGAGACTAATTGTAAAACTTTTAAGCAATATTAACAGTGATTGGAGTCATTATCCAAGCGGAAGGTTTTATGAAATGCTTTCGCTCAAGTCATTTATTCAACTGCTGAATATTTGCTGTGGCAGTATTTTGAGGTTTTTATCATTTGTTTAAATTAAATATTACTGAGTTAAATCTCACATAATTTTCAATTTTCAAACTGAAATATATTTAAGTGTGTATTATGTTTACATTTATTATTGTTTAATAAATTGCTTTACAATTGTAAACCTTCTTTTCTCGTATTGTATGGTACCTTTCTCTGGCCACATCTTAGAGGTTTTCCTTCCATTATATTTCCCGTTGTTCAAGCATCAACGGCAGGGTGTTGAAATCTGGTTTTCGAGTTTTAGAACTGCCGTACGTAGAACATTTTAAGACACTGCATAGCTAAACTATGCCTTCTTACAAACTGACGTCGTTTGTTTTGCATTCAAAGATAAACAGCTGAAACTAGCTAAACATACATGGCACAATAAAAGTTGAAGATAACTATTTAAAATATTTAGGATCAGTTGTATAAAAGTAGCTAACTAGAGATTACTTTTAATTGTACTTTAACTGTAACTGTAATTTAGAAGTTAGTCATCATTTCTGTTGCATAAAAATAATCTCAAACTATGTAACCTGAGTTTGGAATAACAGTGAAAGCTATGGCAACATTGCGAAAAAGAAACATTCGTGTTTACAGCGAGTTGGTGTTTAGCTGTTAAACCTAAGGAGATAATTATTCAGTATTCCCGCCTACTAATTTTTTTTTTTTTTTTCTTTTTAACATGTCTTCAAAAATGGATAAGGAAATGTAAAAGCGAATGCGAGGGGCAAATTTTAGCAAACGTGGGAAGGATATTATTATTGATCTGGTGTTAAAATATCGGGGGATTAAAAAAATTAGATTCCGTCTCAAATAAAGATAAAGAACGTACATGGGGGGAAGACTTCTGCATTATAACTCCCAGGCGATGTGTGTGTGCACTCTATAGCAAACTCCGGAAAATTGCGAATGATATAGGAGCCTCTAACACCAATTTCTTTACATCACCCACTTCGGTTGGCAATTTAATGAACTAAGTACTCTCTAGGCTGCTACTGCTCTAGAGTTACTAGAGCAATAGTATCATGGATGGATCAACCGACTGTTTATTTCTCCACTTTGAATATACCTCCAATAACTATTTGGAAGCTTCCTGTCGCATGGAACCTTAAAGTTCATGTACCGAATTCAAAGCATGAATTCGCTTAGTTTGTGATTGTAATTAAGGACGTAATTTCTGTTCCAGTTCTTCGACATCTTTTGCTAAGCGTAATCGCATTTTGATTTTTTGTCATTCAGTTCTAGGAACGAATTTTTTCTCTCATGAAATACACGAGAAGCATGGTGAAATGATGAGAGATGCTGGAAATCAAAATTTGTACAATACACCGCTTGTAAGATTAATCTATCATAATCTATAATTGAACTCAATTCTGTTTTTGTTAAAGGGAAATGAAAAGTGAAACAAGGAAGAAATTTATTTACGAAATTAAATAAAATAAACGTAACTAGCCATTTTATTTATAAATGAAGTTATGTTTATGCGCTCTGAGAAATGTTTTATTTAACAAAAATGATGAGAGATGCTGGAAATCAAAATTTGTACAATACACCGCTTGTAAGATTAATCTAACATAATCTATAATTGAACTCAATTCTGTTTTTGTTAAAGGGAAATGAAAAGTGAAAGAAGGAAGAAATTTATTTACGAAATTAAATAAAATAAACGTAACTAGCCATTTTATTTATAAATGAAGTTATGTTTATGCGCTCTGAGAAATGTTTTATTTAACAATTAATAAACTCTAGCTAGTACTTTAACTTTTGAAATTTCGCGAATTAGATTTAATTTGAGATTAGGACGAAATAATCTTAGATTAATGTTTATACAACCAAAATTTCCAAGTTCAGTATAACTAATGTTTAATTTTATACCCTAAACTCAAGTTAACTCTTTATGCATTTGGCCCTAAATGTTTTTATTTTTGGATCCACAGTGTTGCCAAGTTATAATGCTGCCATTGATGCAAACATATAACAGACCTTGCAAGGCTTGTAATTAAAAACCTATGAAACTTATGACTGCAAAAATAAGTTTTAACACGTAAAGAAAAATATTATCGTGTAATTTCATAAGAAAAAATTCCAAATATTAATGAATTGTGTAAACGACGTGTTTAAAAATTGCAAACTAAACCTTTTTGTTGTATTCATCACAAAGAATTATTCTTTGCAAATAAATTCATAAGTTCACCTTCCACCTTGTACTTCTATTCCCAAGTGTCATATTTTCTTATCATGCCAATCACCTTAGAAACCCCTTTATTTCTACATTTAGTAGTCTTCGGTGAAAACTGTAATTCAGGTTCATGATTTCTAGGAATAAATGCGATAGTAAATATATGCTGCGTAAAAATATATCAAATGGAGACTTGAAATTGGTATTAATAAAATTGAGCATTTAGTAGTTGGAACTGAAAATAAGTATAAAAAAAGTTTGACAGTTATGTAATTAATTCCTGTGAAAACTTTAAATATTTTGAACCTGTTATTTCTAAAGCAGAAGATTGTGAAGCAGATATAAACAATAAACATATTTAAGAGTGAAAGGGAGAAATAATAAAATAAATAAAATAAATAAAAGCTATAAAACTATTTTAAAGATATATGTACATACAACTAAAAAGTTGGAACCTAATAAAAAAGAAACATTTTCAGATCTTATAAGTGTAATTCTATGTATCAATGCAAAAGTGAACTTATTACTGTGCAGTTATTTTTTGTTTTACCACAGTAATTGGCAAAAATGTATGCCAAATGAATATGTTAACACAATATGATAAAAATAGATAGGTTTCAGAACCTTCCACTCATGAAACTTTAATACTTCAAAGCAACACAAAGTGAATTTGAGTTCTAAAATATCAAAATTACATTAAGATTGATTTACATACCATTCTTTCTTCTACAATAAAAGTACTACAGAATGTGGAACAGGTCAAGATGTACAAATTAAATTAATGATATCTATCTGGACATTAAAAAAGTTCTAAGTCTATAAATACACAGCCTCAGTAATTTCATACATGTAACAAAAATTATTTAAACTGCAATACCAAAACAAAATGACAGTATTTTCATATATTTTTATATACCATACAGTGAGTTTTGTCAATATAGATATATTCTTTTATGATTGAACACTATTTGAACATTATACAATATTTATCTGTGAATTCATCAACTGAATAACAAATCTTGTTGCAGATATTCTGTAAGAGCAGATTTGAGTATGTCCGTATAATTGGATGATAATTTGAGAGTAATTAGAAGAGTGGTATAGTATTCAGATGCATTCATAATAAACTCTTTTTTAATAAAAGCATAAATTTATAATGGACCTATGCAGATAACAATTTTGTCTAATAATTATGTTATTTATTTCCATAGTTTTAATGAATTGGTTTTAATTTTTAATGTAAAAGTCCATAAGAAAAAATATATTTACTCACAAGAAAATATTAAAATTACCAATTTTTTAAATATATCTTTACACGATTTTTTATTACTTGCTCTAATATTATTTGTATTGTTTTCTTTTGTAATATAAAAACACATCTGCATTCAATTGAGTTTCTCCAAGATATTGAGCTATATTTCATAATCACAGAGAAATATGCATAATAAGCTACTTTGAAGAACTGCAGAACTAATTTGATAAAATCACTGTATTGCATTCATTGTTAATTTTATTTTTAGCATAATGTACTCTATATGTGCTTTCTAATTTAAATTTCTTCAACATTTTGGTATCATCATACTTGTCTAGTATATGATTATTAGTATGAATGAATTTATTTAAGCAAACAACATCACAATTAAATTTACAAAAAAATAAAATATCTAAAAATTTAGCAATATCAAAACTAAGATTCTCCCATACCTTAACCACTAAGTTATATTACTAATTACATAACTGTGTGTGCAACAAGCTCCTTCATTATACTTTTCCTCCACTTATTCCTTACTTTTCCTAAGAATTCCCCAATATGGTTTATTTTCTCTACCCTCGTGTCTGATTACATTTTAATTGCCACTGTATCTTGCAGTTTGTCCCATTTTTCATTCCAGATACCACCCATCCACCTCTTTACCATGTCACGTTCTGTTCTATTCCTTGTTTAAAATTTATTCTTAATCCTTTTAGAAATAATACCCTTGCAAGCATTCATGCAAGACCTATTCTTCCAAATTGATTACAATCATTTATATATTTCTTCTGTCCCCAATTTATTTTAACTGCTTTATTAAATTTAAAAAACCTTTACCCTCTAACCTAGCCCAAATCTCCTGTTTCTCCATATCTTCTACCCCCTGTTTCACTTCTTTCCAAAATCTGCAAATATTACTTTCACCCAATCATCATATATCTTCGATTCCAATTTCTTCTAGTGGTTTCCCTTTCTCCCCAAACAAAGATTACTGATGGTTAAATTTACTAAGGGATCAAGTGAGTTATATGTTATGAATTTCATGATAGGTTTTTTATTTACATTTAATGATAATTTGTTAACTTTGAACCAGTTACTGGTTGTAATATTTCCACAAAATTTTCAGAGTTATGGCTAGAAACCATTACACTGGTATCATCAGCAAACAGAACAGTAGTACCAATGTGTTTAATGACATTGAGAAATCATTTATGTAAACTAAAAATTATTGTCTGAACAATTTAATTATACCTTTTATTTTCTGTTGTCAAAGTATGAAATGCTCTAGTTTAGGCCTTTATTTTTTATTCCATAAAACTTATTTTTTCTAATAGAATTCCATGGTTAACTCAATTATATGCTTTAGCTAGCTCACAGAAAAAGCATTTTATTATTTAATTCTGATAGTACTTCCTTGTAAGTTTAAAAGAATCATTTTCAGGGGTTATGCCTTTTCTTAATACAAATTGTTCACTAGCCAGAATAATGTTGCTTACAATCTCTTATACGTTACCTTTTCAAATATTTTCTATAAAGTTGTTAAAAGGGTTTGTAATTGCAAACCTCATGCTTGTCTCCTTCTTTTTAAACAATGGTTTCACAATGAAATATTGAATTCTTTCCGGAAAAATTCCAAATGTCAGTGATAAATGACATAGATAAATGAGTGGTATAGATGTTTTTCATACTAAGCCAAACAAAAAGTGTAAACTCACCATTTTAATTGTTGCCGCAGGAGATGGAGCTCCGTGCGCTGGCAGCCTGGATGGCGGCGTTCCTTGTAGCTGTGGCCACGTCGGATGATAAACCCCACTCGAGACAAAAACGCATCCTCTGGGTCACGAATGACGGACGCCTTGCGTTACCTCCAGGAACTGCCCTCGTCATCACGCCGTCTCTTTCGTTACCCTTCGTGAGGTATCCCCCAGATGGATTCCTCTCCAACATGTCTATCAGTCTTCCCTTTACAAGTGAGTTCACAGATTTTAGTAAAGAAAACAATTCTCAATCCAAAATTACAAACCCATTAATGTATATGCAGTGAGTTTATTTAAGTTATGGGCCGGCAGAGCGCGGCTGCTTACTGGGAAAAACAGTCGCCAAGATCTATAATGTTAGTTTCATGAAGGCTTATTCAGCGAGTGGTTAACGGTTGCGCTACTCGATACTTTCATTGTGTTTAAGTTGTTGTTCGTTAGTTATGCTACTACACATATATAACTTTGATGAACAGGTTTTATGGGCGACACATATGGGAAAATTTGTTCTTGCAGAGAAATGATAAGGCGATTTCAAGAAAATATGCTGACAATCGTGCTCCATGTTCGCCAAATATTACCAGAGACGGGATCTCTCAATGACAAGATACGTATTCCGAATCGTCACATACTTACACAAGAAAAGTTACTGAAATATAGGAAATTCTTATGTAGATGATGGCAATGCATTGTCTCTGAGGGGCACCATTTTCACTTTTTCTTATAATATAGGCTGTTCAAGCTCAGGCGATCCGTAACTTATTGAATCTCACTGTATAAACAGTTACTTTCCCATTTTAACTCATATTAACTATGAAATGTATGCATACTTAATTTCTGATCCTCCATTTACACATTTAATTTTATGCAGCTAACAATATTTTTATTTATGTGTCAACCAATGCCATTTTGTTTTCTCACTAATGTGCGTTTGTCTGATTCTTTCAAACTTTTTACATTTATTTATGTACCAAACCAATCAACTTTTTTGTCTCGCAATCTGAGTCAGTTTTTAAAATATAAAACTTTTTGGGGTAATAGATTTCCCTTCATTCTGCTAATAAGTTGTTTTCCATTTTAGAGTCTATTTTCTTGAAGTATTCCCCAGATGTGCTGAATATGTAGAAAACTCGAAAATTGCTTTACTAATTTTCGCATTACATTAGAAGTGTCTACTTATCATTTGAATTTTCACTCGGTGTAGCATTTTGAACTATCCTGCATTAGAAACATCATGTATGATAACGGATATTCCATTTTCATGTTCCTAAGACAACTGGGCTTAGATTTATGACATCAATTTTCCTCTCACACTTGGTATCTTCTTGAAAAGTCAAATACTTTACAAATGGCAGGAAATTTCTTATTATTTTCTTTGCCATAAAGTAAGCGGCACAGTTCATAGCACGTTTTGACTTGCTTTGTACTGACACAATGTGTATTAGAGACTTGTATGCACGTTGTACCGCTCGTTTGTCAATGAGCTGATACTTTGCCATAGACGTGCGGAGTAAAGAGCAAAGAGCTCTCGCAATAGAAACGAATTTCAAGAACAAATATTGTCAACGTCTGATGAATCTCATTTCCAGTTAAGTGATTCCGTAAACAAAAATAACATGTGTTATTGGAATGCTGTAAAACAGTAGCAATTGCACAGTTTCCGTATCAGTGCGGTGTGTTCTTTTGCAATTATTGGCTTAATTTTTTCGAGTATGATGAGGCAGTCAACAGTAGTTTATCGCGATATGCTGAAAGACTTCTTTATTCTTCAATTACGGATGTTGAATGTGCATATGAGCAATGAATGGTTGCAAAAGGATGGCGCCACGGTACACACAGAAAGAATAAACATAGGATTGTTGCGGCAGACATCTCTTGACAGTCTCGATCTCCTGCCCAACAGCTGCAGACATCTTCTTATGAGATACGAGATAAATCAAAAAGATTTTCAAACACGTCCGGCCATCACTTTGGAATTGACCGACTCAGGGCTGCTGCCATTTCTATCCCTGGCGATATGTTACGTAAAATATGAACAGCTTACAGCGCTGTTTGTAGGAATGTGTTGAACAGCACGGCAATCAATTGCCACGGATTTTTTTCAAACATTGATGGATAATTGGCATTTCTGAAAAAAGCGTTCCCGGTAAAGCTTAGGGTACCTTCCAGATATTTACTATTTACGAGGACTGAGAAAACCTGGAGCATGCCGTCAGGGAGAACAGTTATGGCGAGAATCGAACTGCATACCTTCCATTTACTAACCCGTGCCTTACGACCTCAGTCAAACGGTCGTTTTTATTATATTGTACTAAGATGTGAAGGTGTCTTTGACAAAATATTTTCTGGGGAAATCAATTAGAAAAGTTCATGATTTTTTGTTTAAAGAAAACGCTGCAATTACTCAGAAACAAACATTTATAAAGCAAAGCTAAAACTGAGCATTTTAATTAAACATTTTAGAGTACTGGCAATGCATTATCTTCATGCTTGCAGACGTCCGTGATTGTTAAAAAATATTGTTACCGAAAACTGATCATTCTAATAAAGCATCGCGCTTACCTTAAATTTTATCCCTTTCTTCGTCCAGACATACTTTATCAAAAGCGGAGACGAAACGTACTTGCTACATTATCGATCTAGCCAAACACCTCTTCCACCAAAGACACAAAAAAGTCGTTAACAGAAAAATCATGGAAACTTATAAAATGAATCAAAGGAAAGAATATGTAAGGACAGTTTCCGACCAAGAAAGGAGGCAGCAGCTAATTTTGGAATGACAATGGGCCATGATTGCTTGCCTTCCAGAAATGTCTTTATTATTAGATCTTCAAATGTTTGGAAATTGTAAACTTTTGTTTTGTACTATTTTTAACTTGTATGTAATGAGATGTCACCAAAAAGTCATATGTAACAATAACACATCAACCCATTGCAGCACAAATCTGGACAAATCCCTTCAGGAAATTCACTGAAATAATGCGTTTACTGTAGAGGAAACGTCTTTAATCGCGCCAATTTTGAACCAGGTGTTTTTTCAGTACGTCATTGGAACGAAATTCATATAAGCTTCTTTTCAAGGTAAGCCATCTTTGAAATGTTGAAGCACTATTATGCCCCAGATGTATATGCAACCTAGCATACATGATCTCTGAGTGTTGCATACCCAATTAGGGGCTGCCATGTACAAGAAAATGTTCATTTTGAAGTAATCTTATGCTCAACATGAATATAAGACTATTAGCCCCGAAAATAAGCTACAAACGCTAAATTATATTACAAGGGATTACAAAAATTGCATATCAATTGACCATTAAAAATTGTAATTTTGAAGTACGTATTGACAAAATTAGTCTTATGAAAGTATTTAAAGAGAGACGCAATACATTGTAATTGTGTTAAATAATATTTTTTCTCACATTTTATTAGTCTTCAATTTATTTATATTTTTAGGCTTGGGGTTGTTTAAAATCTTGCAAGTGTAACACTGACAATAATGCACTTTATTTTTAGTATTTGTAAATATGATGTGCACAGTCCTCCATATATATTAATGTAACTATTGTATGTTACAGTTGACTTTGATAAACTTGGTCTGACAGACAACCAAAATCCTTACGGAGTTCTGCCCCCTGTACTGGCTCGCAGTATGGGTCGCATGTCAGGGATGCTGCTTGCAGACTATGTGGGTCAACTTATGGACCACAGAAGAAAGTCTAGATCAGTTCCACCACCCCCCAAGCCACCAAATGCCAATTTTCATGGGGGAGAAAGGTATGTTTTAATAGTACAGAAATGTTTAGTATTTATTTCAGTTACACCAATGTTGAGTTTTTTAATTTATGTAACTGTGAGATATTTACTTATTTTCTTGTTTGTTTATTGTTTCTTATTTATACTCCATATTTTTATAACCTTTCTAATCCCCTTTGCTCTTTATAAGCAATTCAAAAATTTAATTCAAGTTTCTTATTTCTGTATCATTTCTATACAATTGTCTGAATGTCATAAGTTATTTTGGTTACCTATTTTTTTTATTAAAAGGATATAATGGATTTTGGGGCACAATATATAAGAAATATTCCACCTTGTTGGACATTTTACATCATAAATGTTCTTTATTCATCTGCATTATCTTTACATAGAGTTACCATATTCTGAAATTTGCAATACTGGTACCCTTCCTCTCACAAATGCATTAGATACACTGACTTTGTTTGTATCACTTTTTAATCTCATCAGTCCTGGTGGCGCGTCGGTCCTGGTGGTGTAGTGGTTACCATACTTGCCTCCTACACCCATGAACGCGGGTTCGAACCCGGCCAGGACCGAAGGATTTTTTCGGGCATAAAAATCCTAAGTATGGCTTCCTTCCGAAGGGAAGTAAAGTCGTGGGTCCCGTGTTGTACATTTACGGCACGAAAAAGAACCTCAAGCCTGAAAGAGGCCTTTGAGCAAAATTTATCGGCTGTTTCATGCCCTGAGTTGAATGGGACACTGATAACCTGTGATGTTAAAGAGCGTCCATAAATAAATCAATCGCTCAACCTGGTGGTGTAGTGGTAACCAACTTGCCTTCTAAACCCAAGATTGTGGGTTCAAACCCCGCTAGGATCGATGGATTTTTTCGGGCGTAAAAATCCTAAGTATGGCTTCCTTCGGAAGGGAAGTAAAGCCGTGGGTCCCGTGTCGTACATTTACGGCACGAAAAATACCTCAAGCCTGAAAGAGAGGCCTCTGAGCAAAATTTATCGGCTGTTTCACGCCCTGAGTTGAATGGGACGCTAATGACCTGAGATGTTAAAGAGCATCCGTAAATAAAACAGATAAACAAAAATCAACTTTTTAATCTCCTGCATATTTCTCACTAGATCTATTTCTTTTAATAATTTCTTGTTACTATATAAGCAGTCAAGCATTAAGTTTGGATATAAAATGGTTGAAATTAAATTGTAATAAAACAAGTCCTTTCAAAGAACTGATGATAATCTTTCTTTCCTTAGTCTATTGTGCATGTATTAAAGAAAAAAACCTTTCAAAACTGCCATTGCTAAACCATTTTCAAAATCTCTACACACTGTTCTTCACTTCTGCAACACTTAATAGTCACACCTTTTTCTTGGTTTGATTTAACTTTCCCAAGAAAATGGTGTGATTGTATTAAATTCGTTTGATTTAACTTTCCCAACACATAAAGTGATAAACTTCTTTAAACTGGTAAATGCTGCATGTGTTCAAAACAAAAGTTAACAAATACAACTTTAATATGAAAAATATGAAAGAATTATAGGATGTATAAAAATATTAGTTCTCCTACATTTGTGCAGTAAACCTTTAGTTGCACAGAGGTTTCTTGTTTTCATAAACTTTTACAGATAGTTTATCTTTATTTGTATTTGTTTTTCTTGATTTATTTAATTTCATTATTTGATTCTTGATCTCTTATCTGATAATGTACAAGTTTTTCTTTTGCTGAATACTCTATTTTCCAGAGTCTACTTAATAATAGCCATTGATGCTAATACATGACAATATCAATTGTATAATTATTTCACTAGTTTGTTAATAATTTGTACATATATTTGATTCCATCTCATTTGATAGTTTATGTTAACTTCAATCGCCAATTTTGAATCTGATTATATTTTTACCTTTTAAGACCTATATATTATCTTTTTAGGGCTGTAAATGTTGCAAGTGTCTTTGCATTAAAGCTTATAGCTACTGAGCTTAGTGTGAGGAGCTATGAAAAAATATGTTTTATATTATAATTCTTTATATATAATATTGTTTTCTAACTGAAGCTACCTTTGAGCTTAAGTCCCTAAGAGTCTTGTCAATTTTTTATATTAATATTTGTTCTTGTATTTTATTTTACCTTCAATGAGTTTTTAAATACATTTATTGTGATAGTTTATTAGCTACTGATATTACCATCCATTCTGTTTATCAATAAAATCAGTCAGATAAATGCTAATATTTTTCTTTGTTTTAGAGCTCTACTGTATATTGTAGTGGAAGACTTGCTCTCAAATTTTGGAATGGATGGCAAAGCATGTCTTCTCAGAGCTATTTGTGAGGTACATGGACGATCGCTAGATCATTTTGGTCTATTGGGAGAAATAATTAAGCTTTTTTTCACGTGAGTAATTTAAAATTTAAAAAAAAATTCTATGTTTTATGTCTCTTTATTAATATGTTTTGCAAAAAAAAGTATGTCTAGTGCTAATGGCTGGAACAATATCCATTTTAACAAAGCAACAATTTATAAAGAAATAGTCCATAATGAACCACTTAATTCTGGTGTGTGACTGATTTTTCTATGACAATATGTAAACTTTCTTTCATTTGTTTCTAAAATTTGGTATTCAAATCTTTGGCTTTTCATCTAAGATGATTAATACATTTTTAAGCAATTTCCTTAGTTTTTAAACTGGAAATTACATTTTGTGTACATATAGTACTACTAATGAGTGTGAGATGCACCCACTAAATAAGCATATAGATCAGAAATGCTTTCCGACTTGTAGTGCTGAAATTAATGAATCCCTAAAAGTATTTATATATCTTATTAAGAGCTCATTAATGAAATTCACCAACTATAGGTTAAAAACTGCACCAGTATAATAGCATGAAGTTTATGATAATTCCATTTCTAAAACACTGTGACTTCTTATCCTTAAAAGTTCATTCTTTAACCCTTCATCAAGTGCAACACATATTGCTTTATGATCAGACATAATGTTTCTGAGAGATGGCTACGTGCTGTCTGAAAATTCTATGTGTAATATTTTATTTTTATTATTATTTTTGTTTAAGTTATTTAGTTTTTTATTAACGTCACACACAACCAGAAAAAGAAATATCATCAGGAATTTTAAACTTTTCATGAAATTAAACAATTTTTTCCTAGCTCTTTCACAGAAAATAAATTCAAAATTTGTAAGACCCTGTTCCTTGAAATCTAAAAAAAAAGTGACAGATAATATTGCTGCAAGAAATGTGAACTTTATGTTTAGAAAATTGAAAAAAAAGATTGGCAAGAAGTGTGCAATTATTTCATTACAGACTAAAAGAAATTTGTAGCTAATTGTAATAATGTTATATTTCCAGGGCTTTCTGTAAGTCACTGGGTCACTTAGATGAAATATTTATTGCTTCTATGAAAAAAATGGCTTTCAGCAACAAAGAATATAAAAACAATGAGGGAGTAGTGTATTTCACAGATACTTTCACTTGATGATGAAAGAAAAATAACAAGCAGCTGATTAATAATGAACAAGGAAGTGCTATAATGGGTTTTAAGAAGCAATTATGGGTTGGAGCTATTTTGCACACTGACATAACAGTTTCTGTTGAAAAAAACTGGGAATGGTATCTCTCAGTTACATTACACTTGACAGAAGATTGATAGACCACTCATTAAGTTCTGGTTTTATATGCCATTTCTTTATCTTATTTTCTGAATTCTCAGTAACAAAATTTGTTTTTTAGGGCCAGTAAATCACCATTTTCTCATCTTTTGGAAGACTATGTAGAAGCAGAACGTGCTGGACAGGAGCATGGACATGGAGAATGCTGGCGATATCATAAAGCCTGCCCCAAGTCTCTTTTCCAAACTCTTCAGGAGAATAAATATTCGTAAGTATAGATAAAAGATTATTAATATCAGGCGCATTTGTGTGAAGTTTTTTCATGCATATTAGGATTGGGACTAACCCATGAAATCTCTGTATGGCAATCCCAAGTAGCCACTTCGGGAGAGATCCTCAACTTGTTTCAGTACTTCCCTTGGGTGATGTGTTGGGTTATTACTCTAAACACAATTAATGAAGTTATTGCAGAAAAGTTACTCTGGATAGGACCTGGAGCTCACTTTGTCTATATTTTTAATAATTCTATAGATGTCTATGATCTATAAAACAACTTCAACCATAGTTTCTTAATATGTTTTGTAATGTTCAAGCTATCAATGCCATAAACTTTAATAAACTCAGCTTGTTTAAACACTTTTAAATATTGTTCTTTATAAGGGATATCTTCTGCTTCAGGCTCTTTAAATCCATATGCTATCAGGAATTCAGTAGCCTCATTCATCTCTGTTACACCAGAGGTCGTTTAGATGCAGACTTGATTCCTGTCAGGACTGTCCTCCCTAACTGAGTTTTTGTCACGTTTTCCTCAGTACCCTAAACTTAGACTTGGAATATTTCCTTAAAAAAATCCTTTTTCAATTTTCCAATCTATCATTTCACCTCATATATCATCAGTGTCCACCACATGTGATGCCTCAGCAGTAAAAATGGGCGTTAAATACTATTAAATACAAAACATGGCCGCTCCACTCTCTTTCACACAATCTCTTTATTTAACCCAGTGTCTTTCAACTTCTGTCAAACTCTCTCAATCCATGTCATGCAAGGTTTTCCTCACCCATATCTTCCTTCCACCTGCATTTCAGACACCTTTTTTGCTTTTCTTTCTTTTCCCATTCATTTAACTTTGGCTTATAACTTCAGCCGACATTTCTCTATCACCTCACTCATTGTTTTTCTTTGTCTACAAGAAATATGCTTTCCAAAAGTATATGTCTAAGCAATGTGATAAGGCAGGGATGAGGATTTTCTATTGCAGAAAAGTGTATACATTTTCTGAAAATACACATTACTATTAACTATGATTTTCATAAATTTATACAAATTATCACATTCCCTACAAAATACAGATAACTATTAGCTGTCAATTTCATCAACTTATACAAATTGTTATTTAAAATTGCATTCCCTTGACCAATCTTAGAGAACCATGTTGCATTAATATCCAATATTATGTTTCTCAGAGCCTCTATTTTGGTCACCATTTACAAGGCTATTCCAAAATGTTCTTATATTTTGTCATAATAAATACAAGTCTTTTATGCAAACAATTCTTTGAAGGTATTTGATCTTTAAACAAGAATTAGCCCAGGCACAATCTAAACACAATTCAAGGGTGTTCTAGAATTCATTTCTGCACAAGAGCTGTCTGATAGCCCACACCTAAATTTGTTTGACTACACACTAAGGCTATCTTGGAGGCTTGCACTGTATCTCACCCATTTCCTGCCATATCTTGTGATGTTACCAAGAGAAATACTTATAGATATCCTTCATGCACCCATAGCAGCTGTTCATGATTGCATTGGTGAATATTCATTAGTTAGCGAATAAAATTATATGGTTTTTTTGTTCTTTATTTCAAAGCATAGTCCTTTTTAAACTAGGAACAGAACTAATATATAATTATTAAAGGGAAAGTCTATAACAATACTATGAGCTTTCATTTTCTCCCTAGCTTTACTTCTTCTGTTATCTATATTACCTTCTTATGAAACAATCCCTACTGTAATAGCATCAAGCTGCAACTACACTTTATATGCATGAAGGACTTAAAATTGGCACCACCATGAACTGAATGGTTACACTTACTTGCCTTCTACTGAGGTAACCTGGGTTCAATCCAGTGACTATAAGGAGGATTGTGGTGGATAGGACAAAGCAGTGCCTAGGCATGTTTTCTCTGGATACTCCAATACTCATTCTGTCATTGCCCCATTATCATCTCATCCCTATCTTCTCCATCATCAATAAGAAGAATGTACTCTACCAATTTATTGGCGCGCATGTTATAAAAAGACTATGCTACTGCTCTCTACTGCCCATATGTGGAACTCCAATGCCCTGATCAGGCAAGTGTTGGTATTAGAACACACACACACATAAACTTAAAATGAATGAGGAAATTTCCAAAATTGTTTACTATCTTGTAATATAATTATTGCAGGCATAAACAGCTTCACATAGGCCTGCCATTCACCTTTTTTTAAAATTATGCCAAAAGATACAACTTACACAATATAACTTATTTTCTGTACATACTTAAATCTTATATATTTCATCTTTATATATATATATATATATATATATATATATGTTTGTTTCAGACCAGAAGCTGAGGATCATGAAGATGAAAATGAAATACTGAACGAAATTGAGGAGACAAGTTCCAGAACATCAAAAGTAACAATAGATTCTTCTGATTTATCATCCAAAGTCATGTAGTATTGCTCAAAGTTGTGAAAATCAAACACGTGTGAAGGTTCTTACAGTAACAAACATTTACGGTAATGAATACTTTAATGTGAATATAGTGAACCCAGAAACTCAGTGCTCATTGAGTGTTCATTCTGTGCCACTTACAAAATCAATGATTGCTGTGCAAGAGCAAAGAACAACATATATTTCAGCAAAAAGAAAACTAGTGTGACATATTTAACGGAATATCTGTAGATAACAATGATACATATACCTTGAATAAGTGCTGTAAGACTGTACTGTAAGATTTTCCTCCCACAGTTAAATTGTGGGTTGGAAATATCATTTAGCATGTTGCTGCATTTGAAATGACTGTTGCACAAAATGCCCAGTATTGTGAGTGGGTTCTTATAAAAATGCATCACAATTGCTCATAAACAAACAAAAGAGTTAATAAATAATATAGACTACAATTTTATGTGAAAGCTAATAGAAGATGCCGTTTTCAAGCATATCTTTAATTAATGCACTTAGAACAAGTAATTCTTAGATAATGTTTAGTTTTATATTTGTAGTTATGTATATCTCTATTGCATATTTGTTACCATCTTGTTAAAATTTCCATATCTTGTATCAAGAAATTTGTGCCGTAACTTGTTCATTTATGAGAACAAGCAAATTATGTACATAAACCTTGTCTACAAACAGAGATGACTATTTTTAAAACAAGTTTACAGTGTCTGAAATAGTCTGCCCCTTCCTTAAAAAGAGAGAGAGAGAGAGAGAGAGAGAGAGAGAGAGAGAGAATACTATAGAACCTTTTCTTTTAAGTGACCCAGACAAGAATTCCCACTTTCACATTCCTAATCAAGGTTATGCTATTCTGCAAAGTAGCTTTAGTAAAGTCTTGTCATTTTATAAAATATAGTGAATTTTTTAAAATTTTGTCATTTTGCTCATTAATTTCATAAAATGAAGCTATCGTTTTTGTTGCAGAAATAACTGTTTAAAATAGGGAGTTATTCATAAGTATTTTTGGGATTTCAGAACTCTACAGTATGATGTTCCGCCCTGCACAACCGGGGAAAACAGAAAATGATTATATTTTTTGTTTTGCAAATTAATTTTATCAAGTTGAACACAACTTAGTATACAAATATAGAAAATATTTTGCATACCATAGAGCATTTGAGTTTGTTATCTTGTTGCTGACCCTGACTATTTGTAATAAATTATAAAGTAATTGTTGTTGGCACTGAAGCTTTCTCTCTCTATTGCTACAGTTGGCTGCTAGTTTCATTGTGTTCTAAGATTTTATCATTAGCAACCAATATTATACTTGTTGATATAAAATGTCAAAGCATTGATGTAATTTTATCACACAGTTGCAGAATGAGTTTAAATTTCTTTAAAAAAAAAAAGTTATAACTATTAATGAGGAAAATTAAAGTTATGTTCTTGTAAACTTCAGTGTGTAAATCTTTGTGATATTATTTTTTTTTTATTTATTTACGGATGCTCTTTAACATCTCAGGTCATCAGCATCCTATTCTATTCACGGCATGAAACGGCTTATCATTTTGCTCAAAGGTCTCTTCTTTCAGGCTTGAGGTTCTTTTTCGTGCTGTAAATGTAAGACACAGGACCCACGGCTTTACTTCCCTTCCAAAGGAAGCCACACTTAGGATTTTTATGCCCCAAAAAAATCCATTGATCCTTACTGGGTTTGAACCCGCAATCTTGGGTTTAGGACAGTATGGTTATCACTACACTAACAGGATCAAAATTTTAATGTGGGAATTATCAGAAGTTTTAGAATTAATTTACTGTCTTTTGGTATTTCAGTAGAGAGGATATTCTCTTTTATGAGAAAGATGTGAAGTCCACAGAGAAATAGATAAGATTATGAGCAGAAGTTAGTAAAATTAAAAATGTGTGGCAAATGTCGTCTATTGAAACTGATTTAATTTGATTAAAGGAAATCCTTTCTCTATATTGATGATATAATTTTGTTCAGTTTGTGAATCCATGGAGAAAAGTTAATGTTTTTAACTTCCAGAATTATGGCACCCTAAGTTGATTCAATTATGCTGGGGATTTTTTCCCAGTGTAATATATAAGGTAGTGTGAGTACAACCTGTGAATGACATCTTTAAAGCAAGTAAATATGGTATACTGCTCTTTAGAATATTCTTATATTTTAATACACTGCTTTAAATTTTCTTGTAAACCCACAGTTACTGCTTTGATATGGTTGTAACCCTAACACTGCCATTCCTAAATATGAGGTATGAGGGTAAGTCCATAAGTTTCTGGCCTAGCAGATAGGGATTATTGCCTTCACAAAACTCTTATCCGGTGTCACACCTTATCCTTATGTAAATAATTGCAGCTGTAACTTCTGTTCCTCTGTGTTCAGTTGTTCAGATATAGTTGCACAAAGAAGGCTATGTGTAGAAGATGCTCAAAATGGGGTAGGGTATCCAGCTGTTAAGTTCTTCACAAAAAAGGACTTACTCCAAAAAATGAAATTAAACTGATTGAATGGTTATGTGGGGATGCATTCCCCTCATATTCTACTGTAAAAGAATGGGCCAAACATTTTTGAATGGGTCGAGAAAGCATTGAAGACAAAGATCATGCAGGTCAGCCCTTGGAGGTGCTCACTCCTGAAAACATGGCTCTTGTGGAAGGAGAAATCATGGAAGACTGCTAGCTAGAAATAGTAGCAAATCGTTTATTGTCAGGCCTTTTTGGAGCTCTGTCTTGGCAACAACAGAGAAGTTATGCAAACCATTGTTACAGCAGATGAAACTAAGGTCCTCTACTATGATCCCTTGTCCAAAACAGAATGGAGTGGCATAAACCTGGTGAAGCACTGCCTCTAAAGGCCAAGGTCACTCAGTCAACCAAGAACATCATGGTCACAATCTTTTGGCACTGTGAAGGAATACTCTTCATTGACTTCGAGAGGAACACCACAATAAATGGAGAGTACTATGCTGGCCTACTGCACAGACTATGTGCTTCCATCAAAGACAATAGGTGAAGAAAGCTGAGTGGTGGTGTGCACCTTCTTCACAACAATGCACCTGTGCACACAGCTCTTGCTGCAAAGAAAGTTGTAAGAAAGGTGGCTTCAAGGAGATCGACCATCCACCCTACAGCCCAGATCTAGCTCCCAGCGACTATTTCTTCTTCTCAAAATTCAAGGAGGACCTTAGAGGAAGGAAATTTAGGTGTGACGAAGAAGTGATGGATGCTTTTTATGCCCATTTTGCAGACAAGACTTTTGACTATTTTTGGGGGGGGGGGTAATTGAAATTTTAATTCAAAGATGTGAAAAGTGTATTGCAATAAAGAGTAATTATATAGTCTGTATCACACCGAGAAAATGGTTAGGCCATTAACTTATGAACCTACCTTCGTACCTTCCTTCATTGATCCTCATTTTTCTTTCATCAAGATATGTTATATTTGCATCATAGCTCCATGAAGTGCTACTGATGATCTTATTAAGCAAATGCATTATTTTATACCAGCAGTTCATAGATTTGCTTTGGTTGACTAATACATGAATATCTAGAGAAGGGAGAATTAATGTTTTTTTAACCATTTATGGTATAAGGCAGAATAAGAAACAAACTCCTATCAGGTCTTCCTTCAGCTTATGCTGCATGCTACATAAAGCAGTCATTCTTCTAGGTTATTTATATATGAGAAGAAATAATCAAAACAGAGTGTGAAACATGAGTGTAATTTATTATTTTTCAAGTACATTAAATTATAAATTTACTGCAAAACTAAGGTTATGAAATTGACCAAAAAAAGGAAAAATAATAATAAGAAATACAGTTTCATTCCTTATTCTAATGAATATAACTGTTAGAAACAATTAACAAAATAAAAATTTAAAAAAATTATAATGGAATTCATAAAATAAATGTTAATTCTGTGTTAGGTGATTTAGTCCACATGACAAATATGAAGTGTGCACAGTTGAAGAAGTAACATTCAACTGTTAAATGCATGATGTTATATTTTATTTAGAAGCTAATCTTGTCATTTGAGAGGCATCTTATGAAGCTGTGCCACGAAGGAGATTTCACAAGGAATGCTATTCCTTTCACTGTTGGCATCTTCAAGTTCTTCAGCCTTTTAAGGATGACATTCCTGCACGCATTATCTCATCCACCAAGAGCAAGTTGCTTGCAATCACAGAGCTAGGGAGAAAATAAATTGCATTCATTTATTTATTTATATTTACAATATCTGTTGACTAAAAGAACAAAGTTATTACTGATTTCAAAATAATAATAGTTGGCTTTTTTTCTGCAACAATGTATATTTCTAATGAGCATGGAAAATTCATTTGATGTAGATTAAATTGCAC
Organism: Metallyticus violacea; assembly: GCA_030762175.1. Taxonomy (NCBI): domain Eukaryota; kingdom Metazoa; phylum Arthropoda; class Insecta; order Mantodea; family Metallyticidae; genus Metallyticus; species Metallyticus violacea. The sequence goes on along the minus strand of CM060839.1, from coordinate 36,974,715 downwards.
AACAATGATTAATAATAATTTATAAAAATAGTACAGAATGAAATAAACTTTGAAAGAAAACCATTACAGGAAACAGATTAGCTAAATACATGGGATTATTTTTACTTGAATTCAGTATACAGAACATGTAATTACCTAAAATTTCAGTAATGTTTTGTATCTAAAGTTCATAACACAAGAGAAAGATGTAAAGAAAAAAGTTTAACTTCTAAGATTAAGCCTACACAAACAACAGAGATAGAGAAATATTTGGATTTGGTTGAAAATGTCAAATGATGATTCCCAAGTAAAGTGTTAAAATTACTGGCTTTGGAAATGCTGAATACTTGATTCCCTTTAGAAAAATGGCTCTATATTTTACTGATGAATTCCTATTGTCCGACCAAAATGAAGTAAATGCTGAACTCACATACCAACTATTTTCAGTTCATAAATCTTAGGTTATGGCACTTCAAATTACCTGGAGAAATGTTTAAAATGTTTACATCAACTCTGTTGTTTCAAACAAGCAATTGCACATTCATTATAATTGCTATTACTACAGCAAGCATTTGGTCATCTAAAATGTAAAGTCTTAAAATGTTGAAAAATCATACTTCACCTAAGTAGGTTACCACAAGGATAGTTTTGAATGGATCCCACCACATTATCTTGTCAAAAAAAGGGAAATAACATTATACAAAAACCTGTAACATATTTAACATATCATGTGTTAAAGGATTAACTCAAAATATTGCTTTATAGCATTTTTATATGGGGAAAGGAAGAGAGTGAATAAATAAAGAAAGGAAAGAAGAAATGGGGTGAAAGAGAGGAGGAGCAGAAGAAAAGAAGAATGGAATATTTTGCCAGAGGACTAAATATAATTTCTGATTACCCATGAAATTGCGGGAGTTGCAACATTCCAACTAATTAAGCTTCATGATTGTTTGGCAAAGCATAAAATTTAACTAATATTAATTAGATTTGGAATCTGAAGCACACAATCATCTATTGTGAGTCAAATAATTTCAATGTAAAAATGTGTAAAAAATTTACATATGAAAAACACAAAGAAATATAGGTACCAGGTTTAAGGAACATTTAAGAAATATTAAATTTAAGCAAATAAAAAAGGTGATAGTGGCTGCGCATCTTTGGAATGAAAACCATGAGCTAGAGAAGAAGTTAAGTTATAACAGGTGGCTCAAAAAAAGAATCAAACATGTGGAAGAGAATTAGCATACAAATATATGAGCAACATTCAATAAATTATGACATTCTGGAAGCAGAAATCTCAATATTGTAGTTCATCAGAAGACAATGGTGTCACCTCAAACACCAAATAATTCAACTCTAACTGAAGATCCAGTAGTTGGTTAATAGGTGAGAATGAGGACAGGTTTGCGGAACAAGTACTAGTAAACAGTTGAGTTATTGAAGCTAGAAAGGGTGTTATTTCAAATAATTCAACTCAAGACAGAACTAAAGAACAGGACTAAATTTTCACCACTTTGTCCAGTTTACTATCTTAAAGAAGCAATGAATTAGGATTATATCAGTTAAGTCCAGCTACCTCTGCTAAATAGGTTCTCTTATTTATGAGAAATAATGGAGAGCAATATTATCAACAACTCAGCATTGTATAATGATGCATACGAAAGTTGCTAGTATAAGCTTGTACCACTCCCCTATATTCACCATGAAATGGTTGGAGAGATTGTATGAGGCAGTGGTTGAAGCCAAGATGTTGTACACAGTAGAAATCTGGGGAGTGACTAAGGGATGGATGAAGGTAGATGTGGTACACAGAATGTTTTGTACAGAAGTGTTGGGATTACCAAAAAATTCTCTTGAGGGGGATAAATTTAGTCGAACTAGGAAGGGTAGGAAGGAAAAGTATAATTGTGGAGAGAATTTTAAAGCATTGGTATGGTGGCCTCAAATTAGTTGATGATGATGATGATGATGATGATGATGATGATAATAAAAAATTAAAATAATGTCTTATATATCAAAGAGAGGTTCTGGGAAGGAGGAGTTGGTGTGGGGAGGTGGGGAACATGTTGGAAGAAATAGGAATGGGGGATATATAGAGACTGGTTGAAAGCAATGTTAGGGATTCTTGAAGGTAGTGAGACAGAGGGTAGGGGATATTGAGAAGCAAGAAATCTAGACTAGTTTAGAACACAAAAGTTCCTTGGTATATAAAACAAAAAGAACTGGGGGCATGCGAGATATATTGAAATTTGTGATTAAAATGGAAGGATGGCTGTGGCATGTATGCATACAGGTGTAATATTCCTTAAATGGATTGAGAGTGAAAAACAAGGCACAATATTGTGTGGAAAGTAGATAGTGTGGCTTATTATTTATTGGAGTATGAGAAAATTAAATGGTGGTGAGAAAGTATATGTAATGATAAATGGGATAAATTACAGAAAGATATATTAGTAATAGAAATGCTAGTGAATAGGAGGGAGGAAAAACTCCAAATAAGGGGGTGGGTTTCTAAGAAAAGTGAGGGGGAAGTGGTGGAGAAGTATGAAGAGGTTAAAAATAATGAATGAAAATGTGGTTTCTTACATACAACCACGTGGTTTAAGTATGAAAGAAATCAGTGACTGTATTGGAACTGTTAGAATCCACAGTATAGATATCAATGTAAAAGATGTATAACAAACTGTAATGTTGTTTGTTAATAAATTCATTCATTCATAATAATGCATTACTCCAGATATGAGCAGGAAATAATATATAGAAGATATTCCTCACAATATTATCTACATTTTTTACATAATAGTACTCTGACTGAACATTTAATTCTGCTGGTTTATACTTTAGTTTTATAAACAGATTTGTAATAGGTCAGCCTATTAATTAAGCTAGGCGCAATGACACAGAATTTGGTAATATGCAGTTTATATCCATTAGTGAGCCAAAATGCAAGACTGTCATATTCTTATAATTCACCATAGGAACTGTTGCATTGTTTCAATCCCAAAAAAGTTGAAAAACACTGATTCCTGCGAAGATAATCAAAACTCCATTCTATTTATCTGACTGTCCAGGATAAAAAAAACATGGCATCTGGTTTCCTCTAAGGTTCCCACAATCTGCCAAAAACTGTGCTGCTATAAAATGAACTATCTTATTCACTCACATAAAAGACCCATCTCCCCCCCCCCCTTTTATCGATATAAAAAGGTCCTTTTTGTACACAAGAAAAACAAACAAACAAAAATGCTTTCATAATGATATCAGACATTTTACAGCATATTCTGTGCTGTTTATGAATTTTGACATTCCAGTAGTATCAATCAATCAATAGTGGTGACTTGAAGTCTCTGACCAATAGTAGTAGTACATAAACAAGAACTCCCAGTCACCAATAACACATAGGACACAATGAAATGAGGTAAACATGCAATACACTGTAAGCTAAAATTAAACAAAACCTAATGGAATTTATTACTGGTAATATATAATACTATTCTTACCTCATTCACTATCAGTTTTTTGACAAAGGGATGTTTGCCTCTAAAGTGACAGTCCATTTCTTCTCGTAAAATGGCAGATCCAACTTCTGTTTGCTTTAAAGGTAGTAAAACTGATTGCCAAGCTGTTGCGACTTCACTTGCATTGTACTACAAAATTTTATGCTAAACTCCAATATTACGTAATTCAGTTATGCATACCAACAATTCATTTTTAATTATGGATATTTGTTGGTTTTTTGGACAATGAAAGGCAATTTTTTTTTTAATTAAAATATAAATTGGAACTTGCACAGTGAAGCAAGTCATACAATTGATATATTTTGAATTTTAGCCTGGCTGATGATGAGAACCAAATGTTCTCGAAACCAGTTCTATATATTATGACAAGTGAAGCATTAAGAAAGAGTGTGTAGTTAAACTAAATCATAAAATAATATCATTTTTTTTATTTGTTTGGCATTTCAAAAATGCTTCTTTGTTTCTACCAGTTACACACAATGCATTCAGACACTGTAAACTCATGATTTGCTGCTCTATTTATGTGAATTTCTGCAAATTTAATCACTTTCAAATTAAAGTTTGCTGTATAATTTGAATATGTAGACTCAACTATACAGTACTTAATTTATTCAGTGCTAGTAATATACAATAGACTATGCCTGTGGTCTATTGGAGCATCTGTGCTTCCTATTTAGTGACCTTGTAATTGTTTCCTGATTAGGTCCATTCCTGACAGGTTTTTTTTAAGGGGTCTTCCATCAGGTCTTGAGGTGAATGCCTGGGAAACTTAGGTCACAAAGTACTCTGAAATAATTTGGCCAAATTATCATCAACTCCTGGAGATATCCTTGGGATAACGAAGTCACACCTTCCAGGCATCTCAACCTCAGAAGTTGCCTACTCTCTCACCAGGTTGGGAACATTTCAAAAGTCTGAATGGACAGTACTGGCATTAAAATAAATATATATACTGTGGGTGTATACAAACACACACAAAATATGGTTTTAGCCTATACTAGACTATTAAATATTTGCCTCCCGATTCAACAAAACAGGAGCAAAGCAGATAAGTACAATAATATGGAAACATGCCTTACATTCTTATCCTTTCAACCTCCACTTCCTCTACACTCTTCTTCTTGTTAACTATCAATCACTATTTTTCTTAATCATTCCATGAAACTCATATATTCTTTTGAATGTGACTGCTTCCCTAATTCTAAATATTTCTCTTGATCTTTCTATTCCTTGAAATTCAAATAAAATGTGAATCGCAGGCCCATTAATCGATGAATGTCTAAATATGTTCTTTAAGTTCTATCTTCAATTCTATATATTACATAAGAAAATTTTTCTCTGCAAAAGACCCAAAAATCTGCCTATCCATAATCTCAAATCTCCTCCTAATTACCCTTTAAAGCTCACTCACCCCATACCATTTTTCCAAATGTTCACAAGGTCATGGATTTATACTTGTGGTATTTTTCTTGATATTTGAAACATTTTTTTAAAATATGAAAATCTGGTAACTGTTACAGCTTGAACAATGCTTTTTAATCTTTTCACTGCCACGTTCTCACCTAATCATTCCGCATTCTTACACAACTTCCACATTAATTGTGTTCTTTGAAACAATTAGTATTACTTGACAAAACACTCCCACTATCCATTTTCTTTCAGATCTCGTCTACTTTAATAATTTTCACTCTGCAACATATATCCCCTCAACCTGTATTTTTTACTGATGCATTGACACTTTTTATGTTTTTTTTAACTTATTACCCTTTTTTAAACACCATTACCTTATTTCCTTCAATTTTCACCTTATAGATTACCTAACTATAACTGTATTCTTTAATACTTTCCTGATACAGGCCTTAGTATCATTTACATAAGAGTATTTGCAATATTATGGACTAATTTATCACCAAGATCAAGATCACCAAGCTCACACAGAACTCAAATATCAGTCATTATTGTAATGAACACCATTATCCCACAAAACATTGGTGACCATAATTCTGGAAGTTTTTGTACCAAATTATCATAACATCTGTATATATTCACACATTATCACAAAATATTATTAATTACTGATTATTTAATTTCAGTGGTAAAATGAATATAATGCTTTATTAAATTTTTAATATTTAAAAAAGTATTAATATGCAGAGAATTACAAGTATATCTAAATCTTAATTTCACATTTAATTATAGTTTCTCATCACTTATTGTCATGACAATTGGTCTCCTGTTGCCTTTGTGTATTTATATTTCAGTATAAGCATTGTTGAGCACTTAATATTATAAGAGAGTAGATCCGTAAGTTTCCGGCCTAACCATTTTTTAGGTATGATTGCTGTTTAATTTCATATGGAGTAAAGTTGTTCTTTTGTGAAGAACTTAATAACAGCTCAATACTCTATATAAACAATGTAATACAGTTTTTTTCACACTAACTCCATTCACTTACATAAAATTTGGAACATATGTTTCGGGAGCGATCCCTCCCACCTTCAGCCTCTTGACAAACTGTTGTTAAACGTGGCAGTTGGGTCTCTTGATGTTCTTGTGGTGGCATCTGTTGGTTCTATTAGGAATTTGCTGAGTTCATCCAATGGAGGGAAATTGAAATTCATCAAATTATCCTTATTTTTTGTAATGAAAATGTTTTCCCAAGTGGAAAGTTCTATTGCATTATGAAGTTGTTTAAGTAGTTTTATCTCTGGTTTAATTTCATGATTTTTATTCCAAAAGTGCTCTGCTATTGCTGATTTATCAATTTGTTTTAAGCGAATATTTCTGAAGTGTTCTTTTTTCCGGATTCCCAAATTCCTCTTCGTTTTTCCAATGTATTTTTTGTCGCACTCTGCACAATCTATTGAATGGAAAAAAGAACACTTCAGAAATATTCGCTTAAAACAAATTGATAAATCAGCAATAGCAGCGCACTTTTGGAATAAAAATCATGAAATTAAACCAGAGATAAAACTACTTAAACAACTTCATAATGCAATAGAACTTTCCACTTGGGAAAACATTTTCATTACAAAAAATAAGGATAATTTGATGAATTTCGATTTCCCTCCATTGGATGAACTCAGCAAATTCCTAATAGAACCAACAGATGCCGCCACAAGAACATCAAGAGACCCAACCGCCACGTTTAACAACAGTTTGTCAACAGGCTGAAGATGGGAGGGATCGCTCCCGAAACATATGTTCCAAATTTTATGTAAGTGAATGGAGTTAGTGTGAAAAAAAAACTGTATTACATTGTTTATATATATACCACTCCATTGTCAACAGCTTCGTAAGTACACTTAATTGAGCTCAATACTCCATTTTGAACATGTCACAATCTTCTACACATAGCCTTCTTTATGCATCTATATCTGAACAACCGAACACAGCAGAGCAGAAGTTGCACCTGCAATTATTTACTTAATAGATAAGGTATGACAAGACAAGAGTTTTGTGAAGGTAATAATCCTTATCAGCGAGGCGAGGCCAGAAACTTATGGACCTACCCTCATATATCTGCACAGTTAATATGTTTATATGACTTTTCCAATTTAAGATTTCATTCAGTTAACACCTGCATTGTTACATCACTAACTTTATTGACAATTTTATCAAAATGGCTTTAAAAAAAGGAATGATCACCTACTAAATATAGAAGGGCAATATCACTTTTAGAGGAAGATTACACATTCAAGGAAATTATAAAGAAATGTGGAGGTGCTACAGTGTTTTGGAGTTCAAAAGATGAGGTTGGCAAGACAGCACTTAGGGCTACTAGAAAAGCTAAAGTAATTGAAATCATAGTATGACTGAGCTAAACTAAACAGAAGATTATTTGGTAGATTTAGAAGTGGCTATTGAAGGATTAAAATATAAAGAAAAAGAAATAGAATCAAATCAGTAAAGAAGGCATATAAGAACACAATAAAATCGTTAAATGATAAAGACGTAGTTTATACAAAAGCAGACAAAGAAACAGAATAGTAATATTAGATAAGGAAGATTATAATACAAGAATGCTAAATAAGAAAGAGTATTGTAAACTTAAAAGAAGACAGAAACAGTGAAGTTTGTTAAATTATACAACTAAGTCGCTATTAAGTGACAATTAATTGGTAGTGAAGTGCAGTGTCACCGAATACCGACTTAGTTGTATAATTTAAAGAAAGAGTATGTTCAGATCTATTCAGACCCATTTAGGGGTGTATTAATTCAGCTAATGAGGCTATTACAACTTGCAGTTATCCCAAAGGAAACAAAATATTAAAGAACAACACTACCATAATGAAAATATATGGTTTACCAAAAATTCGTAAGGCTGGAAATGGTATTGAACCATCATCAACAATATCAATACACCATCATACTATTTAGCAAATGGCTATCTGATAAATTCAAGATGCTTCCTACATTTCAAAGCAAGAGTACAAAATACTTCCTTTCAATTAATATAAAAATTAAGGACATAAAATTACAACCTTCTGACACATTAATAACTTTCGATGTAGAATTGCTGTGTCCAAGCATACCTAATGAAAATTCCTAATTTATCTAATGATTGGTTAAGAACAAGTGGAATTAATGCTGCACACATAAAATAATATTAAATTCACTGAAATTTGCATAAACCAACCCTACTTTTGTTTCAAGGGCAATTTTTATAAACAACAATCTGGACTTATTATGGGTAGCCCCCTATACCCATTTCTAGTTAACCTCTTCATGAGCAGATTTGAAACACAAATCAATCAGCATTCCCATACATATTTAAAATATGGTATATATAAGATATATTTGCCATAGTTAACAAAAAACTCATTGATGATGCCATAAAACTTCTGAATATGCAAGATAGAAACATATCCTTCACATATTAAACTGAAACAGGCAACATTACCATTCTTGGACATCAAAATTATGAAGCGTCAAGGAAACCTAGAATTTGGAATATACACAAAGAATACATACACAGACATTCGCATCAAAGGTGACAGTTTTAATCCCATGACACACAAGCATGCAGTTATTAACAGTTAACACACTGGGTAGTTAACTTACAAATTAGCAAAGAATACACACAAATAGAAAGTACAGCAGCTAAAAATGGTTTTAAGAAAGAACTAATACACAAAAAAGTACAAAAATTCAAGAGGCAAAAACTTATTAAAGGAACCACAACACTTACTCCAAGAAAATATAACCTAATTTTTAAAAAATTCACACATTTTGATGGGTTACAAAATTTTTTCAGAATATTATTAAAGATTTTAATATCAGGTTAGCCCCAGTAAATAGATTTAATGTCAAAAATCTCTTGATAGACAATGTTAATACAGTATTCCACAGGAGAAAAAAAGCAGGTATTTACAAATAAATTGTGCAGAATGTGAAAAAATCTACATTGGAAAAACAAAGAGAAATGTATGCACACAGTTAAAAGAACATTTCAGAAACAAAATACAAGCAAATAGAGACATCAGCAGTAGCATTTCATTTCTGGACAGAAAACCACGATATACTGATTAAAGCAAAATTATTGAAATCAGTACAAGGGCCCACAGAATTAGCAACTTGGGAAAAAATCTACATACACAAATACAAAGACAGTTTAATGAATTTTTGACACTTCTGGGGATGAAAACATAAACTTCATCACACCTCCACCAGAGGAAAATACACATTCCCACAGCATAACGAAGTATCCAGGAGTCAACTTTCTAGCTGACAATGCAAACAAAGATTCTTGAAACCAGTTCTACATTTATAGACAAGTGCAGCAATAAGAGCGTTTAGTTTGACTCAGTCATACTATAATTTCAATTATTTGACTGGCTTCCTGTGCAAGTTCCAATTTCATTTCTAGTTAAGCTAAAGTAAGTTCAAGAGATGTGAAAAAGATTTGCCAGTTATCATTAAGATCACAGGAAATCTTCTAGAGAGATCCAAAAGGTTCTACAATGTAATGGATTTAGAAATGTTTGAAGAAAATTATTTGAAAATTATCTGAAAGGTAGATGACAAGAAAAAGGTCATTTCTGAACAAAAAGCAACAAGAAACTCATGTAAATTGATGTAAAACTCATGAACCAATGATACCTGAGCACAAGCGATGATAAAACTACTATTCCTATTTTTGGTAATGATATAGTCAAATATGTTCACTGCCAAAAAGGAAAAGCTTTAAATCCTAGTCATCTGGTAAATTTCAACACAACCGTGAACTTATGTCAAAGTTAAAAAAATGTTGGTATCATGATTACATATTGAGAGAAGTCAATTGTAAAGGTTGTACAAGACACGTGCACGTAGTAGCTTGTATTTACCTAAAGGGAGGTTTTGTGAGCAAGTGGTTGTGCATTTATGTGCTACTTGGTACTTTCAAGGTGTGCTAATTGATCTTTGTTAATTATGCCACTATGTAAATAGTCTTGAAGAACCAATTTATATATATGATACATATGTATAAACAGATTTTTGCATAGAACTATTCAAAAGTACCAATTACGTTACAGGTAGAGAAACTGTTTATCAGCATATAAAAAAAGTTACAAGAGAAAGGATTTCTCAATAACAAGAAAAATGTTCTCATTCAATGTATTCTTATGAAAATTTAAATGAAACATGGGAATTTCCCATGCATATGGTGGTAATGTATTGCCAATGAGGGCATTATTTTTAACATTTTTTGTAACATAGGTTAGGCTTAGTACAGTATCTTTTTAGCTTTCAGTGAAAATATAGTACTAACAACACTTGTGGCAATACTTATTTAGGTTTTTCTGGTTGCAGTGGCTGGACTTCCTTAGGAAGCAGCTGTAATCAGGGAGTCTGCAACTGAAATAACCTCACTGTTTTATATATTTTTTCTCTCATATACATTATGATATAAAGTTTTGTATTTCATTTAAAAACAGAATAGACACTGCTTGTTTTATGTTTTCAATCATTAGTAACTTTCACTACATTAATGAATAACTGAATGCTGATGTTATGATCGTTATTTACAAGCATAGAGTTTCCAAAATTATGCCACTAACGTAACTGTTTCAAGCAAAAACTGCAACTGTTAATACCTGTCTATATTATGCTGCACAGCAAACCAAACCTTCTAAATACCAACTTGAGAACTATTTCATTTTTGGTACATAATTGGTGCAAAAACCAATAGTTCATCAGTAAATAAGACATATAATCAAAAAAACAAATAGTGAACATACTAATTAAAACAGTAGCAGGAAAACCTGAAGAAAGTTTAAACTAGATACTCACCAAGAATTAATTATCTGTCTCTTCACAACATAATTATCATAAATTCCTACATCTGCAGGCTTCAAGGCCTCTCCAGAATTCACATCTAAACCCACAGGCTCACCAATTAAATGAGCTTCTTCTTGCAACTTCACAATAGAGTCTTGTGCATCAAAGCCACTATTAACAGCTATAATAAGAACATAATGTTTTAGCATATACAAGCCATGTAATGAAAATGCATAAAATACATAGATCAACCACACATTTAACAGAAATAATTTAGTAAGCATATTAACTCTCTTTGAGTTTTATTCTAATCATGTAGATTGAATGATTTAAAATAGAATACCATGAATATAGCACAGAAAAATGGCTACACAACAGATCTGGTCAAGAAAAAGATTGAAAAAACAAAGAAAAGAAATCACCACACTGAAAGGTTACAAAGGAGAACAGATATATAACAAACTTACATTCCATCCATGGGTATATAAAACATTTCAAAAGATTTTTAAAGATGCCAACATTATTTTGGCTCCAGTGAATAAATGCAGTTTGAAAGGTTACAAAGGAGAGCAGATATATCACAAGCTTACATTCCATCCATGGGTATATAAAACATTTCAAAAGATTTTTAAAGATGCCAACATTATTTTGGCTCCAGTGAATAAATGCAGTTTGAAAGGTTACAAAGGAGAGCAGATATATCACAAACTTACATTCCATCCATGGGTATATAAAACATTTCAAAAGATTTTTAAAGATGCCAACATTATTTTGGCTCCAGTGAATAAATGCAGTTTGAAAGGTTACAAAGGAGAGCAGATATATCACAAACTTACATTCCATCCATGGGTACATAAAACATTTCAAAAGATTTTTAAAGATGCCAACATTATTTTGGCTCCAGTGAATAAATGCAGTTTGAAAAACCTCCTAAAAACCAACACAAAGGACAAAATCCTGCCAGGAAAACAATCAGGCATTTACAAAATCAGTTGCAAAGACTGCAATAATAAATATATAGGTAAAACAAAAAGGCACATTACCATACAGTTTAAGGAACACATGAGAAGTGTAAAGAGTTCCCAAATCAACCAAAACTCTTAAAAGCTCTTCAAAACCCATAGAATTAATCAGTGTGGGAAAATATATTCTTGAACGAAAACAAAGAAAATTTAATTAAAACGTAAATTGGAACTTGTGCAATGAAGCTAATCATATTAATTGATATATCATGTATGATTCAGTTGAACAACACACTCTTAAAGCTTCACTTACTTTTCATACATGTAAGGAACCGGTTTCGAGAACATTTAGATAAATTTTGCTTTCAGCAAAAAAAAGATAAACTTATTTTTAAAAAATTCACATATCATCCATGGGCCACAAAAAAATTTCAGAATATTCTTAAAGATTTTAATATCAGGTTGGCACCGATTAATAGATTTAATGTTCAAAATTTGCTGATAGATAATGTTAATTACAGTATTCCACAAGAAGAAAAATCAGGTATTTACAAAATAAACTGTGCAGAATGTGAAAAAATCTACATAGGGAAAACAAAGAGAAACATTGGCACACGGTTAAAGGAACATTTCAGGAACATAAAGTACAAGCAAATAGAGAAATCAGCTGTAGCATATCATTTTTGGACACAAAATCACGACATAATAAATAAAACAAAATTATTAAAATCAGTACAAGGACCTACGGAATTAGCAACCTGGGAGAAAATCTACATCTACAAATACAAAAACAGCATAATGAACTTCGACATTGTCGGGGATGAAAACATAAACTACAAGTTTATCACACCGCCACCAGAGCAGAATATACATTCCCACAGCTCAACGAATGATCCGACAGTTGAACCTTAGCATGGCTGAAGATGGGAACAAAATGTTCTAGAAACCGGTTCCATACATTTATGAAAAGTAAGTGAAGCTTTAAGAGTGTGTAGTTCAACTAATCATACAATGATATTCATTAATATGATTGGCTCCACTGTGTTAAGTTCCAATTTTACATTTAAGTAAATATTCTTCTTTGCTAATTTGTAGGTTAACTAGCCGGTGTGTTAAACTTTGTTAAATGTTCTAGAAACCGGTTCCATACATACATTTATGAAAAGTAAGTGAAGTTTTAAGAGTGCGTAGTTCAACTGAATCATACAATGATATCAATTAATAAAGAAAATTTAAAACTTAAATTTTAAGCCTTTTTTACTTTTAAAGGAAAATTTTATAAACAACAAGCAGGACTTACAATGGGCAGCCCCTTATCTCCATTTCTAGCTAACCTCTTCATGAGTAGATTTGAAACACACATCAACACAGCGTTTCCATACATATTTAAGGTATGGTACAGATATGTGGATGATATATTTGCCATAGTTAACAAAAAACTCATTGACGATGCCTTAAAACTTCTAAATATTCAAGATAAAAACATATCATTTACATACGAAATAGAAACAGATAACATGCTGCCATTCCTGGATATTAAAATAATGAAATGCCAAGAAAAGCTTAAATTGGGAATATACAGAAAGAATATACATGCAGATAATCACATCAAAGCTGACAGTTTTAACCCTACAGCACACAAACATGCAGTAATTAACAGTTTAACACACCGGCTAGTTAACCTACAAATTAGCAAAGAAGAATATTTTAAAGAATACAAACAAATAGAAGAAACAGCAGTTAAAAATGGTTTTAAAAAAGAACTAGTACATAAAAAGGTGCAGAAATTTAAGAGACAAAAACATATCAAAGAAACCACAACACTTTCAGCAACAAAAGATAAACTAATTTTTAAAAAATTCACATATCATCCATGGGCCACAAAAAAATTTCAGAATATTCTTAAAGATTTTAATATCAGTTTGGCACCGATTAATAGATTTAATGTTAAAAATTTGCTGATAGATAATGTTAATGACAGTATTCCACAAGAAGAAAAATCAGGTATTTACAAAATAAACTGTGCAGAATGTGAAAAAATCTACATAGGGAAAACAAAGAGAACATAGGCACACGGTTAAAGGAACATTTCAGGAACATAAAGTACAAGCATATAGAGAAATCAGCAATAGCATATCTTTTTTGGACACAAAATCACGACATAATAAATAAAACAAAATTATTAAAATCAGTACAAGGACCTACGGAATTAGCAACCTGGGAGAAAATCTACATCTACAAATACAAAGACAGCATAATGAACTTCGACATTGTCGGGGATGAAAACATAAACTACAAGTTTATCACACCACCACCAGAGCAGAATATACATTCCCACAGCTCAACGAATGATCCAACAGTTGAACTTTAGCCTGGCTGAAGATGGGAACTAAATGTTCTGGAAACCGGTTCCATATATTTATGAAAAGTAAGTGAAGCTTTAAGAGTGTGTAGTTCAACTGAATCATACAATGATATCAAAGAAAATTTAGTTAATTTTGATCTTCCAAACAACAGCAACCTTATCAAAAAGTTTATAAAATCCAAAGAGCAACATCTTAATACCATGCTGGAAAGATGACAGTGGAACCGTGCTGACGATGAAGGAAATTTGCCTTTGGTCCAAGTAAGTGGAATAAAACTAGTGAAATTTGAGTAACTTCCTCATAAATAATTTGTTATAACTATATTTCACTGTGAAAATCCTACACTATTGAAAAAAAATATAGACATGCTTATGGGGAACAGTAGTCCAGATAGTAAATGATATTTTCCAACCAACCTCTTGGGATGTTTGATCTTAGAACTATCAAAATCCCACTACTGTGGAGGATGCAAGGTGCCACATTTTTAACATACATGATACCACCAGATTATGCTCCTGGGAATTTGTTTATCTAGAATAGCCTCTTTGTTTTCTGGTAAATAGCAGAACAGCCATGCATTATTATAAACTGCTTGTTGATCAACAGAAAGCAATTCTAAAATGACAATATTCTGGCCAAAGTTTAACTGAAATATTTATGGTGCTCTGATATTTTTCTTTTAACAACTAATTCAACATACTATGCTTCCAGACTAAAGAAAATTAAAAATATAATCTGATCAGCATAAGAGTACATTAAATTTACATTTAACAGCAACAAAAATTCATACATAAAATTACTGTCCTCTTAAACTGAAGATGCACTGTGGTTAGACTGACTGCTCATGTCCCAAGGATGTGGCTTAAGTTTGATTCCAGTGACTTTAAGTTGGCTTTGCAATGGATGAAGCAGCACCTGGGCATGTTTTCTTTGATTACTTTAGTTTTCCCTGCCACTCGTTGTCACTGCTCCACCATCATCTTGTGTAATACAGTCTCCTGATTCTCTGTTTGTGCACTACAAATGGATCACACTACTGCCCATGATGCATGTGTGCAAAACTCCAATGCCGAACAGCAAGTGAATTAGGATTACACTTAACTATCTAATATGGCCGCACAATTTGAATATTTATATTTCCCTGTAGTCAATTAAGAGGCCTATTAACTTACCTAGTGTTTTAGGGATGATAAGAAGAGCATCTGCATAAGCTTGCACGCCAAGACGAGCTTTACCCTTTATTTCATCCTTATATCGAGTAAGCTCTTGATAAGCAGCAACTTCAAAGGCACCAGCACCAGGCACAACTGCTCCTGAAACAAGTATGGATTACCTTCAGAAGCTGAGTTCACTCAATGAAAAGACTATGAAACCTTGATTCAACAAAGAAAGCATTCTGGGAAACCATTAAAATTACAGATTAGAAAAATTTAAAAACCTCTATTTATTTACAATTATATTTATTAGAGATGCTAATTTTTGTAATAATGGCAACTACTTTGAAAAACTTTGTTTGAAGTTCAAAGATCTCTCCTATAAAGTAGTCATGATTACCAAATTTGTCAGCTTTCCTTTTCATGTTCCCAGTTTCTTGAGCAATTCACTAGATTAATACCCAAAGACATGCACTATTTCATTTATATCTGCTAATGAACTTTTGCCATTTATGCTGCTGAAAGAAATCAGTATCATTTCTCATTTCTTCCAATTCCCCAATTTTTCATGGCTGCTGCTGCTCCAGGGAAAGAAACTGCTATTATAGCTCAAAAGAAAAGGATGGAGAGAGGATATATAATAATAATAATAATAATAATAATAATAATAATAATAATAATAATAATAATAATAATAATAATAATAATAATAATAAATGGATCCTTGTCATACAGATGTTGACCATAGCGTAGCACAGTAATTTTTGGTTAGTTTTTTATCTGTTTTCATAATGCAGGTAATTACTCACTGATTTAAATGGAGACTATACCCATAAGTTCCTGTTACCAAATATTGCATGTCTACTTGTGTCCCATATTATATCACTATACCTGGGTTGTTGAAACTTTGCCATCGCTATACCCTGCAGCTGAAACATTGCATTTAACAGCTACCTTTTCAGTTGGCAATGGTACAGATTAACAAAAGAGGAATGCTACCCATTCAACTTCTGAACCAATCACAATGTAGCAGTATCAGTCAGTCAGTTGGTCATGATGCAAAAGCTGCTCTGCTGCTGGATTTTCCTTTTGTGTGTGCAGCTGATTCCTATCACATGATTGCAGTTAAGTTACTGTTTTTTAATTTATAATAATTAAGAAAATGTCACAAAGAGGTCATTTACAGAACGATTCACAGAATGATATCTAATTCCTTCCATTTTAATAATAATAATAATAATAATTCTAGAGCAAAGTAATTCATTATTGCATACAATAAATATATGTTTATAAGGCAAAACTAAAAACTACTATGTCAGCTGTTAAGCATGGCCAACTAATGTTGTCAGTGCAATGTTTTGGCAACCGGGTATACATCATACATCAGAATGCTTTCACTTGGTGCAAAATGTTTCAATCCAGGTATTGATGTATGCAGATTCAGAAGTTGAATAATAACTGAGACAAATTTAGTAAATGCTGAATCTTGCAACTTTAATTAGAGCGTGCATTAATAAATTCTGTAAAATATAAATATTGTATTTATGAAGCTGTTGACAATGGAGTGGTAATATATCCTAAACTTAGGTATTAATTTTTTTACGCTAAAGTAAAGTAAATGGAGTTTAGTGTAAAAAAATGAATACCTAAGTTAAGGATATGTAAAATATGTCTCTTAAAAGCAGACATTTGAAGGATACTCAAGAAGTAGGTTTTGAATGATACTGCACGTTTTATTGAGACTGAATAAAAACTTTTGCAAAAAAATATGTGAGGTAACAAAGTCAAATGGAATGCAATGAGGTTTCTCTGCCATTTAACATGCTATAATACTACAGTTAACTGTACTAACGTAATTACAAATGAGAATAGCTAAATTAGAGACAGTATGTAATGCTACTGTGGAGGCAAAAATGGGACAGAAATATGATTTATGGATGAAGGATGGGTAATATGGATAGAACAAACATATATTTGTAAACTTTTCTTGGGTTTACCTCAATCATCACTCACCATTGAGGAGGCAAGGAAATAAAAGTAAGGTCATTGAGAGGGCTCTGAAACTTTGTTATAGAATAAAGAAGCCAAATGATGGAGATATTACAAAAAATGCCAAATTATACAAGAGAAAGCAAGGGAAGGAAATTACTAAAAATATTGGAAGATACTGGAATGGCAGATGTATGGAGTTTAAGGGGCACATTGATAAGAATATTTTGAAAAATGTAAGAGATAAAATAGAAGATATGGAAAAGCAGGAAATGTTTAGTAACTTTAAAGATAAATGCTCCTTGAAATGGTACATTGATTTAAAATAAGGCTGGGAGTACAGAAAAATGTGTAGAAGTCTGATAAATTAGGTTCCAGTGGTAATGCATGAATTAGCACAGGTTTTATAACTAAAAATGGAATCCAGGAGATTTACTTGCTGTGGGGAAGAAGGAAGCAATATACATTAGAACTTTGATCTATCATTCCCAGAACCATCATTTTCCTGGATGTATCAATTTATGCAGTCCAAATATTTTACATTATAATGTATGTAAGTAAAACCACATTTATCTTTCTTCAAAGTATCACTTTACTGCACTATTTGTTTAAAAAGTTCTGTCCCAAATAAATTCTATCCTAGAATGATTGCTTTTCAAACCGGAACAACTAAAGCAGTGATCATCACATGTGGTTGCGGATACTTTTGAAGCAGCAGGATGATGATAGCCAAAACGAAGTATGAGCCAGAGTTGCCTGTGTCATGTGTTTTCATACCTACATGGCAATGGACAAGGAAGTTGTCACATGTGGCATTCTAAGTGTTGATGAAGTACGTGGTGAGCTGAGAGCAGTTTATGATTTCGAGGAGGGGAGGGGAGTGAGGAAGAGGGGGAAGATATGCAACAGTCAAAGCTGTTTTAGACTAAAAGTAATACTACTTACAACACATCAAAACTCTCTTGATATTCCACTTTTTAAAAACTTATTTAAAAGTGAACTGGACATGTTTCGTGAGTCACTCGCTCACATTGTCAACTATTCAATGACTAACAGATCTAATCCGATGGAAAGTGTAACAGTGCTCACTCTGGTGGTCTATTGATGAACTTATATAATGTTTTCTGCATCTGGTATGTCAAAATTCATGAGTCTCTTCATATTCATGAATTTTGACATGCCAGAAGCAGACAACATATATAAGTTCATCAATAGACCAGGTGAGCGAGCACAGTCACACTTCCCACCTGATTAGATACGTTAGTTGTTAAATAGTTGACAATGTGAGTGAGTGACTAACGAAACATGTCTAGTTTACTTTTAAATAAGTTTTAAAAAATGGAACATCAAGAAAGTTTTAATGTCAAGTTGACATGACTTTCACATAGTTTTACTTTTAGTCTAAACCAGATTTTATGATAGTTTCACTGTGTGGATTCCAACATTCAATTTTAATTGAGTCAAAGCCATGCCGATATTTGCTGAAGCTCTGAGAGCATGTGAAACTGTGCAGGGCTGCAAGTTTATATCTATGCATGTGACAATGGTTGTAGTGAGTGATAGAATGTGCTCAATGTGGAACATTTATTTCACATGAAAAGTAAAGCAACAATCAGGCAAATCCAATTAGTAACATTTTACAAATAAAGTGACAACATGTAAAATGTGTATATTTAAAGTTAATGCAAAATATAGTATTTGCTTATATACTGGTTTTATTTATTTTTGAATGTGATTTATGTATTTCTCATATCTATATTTTTTCATATCCGTGTTTTTTTTAACCTGGTACCTCCAAAAATGATGAATTAAGGTTCTACTGTACACTGTGTAATAGAATGTAAAGATTAGAAATAAAATTGACTAGAAAGTTGGAATAATTTACAAGCTAAAGGGACATTAAGGATAATGTTAAACATAAGATATTAAAAATTTACTTAAATGTAAATTGGAACTTACACAGTGAAGCCAATCATATTAATGGATATCATTGTATGATTCAGTTGAACTACACACTCTTAAAGCTTCACTTACTTTTCATAAATGTATGGAACTGGTTTCGAGAACATTTTGTTCCCATCTTCAGCCATGCTAAGGTTCAACCTTAGCATGGTTGAAGATGGGAACAAAATGTTCTCGAAACCAGTTCCATACATTTATGAAAAGTAAGTGAAGCTTTAAGAGTGTGTAGTTCAACTGAATCATACAATGATATCCATTAATATTAAAAATTTGTTTGTGAAAGTGAGGAAAACATGGTTAAGATAAATAAGAACAGAATTAGAGGAATATTAATGGATTTTGTCCTGAAATAAACCAAGAAAAGATGATAGTAACTCTTTTAGGTTAGATTGCAGTTGTAAATAGACTAAGAAAGGGAATTGTTTATGAAAATCTAAAAATTTGGTACATAAACAATTAAAACTGATTTGTGCAAATCATTTATTTTGTTTCAACGAGTATTAAGTATGAATATGACTGTATTTTAAAAAATTTCACATTTGTATGAAATTTATAATTCGGAAAAATAAATTCTATTCATTTATAAGAAAAAAAAAATTGTTATCTTAGAACAAGACACACCAATAATATTAAAAACATGCCTACTTTGCCACATTTATATATTTATACAATATATAAATATGAATATAGCATACATATTATTATATAATATATACGTTATGTACATTATGCATACGGAATGTTGTTGCTGCTGTTATGATTATTGCTCTTAATAGACTGGTTTGGAATGCAATTTTTAAAACAATTTTAAGTGAATATGTATCAATAATGTTGAAACTCAACATGTTTGATAATAGTGAAATTTTATTACTACTAAGAACAGAACCCCAAATCATGTGCTTTAATACCTTTAAAAACTTTTAGGGGGCTATAGGAATGTTAACTCAATAAATGCTTTCTATCAAACTGCACTAAAACATACTGCAAATACCATATATACCTGAATATAAGGTAAAGTTTTCTTCCTTCCTCTCCCCTTTTTTACATGTTCAAATCTGAGGATCACCTTAAATTTGCATATTAAAAAAAACAAAAGCCTCGAAGGTCAAAGTTTTCATGCTGTACTTGTACAACTATTTGCAAATCATGGCATGTCTCTTGCCACTGTGATGTCATAGTAGCAGAAAAAGAAAGAAAATAGAATACAGATTGGCCAACAAAGGAATAATTTTACACTACAAATTTGTACAACAATATGCTGCATTTATCAATATAATTTTTACTATTAGTAAGAACAGAGTTCCCATATGAGTTTTTCAGTGATTATTGATTAAAGTAACTTTAGGCGCGCATATTAAACTAATTGTAGTTTTGTTGTCAGTTTATCTGTGGCAGTTGCTAGGTGTTTCCATGTTTGTGTTAATGTTATGCTCAGGCATCATGCTTTTACATAATATATCAGGCCTCAAACTAAGGAAAACAATGTCACATTTTCGTGAACTTGCTTACAGTTCACTCAATGCAAAACAATTGCAACTTAAAATTAATTTCATATTGGAACTAATACAGTGAAGCAATAAATTTATTCTTAATTGATGATGCAGGCGAAGGCCTGTGAAACATGTTCTGAATAAGTGGAGCATAAGAATATTAAATCAACTCACTATCTAATTAAGAATAAATTGCAACTTACTGCAATGTGTACTAACTCTCAGCTCTGATCACAGGAACACTTGCTTGCTCACACTTAGATGGCAATGAGAATAACATTCTATTGCAAGATGTAGAGATATTATCGGCAGTCAAATACTGCAATAAAGCTTAACCAGGTAACTTTCTGCAGCTTCAGGAAGTTTTCCATGTTAAATATGAGTTGACAGGCCTATTCACATGAACATTGCAAAATCATTCTTATACAGAGGTCTTCAAAATACATTGTAACTGAAAGTAAATGTTTAAAGAGTGTTGTGTCTGTGATTTCATCACCATAAATACCTTATAATATAAAATCCTACAGTCATTAGAAAATCAGGGGTCATCTTATATTCCACGTTCTCTTACACTCAGGTATATATGATACATGCACTAGAGAAAAAATTATTCAAACAGGCACTGGAATACTAAAAGTCACATGTTTAACCTTAATCACTACTTTTTATCCTCCCGGAAGTTAATCATTTAGCAAAATTTCTATAAAAAGATTTAATACCATCATGAATTGCATTCCTGGTTGCTCTCAGTCCATCACGTATAGCATCCTTGATTTGGGTTAAAGTATGCTTATTTGGACCTTTGATCAGAATGGTAACACTTTGTGGAAACTTGCATTCTTCAACAAATGTGAACTTGTTTTCACCCTAGAAGGAAATTAAAAAAAAATAATTATATTCAACAAACTATACAAATGCATATGCACTTAAGACTTTTAAAACAAGCACTTTATCATAGTTAAAACTTTAACATTACAGAATTGCATTTGCCTGCATTGTTTATCAATCTATGATTTACAACTGTTCAGAACATTCACAATTTTAATTGAAAATTAATTCAACAGCATCCTAGCATCATGCTATTTTAGGACAACTATTAAAAATTGCATGTTAAATGATGTAACAGAAAGAAAACAAGAACAGATGTAAAAAAATAAATAATAAAATCTACATATGGAGCTTACCAGCACATGCTCATAAACGACACCTGCAAAGCCAAGGTTATCCTCTGTAAGATCATCTACACTATTCATTGCAACACCTCCACAAGCTAATGCAAGACGTTCCATATTTCTTCTCTTGGCTCTACGTAATGCCATGATGCCTTCTTTTGCCAGCATGTCCAGTGACATGGGATCTATACCCTGCATACAATCATCAGTTTAATGTGATACCATTCTTGAAAAAATATGTATTCTCAATTTGGTTAAAACATAAACATCACTAAACAAATTCCTTTTCAAGATTTACTTCACACTATAAGCTATTTATTATTTACATTACGAAGTTCCTACCTTCTGATTAATCATAACAAAATGCTTGTTGGTATTGTCACACAGTTTCTTCTTTAGTTCAATCACCCTTGCAACCCTTTTTTCAATAAATTCTCGTTCTGCTGCAACAAGCTTCTCACGCTCCTCTGCAGACTTATAGAAGAACCCTGAGTTCACCTCACTAGAACACGAGAATAACAACAAAACATTTTACAGAGTCTTATATAAATTGACCTTATACAGAACTCATACTACAAATAATTTGTTATAGGATTGAGTATTTCAAAAAAAGAAACTGAAAAAGAGCAACATTTGCAGTTAAGATAAACTATGTTGTGAATTAGAAACAACAGAAATTTCTCTTAGTTCAATATTAAACAGCATCTGCTATATATTAAACTTTATATATACCTTAAACAATTTATTACACATGAATACACTGCTCAACCTAAAACTTCCTCAGTTTTTAATCATATTTCATATTTATATAATAATTTATTTCACTCCATGCACGTTATTTCAAGCTAATACAATTCACTACATTAATACAGAAAAGCAGTTTACCTCTTTTCATACTCCATGCTGACATTGCAGGTAAGAATATAAGCTTTCTCAACTCGTTTTGGCATATCTGGATGTCTTGTACCATGATCCAACACAAGACCACGTATAAGAGTAGTTTCAGTTGCAGTTTTATGTTGCATTTCCATTATCTCTATCATGTGGAGATCAACTGGTTTATCTCCCTGTCTAATGGCCAATACTGCATCCACACACACCTGCAATCATTGTAGAAGTTAAAATACATTAAGGCACTTTAATGTGCCAAAAAGTATCATACTATAGATACCTAAGCAATTGCAAAAACCGTTTAATTAATGATTGGTGGAGCAGATACCCAGCTAGAGTTTTCTTTGCTCTAAACATATTTTTTAAGCCAAGATATTTACAAGGAAATAAAATTATTACAAATGTAAAGTATGCCATCCTATAATTAACATCACTGTATGATTAGCTTAACTTTAAAAATTTCAATTGCCATTTCTAGTTATGCAATCCTATTTTGCGTCGGTACTGGTGGTGTAGTGGTAACCATACTTGCCTTCTAAACCCAAGATTGTGGGTTCAATTCTGGCCAGGATAGATGGATTTTTTTCAGGTCTAAAAATCCTAAGTATGGCTTCCTTTGGAAGAGAAGTAAAGCTGTGGGTCATGTGTTGCACATTTACGGCACGATAAAGAACTACAAGCTTGAAAAAAAGAGGCCTATGAGCAAAATTTGTCGGCCATTTCACGCCCTGGTTTGAATGGGATGCTGATGACCTAAGATGTTAAAGAGCGTCCATAAATAAACCAAACCAAAAACCATCCTATTTTGCCCTTATCTTTCATAACTACAGTTTGTTGTTCACATGGATTTGTGGTGTGAAGAGAGAGGGGCAACATGAAGTTCAAGCTACACATGCCATTCCCTCATACTGTGGGGGTCTTTCAGCTGAGCTATGAAAAATATTCTTTTCTTTTTCAATATGCTCTAAACTACTTGTGCTTTCACTGTACTGCTCGGTTCAATTCCAGCCTATCATACCTCCCATGATGTGTCCTAGTGTTCTAGTGGTAATCGTAGTTGCCTCACAGACCCAAGGTTCAGGCTAAAACCCAGTCAGGATTTATTAATTTTTTTTAAGGTATAGCTTCCTTAAGAAGGGAATTAAAGCCTTTGAATACATGTTGCAGATGTGCACATAAAAGAACCTCAAGCCTGAAAGGCCACTGAGCAAAATTGATTGGCTGTTTTATGCCCTAGATTAAATGGGATGTTAATGACCAATGATGTTAAAGAACTCCTTAAATAAATAATAAGTACCTCCCATCAGCAACACATTAACATTAAAATGACAGATGTGACCCATTCTGGGTCTTTTTTTTTTTGCAACCATTAAAGCATTGCATATCTGACATATTTTGTAATTTTTCCTCAAACTTGTATCTAATTTTATAAAATATTACACAAGTCTAGGAAATGTATAAATATTACTTAAGTGCAATTTAGTTTATTACATCAGTAAACAACTTATATTCATTCACACATTAACTATACTGTTTTTCTCTTTATCTTATTCTGGATGTCAACAGTACCAGCTGTTCTTTACCATCTTTCATTGGCTGGTGGACACGGAACCTCTTTTTGCAATGCAAATTTGCTTGTTATTTAAAACCATTATTTATCCTTATTCATTTAAAGAATTTTACGAAATTTTTCATTAGCACATGAAGTGCGATGCATCAAAGTGTGACTTTTTTAATTGTGTTTAATGCCTGTTTTAACTACTGAGGCATCACAGGCGGTGGACATTAGTAATGTATGAATGAAATGATAAAACAGGAAAGAATTTTTTTTAAAGAAAGAAAACGTTCCAGGCCTAAGTTAGGTACCTTCCCAGCATTTACCATGTATGATTATAAATAATAATAATAATAATAATAATAATAATAATAATAATAATAATAATAATAATAATAAACTCAGTTAGAAAGGATGGTCCTGGTGGGAATTGAACCCCAGACCTTCCATTCACAAGTCCATGTCTTAATCTCGGCCACCCATAGCAGTCATCACAGTGTTGAAATCATAGGTGTAACTATGGAGTGTGCACTAAAGCTTTAAAATAATGAGCATAATTTAATTCACATGAAATCAACCAAAAAGAATATATATGAAGGTATCATATATTCCTGAAGCAAATCTCAACAGTTGAGCAATTGGTCCCATTTCATGGACATTGCAGATTAATTTGTATAATGTGCCTTTGGAACTTTCTAGCCTCTTTTTACTAAAAAATGTGATTGGTGAATTCAAGAGCATGTTTAGTTATGAGTAATGTTTCCTATTGTAATTTCAGTGATGAATTATGTATAGAGATAAGGTGTGAAGTAATTTAGACTTTTCCATTCATTGATTAAGCTTCAGCTAATACTAATCACAAGCTCTAGCTGTGCCACTGATCAATGCATTGGTATAAATATTGTACTTACGAAGCTGTTGACAATGGAGTGGTAATATATCCTAAACTTAGGTATCCATTTTTTACAGTAAACTCCACTTACTTACAAGTAAGTAAATGGAGTTTAGTGTAAAAAATGAATTTGAGTTCATACAATGCATTATCATGAATTACAACATGGGATGTTACCTCTCAGGTTAACCATTCAAGCTTGCTTCATCATGCCTTGGACATGTGTGACTTGATTATTGCATTTACTTGTCATTTTTGACATTGCTCAATTAAGAGAACAGAGGAGTCATCAGTTTCTTCATTAACACAGATTGTTATTCAATATTATAACTTTAATGGCATGTTTCTTGCATGTTTTATGCATTATCCTGGCAACTACATAGTACTCGGTTGTGCCACATGCTTGACAAGTCATACCTATGGCATGAACAGCTTTAACCAATCAGGGGAAGGAGATATGGAAGCATATAGTTCTCTTTATTTACATGCAGATTAAAGTTAAAAGAAACATAGTTTACAAAAATAACTTCCTGGTTTCATTCATTTTGTTTCTGAGAAAAAAGTGACCATTGCTTGTATGTTCTGATATTACAGAGTTTTGTAACTGTACTTGAAACTGTAAAGAAGTTGAATCCCAAAAAAGACAATCTACTTACACACCTATAGTGACCATTGCTTGTATGTTCTGATATTACAGAGTTTTGTAACTGTACTTGAAACTGCAAAGAAGTTGAACCCCAAAAAAGACAATCTACTCACACACCTATAGAATTTACAGGGTCAAGTGTGAAAAAGGCCATCTCAGGGATGAATAAAATACACTCAAATACATTCTTGTTATTAATCTATATGATGCGCCTGACCACTGATGGAAGTGCAGGGGATATGTCATAAGCTTTCAGTTCCAGAAAAATATGGCTACTTAGGCAGGTTTCACTGTATATTTTTTTTAGCACAGAGATTAATTTTGAAAACATGTCCAAAATTGGAGCATTTTCCATAGATTTTTACTAAGTTTATAAAATAAAACAGATATCTGAACCAACAAAAGAATGTATTTGTATACAAGACAATTCTCTGGTTGATATGAAAATATTTGATACTTACATCAGTGAGAACATCTGCCAATTGTGGATGAACTTTGGTGCGCAGAGATGTTTTGGCAACTTCCAAGAGATTTTCACGAGTTGGTTCTATCTTGATTTTGAATTTCTCTAACAATTCCAGTGTCTTCTCACGAGCTTTCTCAAAACCTTCAGTCATAATTCGTGGATGAAGTCCCTACAATATACAAAAGAAGTAAAACAGTTAATGAGTATTAATTTATTTTGGATGTTTACATTTGTTTACTTTGCCATGAAGAATGAAACATTACCTCTGAAATGTATAAATCAGCCTGCTTCAAAAGTTCTCCAATGACTAGCACAGTAGATGTTGTGCCATCTCCAGTCAAATCATCTTGTGCTGTTGATGCTCGGGCAATGAGAGAAGCTGTAGGATGTTGAATTTGCTAAACAAAATGTGTCATTGGTTGATACAGTTATATATTTAAGAAAGGACATGAATAGCATAATAAAAGACTTCACAGTGCAGTTTCAATTAAAAATTAATCAAGGGAAGACAGGAAAAGGGGGCTCGTTAGCATTTTATAACTTTTGAGATGAGAATATTATGTTATTTTATGATCAAATATAAATAAAATATAAAAAACTTATTTTTCAATTGAAAAAGAAACATATGTTTTGAACCACTGTTCTCTTTTATGAAAATACTGCAAAAACAGTCCTTATATATTCCCTTTTATCCTAGATTGCTACATCAAAAGCCAAAGTTGAGTCTTTCTTTAAAAACTTTAAAGCAACCATTTTAGTGTGTACACCCTACTCCATTCAGTTTCTAACCATTTTAACTCAAGTTTAGGAACAATTCATTTTTCTCAAAAAACATTACAGAAAATTACAAATGGATTTTCAATGAACATTAATGTTTTTTTCAAGGAAAAAATTATTAGCCATACTGTTGACCAAACAAAGAAGAAAAAAGGGAGGTGAAAAAAAAGAAAAAGGCTTACTACCTTCTGCTTTCTGTTGTTCACTATAGCTCTTTAATATAGCCTTTTTCTCATTTGAACTTATAGTTCTCATTTTTTACCTCCCAACTAACATAAGGATTTAGTGCAATTAAACTTAACCAATGCATGCAGAAAAACAATAATGAAACATTTTCAAAAGTAAAATGTTAAATAAGATTACACAAAATAAATAATGAAGAATTTTTTTTTAATAATTCATGACAAAATTGGAAGGGGAAAAAATTAGGAATATAGGAAAATTGTTTAGGAAGAACGTGTGATGAAAGAATAACTAAAACACTTATACACTAGATCTGAACTAATGTGAACCAATTAGGATTGTTCAAATTATCTGAAATTATTATATTTAGATTATAACAATAATATTTATGTACATTATTCAACCACTGCACATTCAATTATCATGTGATCAACCCAATTGCTACCGGATAAGAAGTTAAGGGGAACTGCAAGTTGCAATAGCTCTGTTAAATGTTGTGTATATCAGTTTGCCATTTTGCACCTGTTAAGCATTTTCGTAGACTGCACAAATGGCTAGTAAGTGAAAGCATATTTGCACAAACATACAGAAAAACTAAACACTGAAGTGTTTGGGCAAGGGCAAAGTAATACAAAATAGTTTGCCAAGTTTGGCATTGGTAAACCAACCCATACATGACTGGAAAAAGATTATGGATTTGTGCATTAACATCACAAGAAATTACTAAACAGCATTACACGTCAAATTTTTCTAAATTTGACAAAATCAAAGAGGCAAATTTTCTACAATTTTTACAAGAGAGACAAATTACACTGAATAATCCTTTGATTCAAGAGAAAGTATTCCACATCAACAAGCTGATGAGTGACAATACTAAATTTATTGCTGTTAATGGCTGGTTAGATATTGGGGAAGGGGAGAGAGAGAGAGAGAGAGAGAGAGGGGGGGGGGAGAGGGAGAGAAGGAGGCACAGAATAAGGAAGTATTTTCTAAATGGAGAACTATTATTGGCAGACCAACTAGTTGCACTAAAATATAAAGCAGAATTTTCAGATTTAATTTTCTCTCAAAATTATTCCCCAAGAAGTAACAAATACATGAGAAAAGTTGAATTTCAAGGCACTGCTGAAGACAAGCCTTGCTGCCAATCAAGAGTTTTATGCATTTTATGCCCTGGCTTCAAAGTGAGCAAATAACACCTGATTGTGTTTGCTTGCAATAATGCTGCAAAATAAATTTACAATTATGCTCATTAATAAATCAAAACATACATGTGAATTTGCTTCCAGTGCTCTTTAAAAAAAGAAAGAAGGAAGGAAGGAAGGAAGGAAAGGGAAGAAGAAGAAGAAGAAGAAGAAGAAGAAGAAGAAGAAGAAGAAGAAGAAGAAGAAGAAGAAGAAGATGATGATGATGATGATGATGATGATGATGATGATGATGATGAACAGAGAATCTCTTTAAAAATTGGTTTGAAAAGCAGTTTGGTCTATTGTTGTATTCCCCAAAGGCTATTTAATTACAGTTTGTACATGCGTACAGAATAGGCTTGTAATGTAGGAGATTGTTTCAAGAGAGATTCCCTTATATTCGACTTCCAAGTTGAAGTTAGATTCACAGATTCATAAATAAATATTATGAAAAGGAAGTATTGTTGATAAAAAGCATACACAACCACATACAGTACTAGCAGAAGAAGCCAATTACATTGGACATGCTGGCACATCCTCCTAAAAACCGCTTCACATCTTTCTCAACAAACGGGAATTTCGTATTCCTCTGTTTGAACAAATTACAAAGCTAGAGAGAGTGTTTTTTTTCCCCCTTCCTCCTTTTTTACTACTGAGGCACTGCAAGCTGTGGACGATGATGATACATGAGATGAAATGATATATTGGGAAAGCATTTTTTAAGGAAGGAAACGTTCCAGGCCTAAGTTTAGGTACCTCCCTGGCATTTACCATTTATTAGGACTGAGAAAGCCAGGAAAATAAACTCAGTCAGGGAGTACAGTTCTGGCAGGTTTCGAACCACAGACCTCCTGCTCACGAGTCCGTGCCTTAACAACCTCAGCCACGGTCTACTGAAGTTAAAACCCTATAAAGTTACTATATTGCAAGAACTTAAACCAGGTGACCCTGCATTCAGAATTAGATTTTGTGCATGGATTTTGAAAGTGTGCATGATGGAAAAGTTGACTCTAATCTAATTTTCTTTATGGATGAATCTTGGTTCTACCTAAGTGGGTATATTAATTCACAAAACAATCTATATTGAGATTCAAAAGAGCTTCACAAGGAAGCCCTAGATGATCAAAAGATAGTGCAGTGTGCCATTAGTAGCAAGAGAATTACAGTCCCTATTTGTCTTTTAAGAAACAATAGTGATAGGTAGTGCACCCAATTTTCTGTGAATTAACTGTGAGGGAATGTAGGTTTGTGACTTTCCAACTGAACTCTGCAATGGCAAATACAGTCCATGTCTCCTTACATGCAATTTATGAAATATTCGACAATAGAGCCATCGCTAACATATGCCCCCTCACTCCCCCAATTTAATGCCATACAATTTTTATCTCTGGGGGACATTAAAGGAAAAAGTTTTTAAAACAATCCACACACTAAAAGAACTAATATAACATTTGTGAAGAAATTTCTTCCATTTTTAAGAGGGAGCTGTATAGAGGCAGTTCTAGCATTTTCTTGCTTAATCTTTTTAAAGATTAGAAAACGTACCTTTTAAGTGCTTTAACTGACTCCTATTCACTGCAGTACCAGCTTGAACCGACTGACTATTATGCATGGCGCAGTCCCATAAAGGAAATATCACCCATTACTTATAACATTTCAGTACTATTGAAATATACGTACCATTTCATGAAGGAGTACATTTCCATCTTTTGTTATTTTTATGTCTCCAGCACCTGAAACAAGCCTAAAAAAGAGAAAGAAAATTAATTAATGATATAAATAAATATTTTCTTTTTTCTTTGCTTCAACTCTGTAACAAAAAAAAAAAATAAACATGATACATCTACATATTTATTGATATCTGTACCACATAGGTATGGATGTTGTTCCTTTGGTTTACTTACGGATGCTCTTTAATATCTCAGGTCATCAACGTCCCATTCAATTCAGGGCGTGAAATGGGCAATTTTGCTCAGAGGCATTTTTTTCATGTTTGTGGTTCTTTTACATGCACTAAATCTACGACATGAACCCATGGCTTTACTTCCCTTCTGAAGGAAGCCATACTTAGGATTTTTATGCATGAAAAAATTCATCAACCCTGCCAGGGACTTAACCCACAATCTTGGATTTACAAGGTAAATATAGTTACCATTAGACCATCAGGACCAACACATAGGTATGGTAATTAGGTATAAAACTTATCTAGAATAACAGGTTCACCTTCTTTTCATAAGTAAAACCAAATACAATTAGCAAAAAAGGAATCCCTAATCAATATATGATTTAGGGATTCTATTCATTCAAGGTTAGGAAATCTTGAGTGAGTCCTTGAAACCAAATGACCCTGTGATTTACTGCTGCTTGCTACGGCCTAATGGCCTCAATTCACCTTCTTTTATGGACAAAAAAAATAAACCGCCACGGGTGGTCGTTAAGGCGCGGACTCGTGGGCGGGAGGTCTGGGGTTTGAATCCCGCTAGAACCGTCCTCCTTGACTGGGTTTTTTTTTTTTCAGGTTTTCCTCAGTCCTCATAAATGGCAACTGCCGGGGAGGTACCCTAAATGTTTCCTTTCTAAAAAAATATCCTTTCCCTTATATCATTTCATCTATATCATTAGTGTCCACCGGCTTTGGTGCCTCAGTAGTAAAAACGGGCGTTAAACACTATTAAAAAAATTATGAACAAAAATGTAATTCATACATACACACATACTAATGTAGACTTAACCATGAGTGAGTCATATAAACAGGAGGATCCAATGGATTGTTACTTTTGTAACACCTCCACCTACTCTCCTGTTATATTACGGCAAGTTTAAAATTGGCTCACGTATACAGAAGGAAATATGTTAAAGTGGGGTGCATATATTGAAGTTTCAATGTCTTTAAACAACGGATGCGTTAAAACCTTAAAATATTTTGTCAATTGTGTAAAACACTTTTAACCCATTGCGAATGGGTTTTCAAGATAAGATTTAGTAGAACAAACGTGTCTTGTATGTTGACAATAGAAAGTTTGATACATGCATTTTGATGATTTGCTTTAAATGCGCTCGTTTCTTTTAACTTATCACAAATGCCCACCCACATCCTAAAAAAAACACATGGCAAATATACTTACATTTTCATTGTACCTTTGGGACCCAAATTTGTTTTCATTACATCCTGTATGCCCTTTGCTGCTGAAATATTAATTGCTAATGCTTGTGCAGCTCTGGCAAATTCGGCTTTGGGATTTAATAAGCTTATTGCAGACATTTTCTTGTATTAGCCTCAAATGTTCACACTCTATACTAATTTTCACAGATCACAATGCCGCTACCATAGCCTTCTAAAGCCGATGGAATATATCGTTCCGTATATCAGAGAGAGAGAGAGAGAAAGAGAGATCAGGGAGCAACGAAAACCAAAATCAGATTTTTGAAGAGAACTGTTAACTCCAGATCTATATTATTAAATTCTTCAAGGACATAAATTTAAAAAATAACTCTGAAATATTTACTACAGAGTTAATTAAAGTGCAAAATTCTGATTTAATTATTTTTACAATTTATACTTACATAACATCTTTTTCGTACAGTTCAACTTAGTAAGTTCTGAATAATTGGAGACTTGGTGAAATATTTTGATGAGGTTCTCAGGCAGTATTTTATAACTCATCTTTAAGGAAGGTTAAAGAAAAGATTAATGCATATATTCTACTGGTTTTAAGACATTACATAAAAGCTGCAAAGCACCCGAGGAAACGTTGCAAATAGAAATATTTTTAAAGTTATTTGAGGGTAATAAAAGCTCGCCGCCATAGTAAGGAAACGAAACATAGCTATTTTTAAACGGTGGTAATTATAGTAGTTATGCTAATGATTAATAATTTATAATGTTAATATTTTAATTAATTAACTTACCATTAACATGCTGTAACAGCCTAGGTTGAGATTCTGGTCATCAATTAATATGGATGCTTCAAGTGCTAATGACTAATGCTCTGAAGCTACCCAAAAGTTTTCAATAATAATTCGTCCATATATCTGAGAAATACTCAAATTGAAAAATTTGCCACGCTACTTGGCATTGCACATTTATCTTTCAATGAATCACTTTTGTGACAGCAACTCATTCATGCAATAAATTATTTCATTCTGCAGATAAGACACCAAGCCATCCAGAGAAGCATAAACAATCAAAAAATTTGTTCCTGATTAGCTTTCAGAAAGAAGCAAATTATACAAATAACTATGGGAGTTAATTTTGTTTATTTCTGAGTTAAGTAGACACCAGTGTTTCAGATATACCTGGGGTACCCCGCCACAAAGAAATATAAAGAAATTACTGTTTTACTTCATTTTGCATTATCCTCAGTTCCATATTGCACAATAAAGAAAGTTTGTGAATAATTAGATCTTATATATTGTATTGCATGCTACAACCCTGCTGCATGCAATGCAAAACAATCTGCCTGCTAAAGAATTAAAAATTCTATGCAAACCCCACCTCCTCAGGCAAAAGTCACTATTATGGAAGTGCTCTAGATGTCAAAAGATTTCCAGAATGTTTAACATGATTTGTGCAGTTGCAGGCAATATAACAAGCCATTGTGTTTTACATGCCATAAATGGTTTATTTAATTAAACTGCATAATTTTAAAATATATGATCTCTTTATGCTATTTTTAAATAATTTATTGTACTACTTTTTAATTCAAAGCAACTGAATTAGTATCACTGTATATAAATGCAAAAATCACAGATCAACTTAATTTTGGTGTATTTTTTATTGATAACTTTGAGAAAGTACAGCTTAGTTTACATTACATGTTTATGATGCTCTTCCATTTTTGGGATGCCCACCACACCACTTGATAGCTTTTAACATTAACAAGTACAATCCTATCGATCACTGCAAACCAAGTGATCCAGTACTTTAACATCTGCAACCCATTTTCCACTTGAACTCCCCATGAAATTCACAAAATAATGAGAATGCCAGGAGATTAAATAAAAATTAAGGGGAAAACTATATTAAGACGTAAGAGTACAAAAACTTTATGAATAATCAGTATAGAACAGGAATGACTAGA
Source organism: Metallyticus violacea (assembly GCA_030762175.1). Classification (NCBI taxonomy): domain Eukaryota; kingdom Metazoa; phylum Arthropoda; class Insecta; order Mantodea; family Metallyticidae; genus Metallyticus; species Metallyticus violacea. Next base: position 36,941,182 of record CM060839.1, on the reverse strand, counting down.
TATCGTGACTGTCTTGCAGTACAACACTCTAGTATGAAACCATTACTGCCCATTATGCTTGGGACACAATTTTAATTAGAGCATTCATGTCTCACATTAAGGCAGAAATTGTTGTTCGGACATTTCCTGTTACCATACCATTTTTTAAGTGCATGAATTTCTAAATATCTACAGAAATAAATAAATTCTGTTTTCTTAATTATGGGGTCATTTCATTACAAATAAGTAATTTGGTTTCTACAACTTGATATCTTGGTAGTCGGACCCATTTTTCTTCCAGCTTCCCAATATTTATCTTATGCCTTTTGTCTAACCTTCCTAAGAACACTTTTTTTTTTTTTGAGTAGTGTTTAACGTCCATTTTTACTACTGAGGCACACACGCAGTGGAACCGCCTGTGGTGCCTCAGTAGTAAAAACGGGCGTTAAACACTACTCAAAAAAAAAAAACACGCAGTGGACACTGATGATATATGAAATGAAATGATAAATTGGGAGAGGAGTATTTCTTTTTAAGGAAGGAAGCATTCCAGGCCTAAGTTTAGGGTATTTCCCTGGCATTTGCCATTTATCAGGACTGAGGAAAACCTGGAAAAAACCTGTCAGGGAGGACTTAGGGAATTGAACCCCAGACATTCCATTCACGAGTCCATGTCTTAGCAAACATGGTGGTTCCTAAGAACACTAAATTGAAGCAGAATGAATACTTTTGTTACATAATGCATATATTTTTTCTTTTCTTTCACATCATGTGCCAAGTAATCTTGGCCAATTAGGTTCTGTCTCACAGCAGCATATCTGTCAGAAGAATATGGCATTCTTACTGTATTTATATTAACAATTTTTATAATAATTCTCTTTTCCACATGTTTATTCAAAGTTTATTTAAATTTTAAGATCGCTGTATGCCACATTTTATGGGTGACATTGCTATTATATTTTAGCATTCTCAAGGAAGCTTGGTGGCAAATAGCGTTTAAATCCATGGTACTCCTAAGGCCATAACCATCCCTTGATAAGTGCTTCCCAAAATGCTTAAGTAAAATAATCAGCAGAGTAAAAAGAGTTGGCTGTGATAAGAGAATATTGTTTTCTATGCTCATAGTATTCAGAAATGCCTATATGAACACAATTATTAATGTTAATTTTTTTTACATAAGCCATGCCTAGGTTAAGATTTAGAATTCAAAATTTGATTTGAATCTGGCTGTGGCCTTACATTTTCATACCTGTCGCAGATTCCACACAATAATTTTTCTTTCTAACTTATACCATAAAGATATCTAGCACGATTGTTTTTTAAGGGACTGAAATTTTGTATGTTTAGTAACTTTATGCAGACCTCTAAGTACAGCAATCAGTATAACATTTTATTTTAATTAGCCAGGCACAACAGTTATATTTTAGTATGTGCAACTTTCTATTCAACTATCTAAACAACTAAGGGGTAAACTATAAAAAAAAATTGGTTTTTAATTTTACAAACATGTAGTTTCCTTCACACTTATTGAAAAGCAAAACAATGTTGATAGCAGTTACTCCAGTATATTGCTACCAACCAAAAAACACATAATGAATGGAAAAGTAAGAAAATCTTAAAACTTCATAACATATAGTGCCTAAGTGTAGTTATATTCTTACAGTTTAGACCACAGAATTGTTATGGCATTCAAAAATCAATCTTTCTAATCTATTTCAGCTCAACCTATACGAGGGTAGGTCCATAAGTTTTTGACCTAACCATTTTCTAGATATGATAAAGACAAAACCTATGTTTCACTTTTCAAAATAGTTACCCTTTATTGCAATACACTTCTCACATCTTTGAATTAACATTTCAATCCCTTCTCCCCCCATCCCAATAGTTAGAAGTCTTGTCTGCAAAATGGGCATAAACAGCATCCATCACTTCTTTGTTGCACTTAAATTTCTTTCTTCTAAGGTCTTGAGTTTTGAGAAGAGGAAATAGTCATTGGAAGCTAGATCTGGGCTGTAGGGCAGATGGTCAATCTCCTTGAAGCCACTTTTCTTCACAGCTTCCTTTGCAACAAGAGCTGTGTGCACTGGCAAATTGTTGTGAGGAAGACGTACACCACCACTCAGCTTTCCTCGCCTTTTCCTGTTTGATGGAATTATGTAGTCTGTGCAGTAGGCCAGCAGAGTACTTCCCATTTACTATGGTGTTCCTCTTCATGAAGTTAATGAAGAGTATTCCTTCACAGTCCCAAAAGATTGTAGTTACGGTCTTCTTGGTTGACTGAGTGACCTTGGCCTTTAGAGGCAGTGCTTCTCCACATTTACGCCACTCCATTGATTCTCTTTTGTACGAGGGATCATAGTAGAGGACCATAGTTTCATCTCCGTAACAATGGTTTGCAGAACTTCTCTCTCTCATTGCTACAGCAGAGCTCCAAAAATGCCTGACAACAGGTGAATCGTTGCTGCTTTTGGACTAAGTAAAGTTCAGGCACCCATCTTGCACTAACCTTATTCATGTTTAAATGTTGATGAATAATTCTGTAACTTTGAGTCGCCGGTCTTCCATAATTTCCCCTTCCACAAGAGCGATGTTTTCAGCAGTGGACACCTCCAAGGGCCGACCTGGACACTTTTCATTTTTAATGCTTTCTCGACCCATTCGAAAAAGTTTTGCCAATCCTTTTACAGTAGAATATGAGGGGAATGCTTCCCATATACACCGTCCAATCACTGTTTATTTTCATTTGAAGTAAGTCCTTTTGTGAAGAACTTAAAACAGCCCAATACTTTGAACATGTCATAATCTTCTACACAGCCTTCTTTATGCAACTATATCTCAACAACTGAACACAGCGAAGTGGAGGTTACAGCTGCAATTATTTACTTAGGAGATAAGGTATGACACCAAATAAGACTTTTTTGAAGGCGGTAACCCTTATTGGCAAGGCAGGAAACTTATGGACCCACTCTCATATTTCATCTTTCTCTGAAATGACAGTAAAATAATAAAATACGAGTTCACCCTCTGTATATTCCATCATGTTATTCTTTTAAAAATGGTATTCAATAAAATGCTACAAATGTTTTTCTTGACAAGATTGTCTCAGAAAAATTCATTGCATGTGCTGTAACTCAAAACTTTCAAATAACGTCTCATGTAGCTTCATCTTCTTGCACTAGGTGATGCTGTTACCTTTCAAAATGGAATTCCATGAAATGTGCATTATAAACATTTTTGGAAATGGGGGTAAGGAGTTTTCGAATTGGGTAACTGGGAGGGAAGGTGTGAGAGAAGTTGTGGAAGAAAGTGATTAATTAAGGAAGAGGATATTTATGAGATAATATTGAAAGGGGTAGTCTGTGTAAAGTAGGATCTATACATATACAACCAGGTTAACCGCCACGGGTGGCCGATGTCGTTAAGGCACGGACTCGTGAGCAGGAGGTCTGCGGTTCGAATCCCGCCAGGACCGTCCTCCCTGACTGGGGTTGTTTCCAGGTTTTCCTCAGTCTTCATAACTGGCAAATGCCGGGGAGGTACCTAAACTTATGCCTGGAACGCTTCCTTCCTTTAAAAAAAAAAAAATCTTTCCCAATTTATCATTTTCATGTACCATCAGTGTCCACCACCTGTGGTGCCTCAGTAGTAAAAACAGGCGTTTAAACACTACTTAAAAAAAAAAAAAAAAAAAAAAAAAAACAACCAGGGTAAGTTGATGTAAATTTAATTGTAATGTTTGCTGAAATAAAATTCATTCATTATAAACAAAGAATAATATATGCATTTATTATGAAGATGAGGCTATTATCAACATTTGAATAATTTAAGAAATGTGTATTGAGATACCAATGGATTAAACCATTGTCAATCGTTAAGTGCAAAGCCTCTTCACTCGAAGGCCAAGGCAATCCCAATGATCATCCATACTCTAGACGGTTGCACCTGCAATGACAGATAGTGCCAATTTCCTTATTTGGTATGACTGGTGAACAAACACCAAATAACTTGATGCTCAATTTGATATATATTGGCAATGTAAACACAATTATCCACCAAATAGAATATTCAAACTTCTAAAACATTGCTTCGGAAATGAAAACCATATCTAGACGCAAACACAATTATCCACCATTTAGAATATACAAACTTCTAAAATGTTATAATATGACAAATTATTATTATGAAATCACTCAAATTTCACTAATTTTGTTCCACTTGGACATGTTTCAAAGGCGTTTGCCTCCATCTTCAACCTCTAAAAAACATAAAGTATATGCAGTAATTAGATAAAATATTTTAAATATACAAGATAATATAAATTACCTTTGAAAGTAAAATAGGTTTGGTTTATGCAAATTTCTGAGAGTTTGATGCATTCTTTTATGTGTGCATTCTTAATTCCACTTGTTTTAAGCCAATCATGTATGTAAATTAGGAGGTTTTTTTGGTATGATTGGAAACAGAGATTCTACGTCGAAAGATATTAAGAGTGTCAAGAGGGATGTAGTAATAATAATTTGTATTATACTATATTTCACTGTGAAAATCCCTGATACAAAAATCTACCTCTGAAACATTGCTTTGTAAATGGAAAACCATACCCAGACAATGGGTATGGGGATGGAGGGAGGAGAAGTTGAGTCAAACCAAAACATATCCCTGAAATGGCATCAATAATTTACCCTTACAAATAAATAAAATTAAATATATAAATAATGTTCAGACAAAATCCTCAGTTGTTAATGTCATATTCTTCTGGGCTATTAAGAGATTATTTTGAATGAGACATTGCCTCTTGGTCAAACAACAAACTCTTAAGTTCAATTAAATGTACTTAAGAAGCTGTTGACAATGGAGTGGTATATATATATATATATATACAAACAATGTAATACAGTACATTTCATAAGTACATTTAATTGAGTTTACATAGACATACAAGTCTTTAGAAGCAATTAAAAAAAAATGTAAGTAAATGGAGTTAGTGTGAAAAAAAACTGTGTTACATTGTTTATAAACTCTTAAGTATTATGCCAAAACTCTTTGAAAGTTGAAGTGGTTCTAGAACATTCCATACACATAATTCTTCTTCATCTTTATGATAATTCAAAATCACGGCAAGTACTTGGGAAGAATCACTAAACTTTGATGGACTGTCCTTCCTCACTACTCCACAGCCAACTTGCATCTTTGTTTCAATCTTTTCATTTCTCTAAAAGATCCAATCTGCAGGAGATGATTTGATGATTACAAGGAATTCATACCTGCAGTAAAAAGATAGCAAGAGATACAGACCTGGGCCCTGTTCCACAAAAGTATGGTGCACAAGTGTATTAGTGCAGGTCCTTGTAAAGTATAGTCTTGTAACTTAACTTTCTGTTCCATGAAAGAAATGCAACACTGATACAGTATTAGTAAAAAGTTATAAGTCACATCATATAAGAACAAGATGGAGGAACAGCTGTTTGCCATGTTACCATACCTTGTGTTAGGTATGTCCACTCCTTAAGGATTTTTAATGCGCAGAGCGTATTCACTACTGTTAAATGGGTGTTGTATTTTTTCTCATATATAATCATTTAAATACTTTATTATGTACTTATCAATATTTAAGCATAATCTACTTTGAGAAGTTGGTCCCCTACAGCTACATTTAGGAGCATCAATTTCAGTTGTCGAGAGATGGCAGAAGAATCGAGCTTCCAGATTACTTTAGGTCATTTATTTTATTAGTCTATTTGATTCTTATTATTATTTATATTGCTTGACAATCACATTTTCATAAGCAAAAAAACTGGGAAAATTGTTAAAATTAAAAACAGTTAAAATCTCCCGGGCTTTTTGCGTGGTCCATGGTTTGAATTACTACCATAGCTTCCCAGAAGGGAAGCATTGGAAATACAACAGCATCCAAACAACTTTAATAGAGATGGCAGATATCATCTAAGTAGCACATGGAAACCGGTTCTTAAAAACAAGCAACTACCACCCCCTCCATCCTCCCCTTCTGCCACACATGTGATATCGATCTCCTCTAAAGCCAGACAGAAACAGATCAATACTGTTGTCTTGTTAACAGTTAGGTGTTATTCATCGTCCACTGAAGATGCGAACCGAAGTAGTTGGTGAAAGCTATGGTAGTAATTCAAACCATGGGCCACGGCAAAACAGCCCGGGAGATTTTAACTGTTTTAACTATAACACTGGCCATGAAAGCCTAAGAAGTACTGGGAAAATTGTGTAAAAAGAAATTATTTTAAATGAGAATGAAAAGAAATTATTTTCATAGCATGTAGCAGGAACCTTAAAAATATATTAACTAAGATGCTGGTCTGAAATATGCATTTGGAACAGGAAGCCCCAATATCAGTCATAAGCCGTACTTTATTTGCACTTAACCTAACTTTATCATCATACACAAATACTTATTTATTCTTTCTTTATACATATTCCTACTCACCATTATTATCACTTTCACTAACATTTAGCACATCTGGATCAACTGTCTCCCAAAATCATTAAAAAGAAAATAAATTTTATACTAATATTTGAAGTTACCAACATTCTTACACTTGTAAAGAAATTTATACAAATTACCAGTGCCAGACTAATACTTCTCTGGAACAGAACAACAAAAAATCACATACATTTGTATGTATGTAGTTGTAAAAGTACAAGAGTAGCAAAAACCTTTGTGGAACAGAATTTTACTAATAACTACAAGTTACAAGTCTATGCCCTTGCAATGCATTAGACCATTATAACAGGGCCCAGTACAACGGTACTGTGACAGCATACAGGCTTTTGATATCTAGGCAGTACAAAGATATAAATTTGTAAGATTATATTGAAAATTTGAACTCTATAGCCAAATAATGAGGAGCCACCCAGGACATTTTAAACTAAAATAAACCAAAACCTGAATGAAAAAAAAAAAAAAAAATTTGCTTTAGATACTGAATGCCTTTTGTTTATTGTTTAAATTACGTACTTGGTAAAGTTTAAAGTGTACACAAAAAATAAATTCATCTGTTTTTTATTATGCCTGCAGTTTTTAGCATAATGCAGTTGCCTGTGCTGTACCACCTTTGCACATATGGACTAATGGTCCAAACACTTATTATGAAGAATACAATGAAAATATTCCTGGATTTACAGGTCTTGGTCTAGCCGATGTTTTGCCAAAGTCTACATCCAGCATTTATTAGGGTGTGTCCACTCTTGGATCTCCCAATGGCTGTAAAAGCCTAAGTGTTAATGTTATTTAAGTAGCTTCTTGTGGATTCACTTTAAATTAGTATTCAGCAACTAATTCAAATTGTTTCTTTTGCCACATTCTATTCAAATTCAAACACTATATAAATCAAAATATGTAACATTTATTAATGGAATATGTATCATGAACACACTCCATCAATCATACAATTATTGTAAGGAAACACACATTCATCATTCAAAATATGATACATATAATTTACATGTTTGGTACTTTGACATTTAGCCACAACACTTCAAACTTAAGTTTTGTTGGAAAAGTTTTTTTCAGCAACATACTGTTAGTGTTAAGTTCATGTCAAATGCTTGAACTTCACATATGCTTAGCAAACCAACCAGCACTAAGGCTACTTATTTTTTTTTTAATACTTTTATTTTATTTTATGTTGTTTTTGTTTTTTGTATATGCAGCATAAGTTCAAAGAAACATGAAAGCCACAAAATGTGTTAATAAAACTAAATAATATCTGCATTCCCAAGAAAATGTTCAGTTCGATAGGTGCAACTTAAATAACACTGTAACAGTTTTACTTAAATAGATACTATTTAAAGATTTAGTATTCTGCATTCTAATGATGGATTTATCCATAGGCTTTGGCTCATTTCGGCAGATAATGACTTATACTACATGTCTGCTTCATATCTACAACTCTTTCAGTTATAAGAATGTACAGTGCACAAGACTGGAATTCTTACATCCTTTCATTTTACAACTTTAAAAATGCTGTTCAGAATCTCAAATACATAAATTGAATGTAATGCTTTCAAAGGGTATGGGGTAGATGAGAAGGAAAGAATAAAGTTAAGCTTTTCAATTCTGGACTATAATCAGGAATATCAGGCAGTCCAGAATGCACTTAGTGTTCATAAAATTCTTTTTCAAAATATTTACCTGGTATCTTTGGATGATTCTGGAAATTTAGTAGATAATTAACTTCCCTGCTAGCATCCTGAAAGATTCACTTTAATTAACAAGTTAATTCTGCTATAGTTATTAACAATGGTTAATTTTTTTTTAAATACTGCATAGTTTCTTGCACCATAGTAAGTTATTGGGCTATAACATCTCATTTTTACTGCACTGTACCACATAATGCAAGTTTAGTGAAGAGAGAGAGAATTTTCCGAGAACATGATTTTAAACCTATATATCTATACCTGCATAAAGCTATTATGAACATCATTATTACCCCAGAACAAACCCCTTTAGCTTCAAAACTATATAAACTAAACATTTTTCTGTTTGCAAATGAAGGCACATGCTGCCTTAATTAGGCCAAGTTTACTCCAAATTATAACTCCTCAAGCTATTAATATTCTCTTCCACTTGTCTAATATCAACAATGCAACTACATAGATAGCTTTCATTTTGATGTCCTAATACCCTGAAAAATTATCTTGCCAATTTCTTGAAAAATTCCATTTCCTGCAAACGAGCATTTTAACTTCATTCCAGGCTAAGACCAGGTTAGAGATACCCAAGATGTAAGTTTGTGGCAATAGTAAATATGACTGAGAGATCAATTTCTTACGTTTCCTAAGCTAAACAATGTCGGATGCTGCAGAATTATCTTTTGTGCAAATTTTTATATGTTCAGTTCAGGAGAAATGTGACTATGTTTCATGCAGTGCAATAAAATTTATTTAGTTGCACTCTCCTATGTTCTGCCATGTTCCTAATTTTAATATGTCCAAATTACTGTTATGTTGTACAATCCTCTATCTTGCATGTTGGACATCTCTTACAGTATGTAAGGCCCCATTTGCAATGAAAATTAAATGCAAATATAATAAAATAAGACACATTAACTTAGTAATATGTAGGCATTCACAATGAACGACATAAACATAAGTATTAGGGGAAAAGAGAGAGAAAAAAAAAGAATAAATTAAGATCAACTAACAGCTGATTGAAAATGGCTGATTCTGAGATAAAGGCAGTAGCATTTATTACATATGCAAAGTGCAGAACTAATTTGCATGGAGTAATATAAACAAGGATAGCATTCGTATAATGCAATTAATCTTTTGTCCATTGACATTCTGTCTACAAAGCGACCAAACTTCAGCTCTCTCTACCACAGTGCTCTACAAACAGAGCACCTGTGTACTGACTGCCTGATTTCTTAAGTTTAAATTAGATGTAGACAAAAACCTTGGACCTTGCAATCTTCTATGTTTACATCCAATTGTACAGTTATTTTTATGTTTATGTGATTCATTGAGAATGGTTCCATTACAATACATAGCTTCTAGTTTTTACATTTAAGTTTATATTAAGTTTAACTTTCATTGTGAATAGGGCCTAATTTGGGCATTTCCTATAGCACTGCTACATGTTTAGTGTGTATGATATTGAGTTTGGTACTTTATACACTGAATCATTAGTAAGGTCATTATTTAGCACTTTCAAGAAAGGAGTAAGATGGATGCCCTTTGCTTGAATTTTGTTTCTTAGTCTGTATGATGGTGAAACCAGTGAAATCAATATAAGTGAGCATAAGTCAGTAAATTAACCAATGAAAAGCAAAACGTTAGTTAATGACATGGGCTGTAGAAAAATTGTGGAGGTGTTTGGTATTTCTAAATAAACAGTTTCCAACATAAAGGCCAACAAAACTTCAATTATAAATGTATGGAAATAAAACTGCAGTGAAGAAAGAAAGTATCTGAATTTTTTCAGTTTTGTTGGAGCATGAACATTGGAGTGATTGGGCTGTTTCGACAAGCAAAAGAAATTGCTAGTAGTTGATCATAATAATGCTTTCAGCCAGCAAGGTTGGTTAGATCATTTTCCTTTATCTTGGACATTTTTCTAATGAACCATAGGTGACCAGGTTAGAGAGGTTTTACTGTATTATATATACATATAAAATTATAACAAAATTACTAGGTACCTAAAATCAGTCCTGGTGGTGTAGGTAACCATATTCAGGGTTCAAACCTGGCCAGGATCGATGGATTTTTTTTGGGAGTAAAATTCGTAAGTATGGTTTACATGTCATACATTTACAGCACGAAAAAGAACCTGAAGTCTGAAAGAAGAGGCCTCTGAGCAAAATTTGTTGTCCATTTCACGAGCTGATTTGAATGGGACACTGATGACTTAAGATGTTAAAGAACATCCATAAATAAATAAATAAATAAATAAAAAACCTAAAGCTCATAAATAATAATGTTACACTTATTAGTACCCTCCCCACATTTTGGCGAGATAATTAGGTTGAAAAAGGAGGCTGTGTTTGCTATTAAAAGGTTTATCCTATTTTCAAGCGCACAGACAGCAGTGATAATTAGTGCACACATGACAATATTTTGCTGAAATCATTTTGATATGTAAGAGCATTATTGAAAGCAATCATAATCACAATATTCTCCATGTGTATGTTGTTTTGAGTTGAATATTAATTAGCATTTTAAATCTGAAGATCTGATTTAATGCATACACCTACGCATTCTTGTGCTTTAAATTGCAAAGGGAATAGGGAAAATAAATGTCTAATATTAACTGTAAACTGCAATCTCAAATCCACAGTTCTGATTAAAAAAAGTTGTTTACAGTTAAAAGCATAAGCCTTGTTATTTTCAGGATATTTATACATGTTGGAAAAACCATATTATTCCTACCACATGCATTCATTTTACTTCTGAATTAAATAAATGGATTGCACTGCCCAACATGTGCTAATAATGTAACACACCATTTCTTAAATTACATTTCTTTTTGACTGATAAGTTTTTTCCCTCCTGCACAATGATAGTCTCAATGAATTACCACATATATTTAAACTTCTGAAGTATAATGAAATAAGAAAGAGCCTAGGAACACTAAGAATTCTGGCAGCAAACAATTCAAATACACTCAAATGGTGAAATAGTACTTATTAATTTCACTGTTCAGTTGCTACTCTTTCCCTAAGAATTTTATTTTATAGAAATTAAATACAAACAGCAAGTTTAAGACAAGTATATTTGATGCAGAATACTAAATCAATTAACATATAAACACCATGTGCTTTCAGTACAGTGGGCACTTGTGAGTTATCTGAACCACCTGAAAGTGTTAATATTTCTGGAACACTTGACTGCTTTGGTTTATTCATTACACAAAAAGATTTTAAGTACAAATCAACAATTTGCTTCTTTTTCACTTCAAACCTACAACACAATGCACAGGATGCGCTTGCAGAAACTTAAAAAGTACCCTTGAATAACACTGTACTGTTCTCATGTTGCACTGTCCAACAGAGTGAAACGTGCTATCGCGGATACTGGAATGTTCCAAATCCCAGCCCCACACCACGATGAGTGTGCGTTGCAACTCTTGCTACCTCATATTGCATCTCCATTGAATTGAATAATTCTTCTTGCTTTTTGAGAATATCACTTCCTTCTGGGTTTCCTGTGCTGGTAGCACTTGTTGATCCCCCTGTAAAAATAATGAGAACCAATTAACCAATATACTTTAGTAGTATATATGGTAGCTTTATAATTAGTTCTGTGTTTGATACTTTCACAAATATTTTAATAAAATGAAGAAGAGCATAAGACCACATACAAGGATTAACCTTTTCCCAGATATGGGCATGTATATACGTCTGGCAAGTGCTGCAAAGAGAATGATATTCAACCTGTAATTATTTTAATATTTCTTTAAATAATAAACTGAAATAAATTCTATAAAATAGTTCAACCTTGCCTTTAAAGGTTACATTTTGTATGATACACATCAAAGTATGGATAGTGACATAAGGGCATATCTCCGCATTCACTACAAATCATACTGTTTTCCTTTTGCAGCATACCACACATTTCCGATACAGACGCAGCTTTTTTTCCCGTAAATGGTTTCCATTTGGGAAAATGTTTTTCCATCACTCTGAGGGTGACAGAGGTTTTAGAATTTCTATCCCCTTTGTGTACAGACCTCTGAATTAGGTAGCTTGCAATTAGACTGCAAGAAATTGATAAGCAAAAATCCAGATATGCCATTGTTTTTTTGTCGATTTAGAGCTCCTTAAATTACCAAGCAATTGTATATGGCATTATCCAACAAGTAAAAAAATAGATTTTTGTACCATTTTACAGTTTTTCGTAAGGAACGATATCCCCGCAATACCTGATCTACTAAATCAACACCATCCATATGCACAATGTATTTGCATATATATCAAGCGTGAAAATTGTCACTTTAGTTTTGGCTCATGTATCAAAATTTTGGAACTACAATTAGATAAACAAGTAACAACCCTTCTATTATGCCAAGCAATGTTAGTCAAAGGTGGAAGCTGATGCATCTCTACTTCTCTCTTTAGAACCTATATTTTGGTAATCCAATATGATTAAACATATTTGCCTTTTAAGGTCAGATCTTCATGCATTTAATGCTCATATACATATACATTTGTTTCAGTAATTTTGAGAGTTACTTAATCTACAGTAAAAAAATTTGGTAAAAAATCAACTGAATGGTTGTCACATGTGAGCTGTATACCATTGGCTATACTCCGAAAAACGTGTCTTTTTATGCTACAATGTTTTTCAGTATCCATAAAACCCTGTCTCATTAGGTGAAACCATGATTCAAACTGGAAAAGAAACATTCAATAGATGCCCTGAAACTTCTTAATTTGCAACATAAATCTATACAGTTTACCATAGAAGAAGAGAGAAATGGGTGGCTACCATTTCTAGATTTAAAAATTATAAGAAATGGAGATTGTTTGAATTTTGGAATTTACAGAAAAGAGACACACACAGAAAATTACATAAAAAATGAGAGTTATAGCCCCATTCCACATAAATACGCAGTGTTTCACAGTTTGGCACACAGATTGATGAATATTCCACTCACAGAAGCAGAGTACAAAATAGAACACCAACAAATAATAAAGACAGTTATAACCAATGGTTTTAACAAAGACACAGTGATAAAAATTATCAATAAATCTAAAAGACAAAAAGAGATAAGTGGAGTTTCCACACTGAAAAACACAAGAGGAGGATACAAAAATTTTCAAAGAACAGATATAATATCAAGAATTTATTAGGTTGCACAGTAAATGACTCCATACCAACAAAACAGAAATCAGAAATTTATGTAATAAAATGCGCAGATTGTGAGCAGAGCTACATAGGCAAAACAAAGAATAATTTAGAAATTCGGAAGAAAGAATACTTTAGGAATATTCGGCTTAAGCAGGTGGATAAATCAGCAATAGCAACTTACTTTTGGACCAAAAACCATGAAATAAAACTGGATATTAAACTGCTGAAACATCTTCACAACCCAATGGAGTTATCCACTTGGGAAAAAATTTTCATATTAAAAAATAAAGAAAACCTAGCCTCCTAAGGATGAACTCAAGCTATTTCTTACTTCAGCCAACAGATGCCAATACCGAACATCCAGGTGTCTAGCATTTCTTCGAGTAATGGCAGTTCAGTGAGCAACTGAAGATGGGAGAGATTCTCCCGAAACTTGTCTTATTTTATGTAAATAAATGGAATTTAGTATAAAAAATGAATACCTAAGTTTAGGAAATTTTAGTCATGTTCACAATGAAGGTGTGGAACCATCCTGTTGAAAATAGCCAGTAAGCAGCTATTTGTCATCCAATTGATTCACAAACTAATGGAAAATTTCCTTGTCCAGCCTTGTATGAAAGAAGATGGGGCCAACAATGCTATATTTTGACACAGCACCCAATATAACCCAATCATTTCATGATTAAGATTGTCTCATGATTTATGTAAATATTTTCACTAGTTCAAATAGGGGCATTTTTGAAATTCACATGTCCACTTTAATGAAACCATGTCTTATCAGAACTCATGTACATTAGATGTAAAATTTATGGTACTTGTTCATCCAATCCCTGTGCTAATGGCATTTACACACTAAGTCAGTGGGTGTGTGGATGCCACTCTACACATCAGAGCAAGCCTAAAAGTCCAATGCTTGGTTTTTGAAAAGTTGACACATGCTGTATATTCCGAACAAGATGCTTTTATAAAAAAAAATGTACTTAATACACACTAACCTAATTTGATTATGCTCTATGTATTTTCCATTTATATACATCACTTGTACTAGATTCTTGCAACATTTAAACACATGCTTATCTAAATTCTATTGTTAAAGAGGACTGTCTTTGAAATCATTGTATGATCGAGTTGAATTAAACACTCTTATTGCTCCACTTTTCATAAATGCAGGACCCCTCATTCTTGCATTGTCACTAGATCAATTATACAATGATTTCAATTATGTGATTGGCTTCACTATCCAGGTTCCAATTAGCATTTCTAGAACTGTCTTGTTTACATATGCATCTTGAAAGTACATTACTTACCTTCTTTGTTTAGTTTGTATTTAGCTTACTGCTGCTGAGTAACAATAATTCAATGTGAATCAATAACAAACATCTCATTGACTAAACATTTTACAAATCATAACAAGTATAATGCATTCATTAGTATTGCTTAATTGCAGTTGTTATTGGCTTGAAATATCATCTTATGAGGACTTCATTTAGGAAACAAAAGATACAGTGATATATGGGAGACATTGTATATAAACTCTAATATTGCTCTGTTATCGTTACTTTATCCAGCTTGTTTGCATATGCTTTTAATAAACTATAGATTTTAGAAAACACTCTGCCTTATACATCAGGTGTGATGTGTGGACATATTGTAGGAATATTGCTATTATTATTAGGTTTATTTTTATTCTTTCAGGATTGAGGTTCTTTTAGATGGATGCCATAAATCTACAATGTGGAACCAATGACTTCCTTTCCCTTCCACTTCCCACAATGTAAAAAATCCATCAACCCAAATGAATTTTGAACATGCAACCTTGGGTCTATAAGAAAACTGTGGTTACCACTAAACAAGCAGGACTGACTGTAGGAATGTGAAAAACAAGCCATCATATTAATGAGATAGCAAATGCTGTCCAGAGAGATGCTCTTGCTGATTTTTTCCGAAAAATCAGAAACAGCAGATCATTTCTGGCAAAAGAACCACAAATTCCAAAAGGAACCAAATCTCTTTAAAGCTAACAAATTGATATAGTACGCAGTGGTAGCTCACTTTTGGATCCAAAATCATAGGCTAACTGCTGAAAGAATTTCATAATCCAATAGAGCTATCTATTTGAAAAAATTTTCATCTTAACAAACAGAAAAAACTTGGGCCATTTTCATCAACAGAAGTTAAAAGTTAACATGCTGTTAGACTGCTTTAACATTCAAATTAATAAAAATTCTGTTTCATCAATCAATGTTAACTTTAATGTGTTAAACTTTGTGTTAAGTTAACATCACTTTTCCTTTGTGTTAAAAGCGTAACAAATGGTAAGAGCTTGAAAATGGCAGCCATAAACACAGCTGTAAATATCAAAACTCTATATTTGGATATATTCAGTCCAGAGGAAGGCTTGTAAGCTGTAGTTACTTTGAAATTTTTACACAAAAGAGCTATTTTAACAAAGGTACAGAATGTGAAAAACTGTTATTAGAGGATTGTAGAGCAATACGAGAGGGGCTAGTACATCTTTATGCCTCTGCTCCTTCCCTTCATTGCATGAGATGTATGTTTTAATTATTCTATGCCAACAAAAGTACATTGGAGTGGGTTTAGAAGTCTTTCAGTTATGACACCACCTTCTCAATCCGTGCAATTTACAATTCTCACGAACTTAACATGCTAACTAAAATTATGCTGGAAAAGCATAGTGGAACACAAGAGTCTTAACATATGTTAATAAACAAAATGTTAGTGTATTTTTAACATCTGTTGATGAAACCAGCTCTTAATGAATTTTGATGCTCCACCTACGGATGAATTCAGCTATCCTATTTGAATCATCAGAGACCGCCACAGAAGCACCTTGGGATCCAGCCACATCAAATAGTTGGTTAACAGATGATGAAGGGAGCAAATGCCCCCAAAATGTGTTCTAATGTCATAATATAAGTACATGGAGTTAGTATGAACATTTCTTATTGGATAATTTGGTTTTTATGTTAGGAACAATAAAAACTACTCATCCATGTAAATAACACCAGGAATAGAAGTGCAATAAATATTTATGAATGTGCCTAATATTTCATGTAAGTTCAACACACCAAATTATTGTTCAGTAAGTCAGCTAAACATGAACTTAGGGCATATATATAATGCAACTACTTTTGAAGATAGTAGCAATTAAAAAAAGTGATTCTTGCTAATAGTGATAAGAAATAAGATTACCTTGGCCAGAATCCTTGATGCCCATGAGCCTTTTGAACTTAGCAGTCATTTTGCCATCCTGATCTTGGGCAAAAGTTGTCCCTTCCCACTTATTGTTTGATGGCTGAGAAGTACTCTGTGTTTCAGCTTTACCCTCTTGACTCTGAAAGAACCAATGTGATTTACTTCATTTAATATAAACTTCCTAAATAATAATAATAATGTTCTTGCATAAGCTCTAAACAGGAAATTGAAATACTAAAGTTTGGTGTTTCTTGATGCAGAATGAATAACAATCTGTAATATTACTATAAAATGTGGATTAAATATTATGCAAAAAGTGAGCTCAGGATTATATTAACGTACAATTATACAATTAAGTTATGATTATACACGAGTAAATAGAAACATTTTCAGAATTACAATGAAAACAATATAAATTTGAAGATTAATTGAATTTGGAATCAAACACAGTGAATCACCAATAATAATCTCTTCTGAGTAGAATATTAGAGCACTCTTTATGGTTTCACTTATGAGAGATTTTTACTTAGGACATATGTTTCGTGAAACTATTTCCACATCATTAGCTGTTAAATGACTGTTGGATCATTTGTAAAGCTGGGTAGGTTATCCGGGATGACTCTGGTTGTCTAGTGATAAACTTAAATAAGGTGCTGTTTGCTTCCAGGATGTCAAAATTTATAAGGTTATGCTCATGTATTTTTTATATAAATCTTTTCATAAGTTTAGTTCTTTTGGTTGTTGAACAATTTTTACTAACTTGATGCCTTTTTCTATTTCATGGTTTTCATTTCAAAAATGTGCTGCCAAAGCTGATTTACTTATTTGTTTGTAATGGATGTTTCTGTAATGTTCCTTCAACCTAATGCATATATTTCTCTTTGTCTTCCCCAATGTAGATTTTTCACAATACTCATAATAATCTGGTAAATACCAGATTTTTTTCTCTTTGGGCCTGAAATGTTTCCCCCCCCCATTTCAATTAATTTCGAACACTGTATTGGTTTTGAGGTGCTAACATGATATTTTACTGCTTGAAAATTTTTTGAAATTTCTTATTGCAATTATTTACGAGATTAATTTTAAGGATTGTGAAAAGGCAAGACAAAGAGAAATATAGGCATTAGACTGAAGGAACATTGGAGAAACATCCATTTCAACCATTAGATAAATCAGCTGTTGCAGCATATTTTGGGAATGAAAACCATGATTAGAAAAAGGCATCAAGTTATTAAAAACTGTCCAACCAAAAGAACTAAACATATGGAAAAGGATTTATATAATAAAACATGAGCATAGCCTTATTAATTTTGACATCCCGGAAGCAGATAGCCTTTATTTAAGTTTATCACTAGGCCACCAGAGTCAACCAGGACACTTATCTACCCAGCTTCTATGAATGATCCAACAGTCATTTAACAATCTTATTTTGATTTAAAGTAAAACACTAAAAATCATGTCGTCACATTAAAACTCTCTTTAAGTTTCACAAACACATTTATAAAAGTAAGTCATTTAACATTTAACAGCTGATTATGTGGAAAAAGTTCCACAAAACATATGTCCTACTTAAATCTCATGTAATAATATAAATTTGATTCAAGTTATATTTTATTTTTTGACTTTTTCAGAGCTTAACAATCCAACATTTCATTAAGAACTTTCGAAAAATAAGATTTTTTTTTAAAAAATTCTGTTAGAACTCACAAAATGAAGCTTTTAAAATGTAAATTCTATCTAATCCATCATCTAATACACTCTTCACTTACTTTTAAATATGGTGGGATCAGTTTCAAAGAGACATCGTCTGCATTTTCAACCAATTTGACAATTCCAATTTGGTTGAAGATGCAGACGATGTCTCTTAGAAACCGGTCCACCATATTTAAAAGTAAGTGAAGCATAAGAGTGTTAGACGACAGATTAGATAGATTAAGTAAAATTGTACTTATGAATAGACAATGGAGTGGATAATTAATATAGGATGGATCAGATAGAATTTACAATGCAACATTTAATAGCTTTTCAATTCCCTCTTGGAATTGACACCTTTTGATGTTCCCAAAATAAGTGTCTATGGCATCAATCATCTCTTCATTCAATCAAAATTTATATTTTAGCAAGAACTTTAAATTGTGGGAAGAGATGGAAATTTAAAGATACCATATCAAGCAAATATGATTGGTGCACAAGGATTTTGGATCTCAATTTTGTCATTGTAAACAATTACATTTGGAGCTGGTGCAGTCATGATGAAAAAATACTTTTTTATTGGTCATTAATGGGAATTTGTCCTATATTGCTGCTTTCATCTTGTACAAAATTATTAAAGTGTGAATTAGAATTAGTACAGTGAAGCAAATTATATGGTGTCATCTCATTTTTGGACCATAACATTATAGAAAAAGACAAATAACTAAAGTCAGTATAAGGTCAGAGCTAGCAACATGGGAGAGTACCTTCATACATAAATACAGAGACAGATAATGAATTTCAAATTTCTGGGATTGAAAACATAAAACTTTAAACTCATCACACCTCCACTTCAGCAGAATAAGCATCCAGCAACACTGTGAATTATTCAGCAGTCAACAGTTAGCTGAGGATACAGACCGTTATGGAGCATGTTCTAGATATAAAACAAGTGAAGTTGCAAGAGTATGTAATTCAACTTAATCATACAATAATTTAATTTTTCCAAATTATTTTTTAGTATTGGCTAGTAACAGTTTTTCCTTTCTGAAGATAATCAATTAGAAAAATTACTTTGCCATCCTTAAAATTGATGCCATTACCATTCCACAAAAGTACAGTCTAATACATTACAAGTGTGTGGACTTATAACTTGTATTTTATTAGTAGAATTCTGTTTGACAAAGGTTTCTACCCATTTAATTTATAATTCCATATTGTACAAGTAATATTTTGCTGTTAAATTCAAAATAAATTTGGTGTTGCAACTCATACAGTATTATTTAATGGTAAGTGGAGCATAAGAGTATTAAATCGACTCACCGTCTCTAATTAAGAATAAATTTCTTAATTTAGGTATACTGGTAACTTCAAATACTATTGTAATTTTTAATATCTTTTTAATAACTTAAGGAATCTTATGTTATTATGAAGTATTAGCAAAAATGATGAGAGTAAGGGGTATGTATAAAAAAATAATAATTCAGCGTTTGAGTCAATGTGAGCTTTAGGTTAAAAGCAATTAATACAACTCAATGACTGACATTAGCCTTTTGTTCCAAATGTATATTTCAGTCCAGCTTGTTGGTTTAGGCTATTTTTTTAAGGTTCTAACCAAATGCCACAAAAATAATTTTTTTCCTTGCCTCATTCTCTTTTGGCACCATATTTACTATTTTTGCTTATAATGAAAATGTTTTTGCCAAACAATATAAATATAATGATAAAAATTGACTAATAAATAAATGATCAAACTAATTTGAGTTGAATTTGTAATACACCACTAATATTTAAAAAAAGGAAAACTAAGTTTCTGGAGCTAATCACTCCCATCATTAGTTCCAGATCAACTGCCAGCCTTGTTTTTGGTGGTGATTTGTCTCTGGTGGTGTTTGGATGAACTTCTGTATTAAGATGTCACTTGGCAGACTTTCAAAGTTGAAAACATGATTTTTGTTCTTCCAGATATAAATGTTTTCACAGACTGTAAGTTCTGATTTTTCTGTAATGTTTTTAAGTAGTTTGGGATTCCTGTTAACATTATGTTGTTTCTTCCAAAAATGCCAAGCTACCTCTGATTTTTCTTCCAGTCTTTGATTTATGTTCCTGATATGTTCCTTTGCTCATGTTTTTAAGCTTCTTTTAGTCTTTCCAAAATAAATTTTATCACTATCATTACAACTCATCTGATATATTTCTGATTTTTTCTCTTGTGGAATATCCTCTTTTAGTTTGGAATTTAATATATTTTTTATGGAATAACTGTTTTTTAGAGCTAAAATAATGTTATGTTTTATGAAAATCTTTTGGAATTTATAGAAGTCTGATGGATGGTACGCAAATTTTTTGTACAATCAAGGAGCTTCATTCTTCTGCCATTTCTCAACTGATCTGTTTTATTTATGGATGCTCTTTAAACACCTAAGGTCATCAGCATCCCATTCAAATCAGGCTATGAAATGGCTGATAAAATTTGCTCAGAGGCCTCTTTTTTTAGGCTTCAGGTTCTTTATTGTGCTGTAAATGTACGACACAGGACCCACAGCTTTACTTCCCTTCCAAAGGAAGCCATACTTAGGCTTTTTAAGCCTGAAAAAATCCATCAGTCCCCGCCATCTTGGATTTAGGAAGCAAGTATGGTACCACTAGGCCAGACTTTCCAACTGAAACTGAACTGTGACTTAGCTAATATACATGAAAATATACTGATTAACAAGGTGGAATATTTATGTTTGAATATTGACAAATATTTAAATAATTACTATAATTGGGGAGGAAAAAAATTGATATAGCAGAAAATAATACATTTTTGCATTAAAATATGATTTATTATTTAAGAGTGGGCATAACCTAATTTATGGTATGATGTCTGGCAAACAGCTCTTCCTACATCTTTCTCTTTAAGACTTTACTAATACTACTGTTTTGATTGCATTTTTATTTCAGAAATATAGTTGTAAATCAACATCACATCCAATAGTCACCAATCATTTTTTAATATCTCCTGAACTGGAAACATCAGCAGATTTTTAATGCATTTTTGCTCAGGCACAAAATGACATCCTTCTTGAATACATTATTTAAAATCCCTATCATCATTATTACTATCTACACAAGAGATCACTATGGCTTTCTCAATCTTGCGCATTTTTATTCACTTGTCTGTCAAAACCATGTTGTGGGCTTTATCCTTCTGCTGTGATAGCTGTGTTTGGAGTCCTTAAATCTTGATTTAGGGTAACCTTGTTGTAGCACATTAAGGAGACCCAAAAGGTACGAGGTAGTTATATGCTAAGCAGCTAAGTTCACATGGCAGGTTTTTATAATTATGCAATAAATTAATGGCATTGTGCCCAAGAATCAATGTACTGCTAATTCTCCCTATTGGGTGCTATACCCCCAACACTCACACTAGGATATGACCTTAATTTAAAACAGTGTGAATCAAGTTTTCTTACATCACCTGGTTATGATGGTATGCAATGTCATCACAACAGAAGAAAGGATCTTGATATGGGTTATATCTTTCTGGACAGCATTTATATGAAATTTATTATTATTATTAAAAACAAAAGTCACAATGTCCACAAAACAATCTACTTGTACATAAACAAATTATTAGCCACATACCAGGTCAAACATAATCTTTCATATAGCCAAAACAAACCTACTAGGCTTATAACCATTATTATTGGGAGGTTATCAGAAAATCATTTTTTAAATTTTTTCGCCCAAAATCTGTAGAATGATGATTTAGCTATATTGCGGTACTATGCAGCAATAATGCGACAGCATTCCTGAGAAATAAGACAGTATTGTAGCAGACAACATTATAGAGGTAACACAGACTATGTTGTGGATGCATTATCATGGTTGGCGTGGGGTTAGCATCAATATGCCTAGAGAAGGTATGGGAGTTAGCGTGGTGTTTTTAGCCAGTAGTCTAGTGAGGGAAGTCACAGCACTAAGATGTACCTCGTAACTGGTCCACCTATGACGCTTAGGTAATGTATTAATTGTAAAACCTTCAGAACTTATTTCATTTAATAAATTATTTTGTGTAGCTTTGAACATGTGTGTGTTATATCCCGAAGACTTTCCTACCTTATTTCCAATGTTTAGGATTTAGTTTTCTAGTATAAAAGGAATGTTCTTGCAGAATGTGGCCCCCCCCCCCAAGGAAGTTTTTTTTTTTTTTTTTTTTTTTTTTTTTTTTTAAATTTATGGACACTCTTAAACAGCTCAGGTCATCAGCATCCCATTCAACTCAGGGCTTGAAATGGCCGACAAATTTTGCTTACAGGCCTCTCTTTCAGGCTTGAGGTTCTTTTTCATGCCATAAATGTACGGCATGGGACCCACGGCTTTACTTCCCTTCCAAAGGAAGCCACACTTAGGATTTTTACGCCCGAAAAAATCCATCGGTCCTGGCTGGGTTCGAACCCACGATTTTGGGTTTAGAAGGCAAGTATAGTAACCACTAAACCACCAGGACTGACCTCAAGGAAGGTGTAAGTTTGAGATATAGCCTTGTGTACTTGAGAGGCCCAGATTTGAAATAATGGCGGAAGAGCTGGACATTATGTGTGAAAATGTCACACAATGGTGCAGACACTAATGTAATTTCAATAATTTGATTGTAATTTTTTTAAAAAAAATTTCAGTGCAATTTTTTTCCCCTCTTTTCTCTCTTTTTTTGATTACAATGTCCAGTGCTGTGATGTTAATTAGTCATGCAAATTTTTCAAGTCTTTGGTGTTTGTTTTGTGCTAATATAGTATTTTGTCCCCATAATGTTTACTTGCCAAACATTTGCTGGGCCGCTTTCTGATTTTGCTTTTCACACTTGACTCACTTTCTCCTTCTTGGTGCTATTGTATCCTTTCTTGTTTCTTTGTTCTTGTTCTTACTATGGCTAGCTTGTTTTTGTATGTCTACTTCACTTCCCTTTTATTCGCTACACTTTCTTTCTTTTCCTCTTCTACACAAGTCGGTCCTGGTGGTGTAGTGGTAATCATACTTGCTTCCTAAACCCCAGATCGTGGGTTCAAACCCGGCCAGGATCAATGGTTTTTTTTTGGGCGTAAAAATTCTAAGTATGGCTTCCTTCAGAAGGGAAGAAAGCCGTGGGTCCCGTGTCGTACATTTACAGCACGAAAAACAACCTCAAGCCTGGCCTCTGAGCAAAATTTGTCAGCCGTTTCACACCCTGAATAGAATGGGACGCCGATGACCCAAGGTGTTAAAGAGTGTCCGTAAATAAAACAAATCAACAAACAATCCACTTCTGCATTAATTATAAGTAACAATTTTTTAATAGTGATTACAGTGTTATGGCCATTATCGTTAACAGGCAATGGATGAACTCAGTAACTTCCTACTTCAACCAACAGAGGCCACCACAAGAACATCCGGTTGTCCTGCCATTGTTTCGAGTAATGGCAGTTCAGTGAGCAACTGAAGATGGGAGAGATTCTCCCTAAACACGTCTTACTTTTGTGTAAGTGAATGGAGTTTAGTGCAAAAAATGAATACCTAAGTTTGTTTTTTTTTTATTTGGTTTATTTACGGATGCTCTTTAACATCTCAGGGCATCAGCATTCCATCCTATTCAGGGCGTAAAATGGCAGGCAAATTTTGCTCAGAGGCCTCTTCTTTCAGGCTTGAGGTTCTTTTTCGTGCCATGAATGCACAACATGGGACCCATGGTTTTACTTCCCTTCTGAAAGAAGCCATACTTAGGATTTTTACGTCCGAAAAAGTCCATCAATCTTGGCTGGAATTAAGCAAGTTAAAACATAGGGCAGAACAGAAATTTAAGAAAGATGAGCCTGTGATAGTTAACAGCTGTTTAATATGACATATTTTGCACGATAAGCTATGATTTTCCAGTGCTTCTAGATTATGAAAGTAAATTAAAGGCAAGTGTGATTGTATTACTGCAAGTTGAGATTATATGATATAACTGCTTGAGGTTATAAACTATCTTGTGAAATATTTTGCAATTTTCCATCGCTTTTATTAAGTTATGTTACCAGAAATTAAACAAGACAAAGATTATATTACATTAGATAATAGTATTTTCATTATACACAGTGGTTTCACAAACCAAGGTGCAATTTTCCAGTTCTTTTAGCCACTTAGGAACATAAGATTTGTAATAATGCCATCAGCAGTGAAGAGGCAAGATAAAAGCTGTTGATAACTGAATGTGTTTTTACAAACTACGCAGTGATTTTCCAGCGCGTTTACACACTTCCTTATATAAATTGTTGATTATTGCAATGATATACCTGATGATATGATAGATTATGTCTTTTGGCTCATTGGTGGTTGGGTAAAGTTATTTTTATACCCAGAATGGTCTTTTATTTTATGCACTGATTTTGACTTTTGTGTGTTATAGGTATCAATGAAGGTGATATTGTTTTTGCTGAGAGGTAGCCCTTTTTGGCTCCATAGTGATGTTTTCATTTGTGTGTGTGTGTGCAGTGGATAGATCCCTGAAGAGACTATGCTGTGTTGAACTGTTAAGTACAGTTGGATGTGGAACTTTGATGAAAGGTTGCTGGACCGCTTCAGGAGGACATAAACTTTTGTTCCTCATATTGAAGATATGCCATTTCACAAATGTGTATGTCTGTTTAGTGAATATGTGATTGCTCATAATGATTCTGTGTGTCATTTCATTATGTATTTCATTTTTGTTATAGCTTCCCAGTCGTGAGTGAGTGATGATTACTATGATTTACATCAGCAAAGTTAATGTTGGTATTTAAGTATGGCCAAGTTTATGGTTGCAGAGTTATGACACTGTGATGGGTGAACAAATTTCACTAACAGTCGTATAACATTTTAAGGATATCCTAAACTTTAGGCATTCATTTTTTTTAACACTAAACTCCATTTACTCCATTTAATCTCTCCCGAAACGCGCCTTACTTTTATGTAAGTAAATGGAGTTTAGTGGGAGGAGGGGAAAAAAAAAACCTAAGTTTAGGATATATTACCACGCCATTGTCAACAGCTTCGTAAGTACAATACATTTTAAAGAATTTAAGATTATGACTCTTGCTTAGTGTATATTGCTTTTCCATTTCCTGATCATTTATCTATTTTTTCATTATGTAAGTTGGATGAGATATAGTTTTGTGGGAGTTTCTATTCATTCATAGTTTAAGACACTATTGATTTTTGGAAGAATTGTCTGATTTTATGTATGATATTCTGATATTAGCTATACATGTAAGATAATTTTTTCAATAGATAATTGATGATGTAGCTGAATTATTGATAAGCAGCTCTTCAGTGTGGTTATAATATCCCCAAGGATGCTTGAGATAGCGGTGTGTTGTGAAAGAATGTAATTTATGTTTCAGTTTCCATAATCAGGTTATGCAGTCCCTTCGGAATAGGTAAATTAAGATTTCTCGATCTTCAATTATTTTTTTTGATAGGAAATTAGTAATAATTCAAATAACTCAGGAAATTGTATTTGTAAGTATCCATTGGGGATCTTTTCATTGTGGCCACAGTGTCCTAGAAGAAGCTCAAAGGAAGAGAGGATGGAGTGTTTGTACTAGATCATCTGTGCAGCAGCTCCAGGTTAGTGATAAGGTATGTAAGTTGTTCTAAATGATTTCCTCCCCCAGATTAAATTACCATTACACATGTATGACCATGCTTCATGACTTATGCATACAGAGTTGGTACTCTGTCATGGTAAACTTTATTTTACACCAGTTATGTGTAAATGAAGTTCTTTAATACCACTGAATATTAGTTGTCATTTTAAATGAATAATTATGCACAATTTTTGTGATGAATGATTAATCTCTCTTAATCCAGCTATTTGTTGGTCAGTATTATGGTTTAACAATTATTTTGAGGTTAATAATGACCAGGATTCTTAATATCCATCATTACTAATGGTAACATATTTTCATGTAATATTATGGTGGCTCAACAGATGTGTCACAGAGTATTGGTTGAGCCAGAGTTGGTGTGAGTGATCATTTGCTCTACAAAGTTGTGAGGGATGATGACAATTTTCACTGATCAGTAAGCATACAGAATAGACTATTGTCGACGCATTATCACGGTTAGTGTGGCACTGGCGCCAAAAAGCCTAGAGAAGATATGGAAACATAGGGGAGTTAGCATGGTGTTTTTAGCCAGTAGTCTAGTGTGGGGTGTACACTAAGATGTATCTTGGGAATGGTCCGCCTAGGATGTATGGTAATGTATTAATTGTAAAACCTTAAGAGCTTATTTATTTAATAAATTATGTTATGTGTAGCTCTGAAATTGTGGTTTTGCATTAGATCCTGAAGACATTCCTTCCTTATTTCCAATGTTTAGGATTTAGTTTTCTAGTATAAAAGGAATGTTGTTGCAGAATGCGCCCAGCCATAAGTTTGAGAGATAGCCGTGTGCAGTTGAGAGGCCTGGGTTCAGACAATGTGTATGTTTATACCAGTATATCTTTTGTTTTGTAATACAGGAACTTGACCTTGCAGTTGGCAGCAGGTATGGAGAACACAGGTGTGTTCAAATCAAAGCAAAGGAGGAAATACAGGATGCTGTATGCTATAAATAGACTAAATCTTCGGTACCAAAACTCATAACTTCACTAATGGAAGTGTGGTAATGTAGAAAAGAAGCATTTGTAAAATGCTGATGTAAAGCTGCAGTGTGCATATCTGTTCGTGCACAGAATTGGTAGTTTATGAACAGAGGTTTTTCAAACTTATGGAACAATGGTGCAAGTGCATCTATGGTGCAAACTGCATCAAATAATGGAGGAATTATGCCTTTTTCTTAATTATTTTATCTTTTGAATAAAATTTCCTACAGTTGGCAATCTATGAGCATTTTTTTCTGAACACCCTCATATTATGATGCCAGTGTTAAGGAGAAAATATGTAAAACCAACTGTTTAATTATATAAGCCCTTTACCTTATTTCCCCAGAGTAGCTTGCGTTTCTGCATTTGTTCTGCATATCGTGCAGGATTCATGGCTGCAGGGTTGTAGTATTTTGGCAATTCGATGCCAGTGTTGGATTTGACTTGCTGTACCTGTTGCTCTATGGACTTCTGCAACAGCTGCTGTGGTGTCACTGCTGGAGGGGCTTCAGGCGGCCGCAGCTCTATACCTAGCCTTTCCAGGACTACAAAACAAATAGATAAACTTTTGATAAAGAACTGCAATTACAATATAACAAAAATATTCTAACAAGTCTTTCAATGAACTTCCAGAACTACAAAACAAATAGATTAACGTAGATGATGAACTGCAATTATACTACAACAAAATCACTCTAATAAGTCTTTCAAGGAACCAGAGGATTAGGGAATTCTTAAGCAGAAAGAGTTTATGAATTAAAAAAATTCATCAGGACTAAATGTAACAAAATCAGTTTAAAAAATCCAAAAAATAATGAATAAATAATATAATATAAAATAACAGATAATGTTTACAAAACCACATAAAACAATCTAAAAGTGAAGAAAATTTAAAAAATTATGAAAAATTGACAAACTACCTATTCTTGATAGACACCATAATCAGGTAAATTAAAACATATTTTTTTGAAAAGAAAAATTTATTTTAAAAAAATATATGGAACTAACACAGTGAAGCCAAGTCATATCAATAAAATCATTGGTAAAGAAGAATTTAAAAAAGAATACAATAAAATAGAAGAAATGACAATTTTAAATGGCTTTAATAAAGATCGGGTACATAAAAAGTGGAAAGATTTAAAAGGAAAAAACTTATCAGAATTACCACCATATTAACAGCAAATATAGGAAAATTGATTTTTAAAAAATTTACATATCCAAAAGCCATGAACAAATTTCAAAATAGTTTTGAAGGTTTTAATATAAAATTAGCATGCACCAACAGATTTAATTTAGGAAATATTTTGAAAGACGAAATGGCTGTAAACACCCCACAAGAGAAAAAAGCAGGTATTTACAGAATAACATGTGCAGATTGTGAAAAGATCTATATCAGGAACATAAAATATAAACACACGATAGATCAACTGTGGCATATCATTTTTGGACTAAAAACCATGATATTGTGAAGAGGGTGGATTTATTAAAAGAGACTCAGGGACATATAGAAATGGCTACTTGGGAAAAAATTTACATTCATAACTACAGAGATGGATTAATGAACTTTGATATTCTAAATGTAGAAAACACCAATTTTAAGTACATTAAAACACCACCAGGGCAGTGCTTCCTCTCTACAGAGCCATTGGATTCTCCAACCAGTTGTACCTTGGCCGAAGATGAAGCCAAGGATCTTCCAAACCGGTTCCAAATATTACACAAGTAAGTGAAGCAATATACATGTTTAGCACGACATATCAAATGATTTTATAATTAGGGTTTACATATATGTGCACTAACAATATCTGAGAATATACATACAAAAAATGCATTTGTTATGAAAATTTGAACTCTGGAAATAGCATATGCTGATGAAATACTATTATAATATTTTAATATTAATGGAATTAACATATAATAAAGTATTTATATGAAGTATTGCTCTATTGTTTAAGACATATTTAAACACTAGTAAAACAGCCATATTTATACATATTCTCTCTTGCTCCTCCTCAAACAATCTTTATGTGAAATATTTATAAAATTTGCTGATTTAATTTTTTAAATTAAATGAATTTTTTGACACTTTTGTACTCTAAAAGATAATCATACATGGACTTCATATAATTTTTAAAATACTGCAGATTACAAACTCTACTTTATACTCACTAGTTAATTTGCTTGGTTTCTTTTCATAGCCACCTCGTCTGCTGCTGCCACTGCTGCTACTGCTAGATTTTCCACGGTCCCAATCTCGGTCTCTTTCTCTATCACGGTCTCTGTCCCTACTGTGGGATCTGTGTCTTGAACCACTACCCAATCCAGAAGGTGACCGCCTATAAAACAGTATCAAAGTTTGTATTTATTTTTTTCTATCCTATTTAGTGAGTTTTTATAAATGTCCAATTAATTTCAGATTTTAAATACATTCCTAATGCATTTTCTTTTTTAATTTAAGCAAGAATCTTTTTTAATGTGAACTGTACTGCAGTAGATAACGGTCCTTACCTTTCTTTTTCATGCTCATGACTGCGTGGTGATCTCTTATACCTAGAGCTCTTTTCACTTTTGCGTGAATGCTTGTCTGGTGGGCTGCGAGATCGCTTACTTCTGTCTCGGCTACGTGAGCGTCTTCTGATAACAAAATGCAATACAAATAAGAATTCTACTTGCAATTTAAAGCACAACAAACAGCCATTTTAAGCATTAAGTATGTTTAATAGATTCTGCTTTAGCAAGCTTATCTATTTTTCACTGAGCCTTAAGGAACACAGGACGTAAAGAGGTTTCAAAAAATAATAAGAAATTTTTGGTCTAATTAATTCAGAAACACTTCACTTCATTATTATAATTGTTGTAGGTTCCAGGCCTTTAAAACCCTCAAATTTGAATTTTCAAAATGGCATCCCAAACACCACACCCCTTTTTGAATAGTAATATGATGGTCTCAGTAATCGTTTATTTAGGCATGTATTTTCTGATAAAAACATGCAGTAAAGTTTGTGTTGGTCATTGACACTCCTGCCAGTTTGGCTTCATGGAAATGTGTTGAAGATCATCATTCAAAGAGTTTGGTGTGTTTATGTTTGTGAACTGTTTTGATTTTCTGTTTTTTTCATTTGCAGCTTATTGTGATTTGTTTTTGTGCCTTTTTTTTTTGGTGTAATACCTAGAATTAGGAAATTTGTGAAGGGAAAGTTTTATTTCTGAATAAATAACAATAAAAACAGAGATAATTCAGTATGATACCAAAAATCACATCAGAAAGCTGTTCCAGTAGTTCACAATTTTTACTCTGGAAGTGGTTCTGAAAGAAAACTCTCATTCAGACTGAGAGTGACAATTTTTGTTAACAGAGTAAATAGTGATTATATTTGGTAGATAGTATCATTCTTTCTAATTGTGTAAAAAGATATGTAAATATTGTGACAGTGCAGTCAGTGTAGAAGTGTGTGAAAACCAGCTCAAAAGGAGTTTAGCAAGTAATTTGATACTAATTTGTACAATCTGTGGTGCCATAGATGCATTTATGAATTCCAAATGTGTAAATAAGACTTATGAAATTAATATGAGGCTTGCTTATGGAATGTGCTGCATTGGTAAAGGCAGGAAAGCAGCTAGGTATTACACCAGGGACAAATATGATGGCTGCACTTTTTGAAATCAACAAACTACGACTTCAAGAAGCAGAAAAAAATGCACAGCTCATGACCAAAGAGGCAAGGATAAGAAAAAGAGCTGAAAAGAGGAAGACGGAAGATTAAGAGACCAGCAACAATGAGGAGTAAGGACCTGAATTGTTTTAAATATGTAATATGTAGTCAAAATGAAATTGATTTGTTTTTCACATTTTGTCATAGTTATATTTTTTCACATTCAGATACACTTTTGTCAGGAACCAGTAAATATAGAAGGCTGCATTTTTTGCAGTTTTTCACAGTCACTTTCTGAGCATAGCCTGTGAAGATATCTCAGTTATCAACTAAAATTAGTGAAAAAATATTTTGTTGCAGAAAAAATTGACTTAATATTTAGTTCATAATTTTGATAGTTTTCAACTTAAAATAAAGATATGGGATAATTAAAACTTTAACCAGCTATGTCAAAGAAGATATTAGCATGAAATAAAAATATAGTTGCTCTGCAATTGTAACTTTTTAAGAAAAGAGTACTGGAATGCAGTGAAACCTTTATTTTTAAACATTCTCAGGATGTTTTATAATATGATGTTTTGGATTAATGTATAACATATATACTAATTCCTATAGGTTTAGAATAAGGAAGCCTTATTTAACATGTGGTGAAAGTTTCATCAGCCTACCTTAAGTATGTCAATAGAAAATGCAATTTGCAAGTCTTATGTTTTAAACTTTAAAAATCTACCGGGTTGATATACTGGTGTCCTTAAAAGCATTATACTAATAAAATTTTATTTCTATAAACATGTATGAAATTTTTGTTCTACACAGAAATTCAGACCAATCACTTACTGCCCGTAAGTACTTACGGCCATAATCCTAACTCATGTTTAAACACTTTTGCACTTAAAAGTTATAAGCACGAAATACTTGCTTTTCCCTTTCCTGTTCCCCACTTCGGGATTTGCTTCGTCTGTCATCTCTTTTTGACCTTTCTCGCTCTCTGCTTCTGTCTCTGCTTTGTCTTGGTCGATCTTTTTCTCTGTAAAACACATAAAAGGCACAAAATTATTTCACTCTGTAAAATATGCAAAAGCAACAAAGTTCTTTTACTCTACATTCTATATAATAATCTATACTTTACAACCTAAATTTCACATTCTATGAATTGTATTTATGAAGTAATTTTGACATCCATGAGTCATATTCCACAAAAGCATGGTTCTAATATTACTATTAATTATCAGTAATATTCTTGTAAAGTATGGAGTTTTAAACTTTCTGTTTAAAAAATAAAGTTCAACACTTGTACAGTTTTACTAAAGCATTATAATTTCATAAAAATGCAAAATAGAAAGAACAGGTGTTTGCAACCTGTCATGTACTGAATTAGGTTATGTCCAATTCTTAGTAATAAACTTGTCTTTTTGAATACAGCAGATTATCATCATTGCTACAATATTGGTTTAATATTTTTTTCTAAGAAATAATGGTCATTGAAATAATGATTATGTGTTTGTAAATATTCTAGGTCAATCTTCCACTTTGAGACTGTCATAAATTTTATGTGCTCAGTCACCATATACATTGATATATGCCGTTTGGCAATCACATTTTCATTATTAAATTTTATTATTTATTTATTTTAAAAGTAGGAAGAGACAAGGAAAGAAGTTCTTTTCAGAGATTTAGCAGCATCTTAACAAGATCAAGTACCATTGTAATGAAACCTTTGTGGAACAGTCCTATCAATAACTATTGGTTACAACATAATATACTTGAAATTTATTCGATCATTCTTTTGTGGAATAAGACCCTGGTGAGAAGCTGCTGCTATCCAGCTACTGCTCGTAAAGTTTTCAACCCCTCTCTTTAATAAATGTACCTGCTTGCATACTTCTCTTCACATAAGATTGGAATTCAGTAAAAGTTCCTTGCAGATTCTTTATGATGGCTTAATTCCTTTATAGTATATTTGTCCACTTCATACTGAAGTTATAGGCCTTAGAAACCCTTCTGTGTTTTGAAAACATTTGTCCCTGTTGCTTTGGGTACTGAGTGGTTAAATTCAAAACTAATGAATTTTCTTTTATTCCCATTATAATACTGCCATAAATTATTTAGAGATAATCTGTTTACAACAGTGTTTTCTCTCTCATACACAGGCTATTACGTATACTGCATGGCCTAAAGCAGTGTTTGGCTACTCCTATACACAAAATTTGAAGTGGTCTAAGATAAGAAAATTGGTTTTATAAATGTGAAACTGGTTGGACAGATTTCAATTCACAATTTAAATAAATCATGTACATGACAATGATTGGTTGTCTAAGGGAAAACCTGTTGATCTGAAATACAAACGATGAACTAGGATGTACTATTGTCACTGGTTGCCAATGCACAGCTTCATTGGAATTCAAATGATTGTAAAACTGTAGCAAATGAAAAAAATGCAAAATATATCTTATAATAAAGAAATGAGATGTTTTCACTTTAAGACCATTATATGAGGGCCAGTCATTTAAAAACTCAGCACATGATGAAAAAGTACAATAATCTTGATTCAGTTAAACATAAACACTGTATCTGTTGAGACCACATATCCCACATGAAACAAAATAATGTGAAATAGCAATCTCCCACCGAGTCCATCTTTAGGGGGGGGAGAAGAAAGAAAGAAAAACCCACTTTTTCTAGCTTTACTTAAGGTTTTATCAGGACATATTTTGTGAAACTTTGCCCACATTCTCAGCCATTACATGAATACTTCAAACAAATGTTTAATTCTTTTGGACCATTTCATATATATAGAGCTAGGAAGAGTGATTTTTCAAATATTTCAATTCATGAGAAATTACTGTGTGCTTCACTGTGTTAGATTCTAAATTTAATTAATACTTAAAGGTGCTAATTGCCTCTGTTCAAATCCCTATGTTGATGCTAAAAGCATCAATGAACTGTGTCCTGTACATCTTTATTTGATGTGAATTGTTCATTTTGAGGAACGTTTCAAATGTGAAAATCACACAGGTAAATGCCAGGACTGTAAGATAAATGTGTTAGCAATCTGGAAATATTTAATTTAATGCCCCCGCAACTTCATGGGTGATTCAGAGCATGGCATTCACAGTTGCTCCTCTTCCAAGAAACTCCGTGAGGAAACCTATCATCTTCTATACCTTCTATTTTGCCAATAGGATGGGACCAATACTGTCACCAGTGGGTTTGCCTCATATACTGTGTTTTTTACAGATTACATGACATCACACATGAAGGTTGACTACATTGTCTGGATTACATTTAGTTTTTAAGTGACCAGCCCTCATGCTTGTCAATGACACCAACTTCCACATTCTTCTGAGCTTCAATAAAAGTATTTAAAGTACACACGCCTAACAAAAAATTTTTGCAGCACTGTTAAAATAATAAAATTTCAACCAATAAGTTCCAAAATAAACAAACATTTATTTTTTAGATTTGGAGCAGTTTCTTTTCTGGACATCAAAAAGGAAACTTGTTTAAACCATGCAAAATCTTATGCACAGAGAACTATTGCAAACCAGGGCAATGCAATTCAAATACAAAACGTTCTAAAAATTTTCAAGTTACTTCAAATAGTCTGTGGAAATTTATCAGCTTCAATACAAACTATTAATTTTGCAATAATTCTGATGATATACTCAAATATCTGTATTCTTGTACATGGAATGCACTGAGTCCAGTCAACAATAAGTTTGCATTTATATAGTTACTTAGCTATACATGATGCATTTCAGCCCCAAATATATTGGCAAGCATTTTAAGAAAATTCTTCCAAAAGACTGGAAATAATGGTGCCGGCACAAGATAAGATTTTCAATGTGCTGTTTAATTCTTCTGGTGAAGAAGAATTAAATTGTGTTGAAAATGCAAACACTATATATCACTTGTTAATAGAACATTATCTGTTACAAACTAAGAAATTAAATTTTTATGGTAAAACAGCATGTGTGCTGTTAGTGCGGTACTGGGGGTTCATTCCTGCATCTATCGGTCTTATGCTATTATACTGCACTCTCAATTAGGTATTAAGTGAAATGTTATTGTTTAATCTATAGTTTCTGCCTCAGCTAAAAAAATCCAGACATGTGCAGAAGCAACTGTTAACATGATATATAATTATCATAATCCTTTTATAGTCTCCTTCAAGGTTGCAGGGCTTTTCAGTTTGGATGGGAATGTAAGCATTTTAACGGCATGATTATGATTTTGTTAAACAAAGTTCCATGAAAGTGCAAAGCATGTTGTATAAAAGGCATCTGAGGGAGCTTGTGCCCATTATCTGTGAACAAGATAGACTTCAGTAAATAGAAAAGGAAAATATTTTGACACATGCTTACAAAACAAACAACGTTGCTGAAAATCACTTAGGTGTTTGTACAAATGTGCTTATGAAAAGCATTATGTTTAAGCTACCAAAGCCTTTGAAAATAATAGCTTATGCTTTCCAGGTAGCAAGATGTGCTTAAGTGCCTTTAAATGGTGAAAGTGATAGGAGTGATTTTTTTGGCTGAAGCCTGTTCACATTCACTGCAGGTTCAATAAAGAGCCACTAACAGTATTCAGGAAATTGCCATATCACTTTTGAAATTCTACTGCAAGATATAAATTGGTGTTCCATATGCAACATTCCTCTGAGCATGACAATGAACAAATAAAATTATTCCCATTTTGCAAATACTTATGGAAAAAGAAAGGTAAAGACATATTTTCATACGCTTCTCCACATGTACAGGAAGGGATAGAACACAAACATTAAATGCTATTAAGAGTCGTCAAGTTGGTTGGAGATGGAGAGGATATCCCTTTGAAACCGATTCCAACATATTTAAAAGTAAGTGAAGCATAAGAGTGTGTTGGATGACAAATTAGATAGAATTTACATGTAACATGCTTCACTGTGAGTTCCAAAAGAATTTTTTAAAATTTTTTTTATAATTTTTCAAAACTTCTTAAATGAATTAAGTACTATGTCTAATGTGAAAGTATTAAGCTCTAGAATTGCCTCCTCTACCAAAAAATTCAAAGGAATATGCCTTTTTTCCATTCTATGGAATGTTAAATGTCTTTCAGGGATTTGGGATTTATATTTGAGAAAGAATCATTTCCTGCATCAATATATCAGAATTAATTGTCACACAAATTGATTGATATTCGTGCAAGATTTTACCAGCTAGTGCTGTACCAGCCTCCTACAATGCATATTACCAATTGCAGCTACCTGAAAATTTTAATCAATATGCTTTGCTTGCTGGACTGCTGCTATTTAGATAACAAAAATAACATTAATAATCTCTTCTGATATTTAGAATACACTTTAGGTTTCACTTACCACAAGTGAAACCATGAAGTGTGATCTAAATATTTCGCTCAGAAGAGATTATTAACGCACGTTTCACTGTATTTGATTCCAAATTGAATTAATATTGAAAAAAAATAACATTGTTTCACTCATTAAACCCAATCTTCTATCACATTTTGTCTACTTGTATGTGATTTTGACATAGAGCATAACTGCAACTAAAGATTAATATCAACAATTCATTTTTTGTAATTATATGTAGTACTCATTTTACTAATTAACATGGCTGAACATTAAAGTCAATGTGATGTTTTTACTGATAGTGAGATAATTCTTCACCATGACACGTGGCTTGCGGAATTCCCACATCAAAGGATTTCTATACATAGTTTTATACCTAGAATGTTGAAAGTAGGATGTATTCATGTAGAAAATCGATTTGTGGTTGGTTTTCCACGACATTTATTTGACACATTTTACTAACTGGTATAGTTATCCTGTAATGCCACTAAATCCATTATTTTTTGGCTCTGAAGATTGGTACTGATTAAATTTATTCACAGTTAAAAGTTTTAATTTTTGATGTGGTGTTGAGAATGGTATTAAGTTTAAGCAACAACTTAATATAGCTTTAGTTCTAAATTTAGTTCAAATCAGGGCAGCAAAAGATATACTATTCCATCATTTATTAATTTTTATAATTAATTATTGTATCAAATTGTAATTAATTTCATTATTCTTCTAAACACCGAAAAGAATTTTTAGATTATGGGTCTGCAGAGAACATTTCAAGTCCTAGAGAGCAATCAGATTTAGAATCACAATCGGTAGTGAGTGGTGAGGTTGTTAAGGCATGGGAGGTCTGGGGGTTCAATTCCCATAATTCAGGTTTTTTTCCCAGGGTTTCCTCAGTCTCATAACTGGCAAACTGGCAAATATTAGGAAGGTACTCTAAACTTAATTCTGAAATGTTTACATCCTTTAAAAAAATTCTTTCCCAATTTATAATTTTTTATCTCATTTATCGCCAGTGTCCACTACATGTAATGCCTGAGCAGAAAAAAAAAAATGCACATTAAACACTGTATGAGAGGGAGGGGAGGGAGTAATTAACTGGCAGCAAGAGTAAAAGGACTACCAGGACTCCTTTTTATGAGAATAGAACTACAACATTATGGGAAAGGTTTACAAAATTACAGTTTAGGCGTTTCATATACATTTGTAATTAAAGATTTACAGTTAAAACTTTGGTTTAAATTTAGACTATGAATGAAATATTCACTCACTTGCTTATCAATGCTGAATGGGAGCTTAATTGAATCTTGTATACCTACTTAATGAATAAGGGAAAAACAAATTCCATGAACAGCATCAATGTTCTCAAAGAAATATAAAAAAATAATTTATTTGGTAACTTTCCTTTTTTTCCCCCCATTCCT
Source organism: Metallyticus violacea (assembly GCA_030762175.1). NCBI lineage: Eukaryota > Metazoa > Arthropoda > Insecta > Mantodea > Metallyticidae > Metallyticus > Metallyticus violacea. The sequence continues at coordinate 36,903,928 of CM060839.1, read as the reverse complement.
ACTTTTGGCAGACAGGCAAAGAAGTTGGTCCTGGTGTTGTAGTGGTTACCATACTTGCCTCCTATACCCAAGATCGCGGGTTCAAACCCGGCCAGGACCGATGGATTTTTTTGGGCGTAAAAATCCTAAGTATGGCTCCCTTCGGAAGGGAAGTAAAGCCGTGGGTCCCGTGTCATACATTTACGGCACGAAAAAGAACCTCAAGCCTGAAAGAGAGGTCTCTGAGCAAAATTTGCCGGCCGTTTCACGCCCTGAGTTGAATGGGATGCTGATGACCTGAGATATTAAAGAGCGCCCATAAATAAATCAATCAATCAATCAATCAATCAATCAGGCAATGAAAATAATAGCTGATATGATTTAGTAATGTTATGAGTTTTTGGAATCACCTTGAAATCTACTGCACTTCCACAATGAATTTGCTCAGGAATACTTTTTCTCAATAGTTCCTATAATAGTTAATCATCTCATCATTAAAAGAAGAAAGCATATTTAAATTGAGTACATAAATGCATATTTCTTTTTCATCCTAGCCTCAAAATCTGCAGTTTATACATATCAAGAGTACAGTTAGAGATGATTACAATATTTGTAGTTCTGTTACAAATAACTGGTGCATTTGCAGGAATCATGTCTGTTAATTGCTCACTTTTCTTATGCATTTACAAATTTACAAGTGCACGTTCGTGGGATGTTTGAAAGTTTATACATTATGTAACTACTAAAAAATCCTGCTACAAATACTGTTACAAACTGGAACTGTACAGCTGTTTTGGTAATCAGATTATAGTTTTACTGCCAAATGTTACTGCCCTCATTGTTGAGTTCAGGTGCAGCAGAAAGAATACATTACTTGATTTAACTATGGAACGGGGAGATTATGAAAACTGGTTGCTATAATAGCCCTACATAAAGTTGAACAATCATTAAACAAGATTTTCCACAACCTTAAAAAGTTAAATCAGTATACAGTACCATCCAATGCTTTACTGAAAGGTACTGCTGATGATCAGTTGAGATCTGGACACCCGTGTCCTATGAGGACTGTAGTTGTAGTCAAAGTGGTGTAGAATCCAGTTTAGAAGTAGACAGTGCTATCCCCTGAGATGAATCTATCCAGGGGATCCATGTCCAGAGTGTTTAGACAAGAGTTTTTCATTCAGTACTGGACATTTTTAAACTGTAAAATTGAAGTAGAAGAGGATGTCAAAATGCTAACTACTACTATAGCATTTTGCTAACAATTTCCAATGGAAAATTCTTTTAACTGACAACACAGCATTCAATATCAAAGAAAACTATAAGTGTCAAAATGACAGAGTGTATGCCTCACCTTTATAAGAAGCTTGTGAGAAAGCCTTGAAGGTCCAGAGAAGTCACATCCTGCCTTAGTAATTTGTGCAGTAAACTATGACACTACATTTCAGTCAAAAGGGATTGAAGACTAACAAGGTATACAAAAATCACTTTGCAGGAACCTCAGGTGATGAACCAGATGACTTTGTTCAAGAACAGGCACTGAAACTTCTAATAAGAAGCTTCAGTCCATATCCATCCACACATGGCATAAGAGCAATAGTGGCAATTACATTAGTGCTCAAAGATGGGCTTTCTAGCAGTCCAGGCCTGAATCCTCTGAACTACAAATTGTGGCAGTGCTTGAGGGTATGGTTTGCAAGAAAAGGTATCTAATATTGAGAGTCTACATTGTCCTTGAAGTTAGCAGTAGGAAATATGTATGATTCTGTAGATGAATGGCTAGAGACATCAGTCATGTGCGAGGTAAAAAGGGGGCCATTTTGAGAACTGATTGGTGCTAAACATTTGGAATATATTAGAGAACATTGAAAGGAGATGAATTAATATTAAACACAATGAAAATAATAGGTACCTTTCATTAAATGAATAATAAAGAAAAACAGAGAAGAGAATTATGCATTTGTTGAGATTTGAGCATTCACTGTTCTTTGCTGAGCATACCTACACTGCAGTTATGCGTTACAACCCATTGTACTATGTTGTATCAAAGGTTACCTGCTTGACTCATCTCCACATTCATGTTAACATCAAGTGGAAGGGACTCAGTAGCATGCTAACCTTACTTGAGTTTCAATTTAAAAGAATTTAGAACTCAAAGGCCATTGGTTTCATATCTCAAAATGCTTGTCTTCGATCTATCTTTGGAATTGGGTGGTCGGATTCTGAAATACTGTCTCTACAACAGCCCTTTCCCAGGCATTAATGCCCCCTTTCAAATAATGCGGAATGGATGCTCTAATGGCTAAATCACACACTTGTGGTGAACTGTTGGATCCAAGGTTATTCTAACAAAAAAGGTGGAAGAAAATTTCATTTTGGCAGAATTCAAAATGCAGTTTCTTTCTCTCATGTAATATTTCTCATTAAATAAAAGGATGTGCAAATTGTTTTACATTATGAATGTTAACACTGTTTAGTACAAGCATATACAATAGCAAAAAATAACTGCATTATGAAACTTTAATTTCAAAAAAACTATTACTTTCGGCCCTTCAGTTCAATTATTGAGCTTGAACATTTCACCCATTCTGTGCAGTTATGCAAACCAAATGGGCCCTTTTTTTCTTTGAAATACAGATAAGCAGTGACACACATATATTTCAGACTTATATTAACAATTGGTCCATAAGTGTCTTTTCTACTGCATTTTAAGAGCCATAATGAAATGGAAGCAACGTGTGGCTAGCAAATAAGTAATCAATATCTGAAACCCTGTTTTAATATTCATAAAAATTATACACTTTTGTCTTCATATCACAAGAATCCAATAAATCTTAAAACATCATACAGCATGCACAAACTTTTCTGAAAGAATAATTTCTTTATATATGAACTTGCTAACTTTCTCTTGTCAATTTTATGAAATTCAGAACTACTTGAACATTTCTATGTCACATAATCATTGTGAGAATCGTCTGCTTTTCGATCAAGCAAGTGTTTTGTTACTGTAAACGTTACATAGTCGGATTCCTCAGCTTGAGATAATAAGTTATGCAAAACCTGAAGCTTTAAAGTACCTTTATGCTTTAAATGCTCTAGAAATAAAAACATTTTGTGTAACTTACATAAATATAAAACGTATATACAATCCCTAACTTTTATTGCAACATGATTTGCTAGTCCATGCAATCTGGAGTCAGCACATAACATCTGTGCCCATAAACTGCAATGTTGAAACCTTTCCAGTACTCACCAAACCTGGCCCACAACTTCCACCCCTTCTCATTGTGGAAAGATCATTTTGGACTGCTGATAATAGAGGCTGAGGTGTAGAGAGCGGATCGGTTGTCTTCCAGGTGAAGGTGCACTGATGAGCCAAATCTTTCAGTTCGAGGGACTACGTTGGAAGTAATTAAAAATATGGAGATAGATGTGAATAACTTTATAATGAATTGTTTAAACACATCTCGTAATATTAGCCCAGCACCAATGTGAGATATAAACTTCAAAAGTGCCAAAATTATATAAGTTCCTTAATCTAATATCAAAAACCTGTTCATTTAAAATAAATGTTAAATATTAAAAGTATATTCATTTAACTAACTTTCTATTTTGTTTATAAAACTATCCACTTCAACATCCTTTCCTGCATTCAATAATTTATTCACTGCTTGAGTCATCAGCAAAATATATTGAAACATATGTCAAATATATACTTTTTGTCTTCTAACTATATTTGCTAAATTTTTGGTTATGTTTACAATGAGTATATCTGAGATAAAATGCCTGCAACTGCAAACATACATTTTTAATTATACTCCAATAGGGGGTTTATTTTTCAATATACACAAATTACTTTACTATAATGATGTGGCCCATAATTCTAATTATTCAGGGGCTACATGGAATCTAAAAGTCTTAATGTTCCATAAACTATCAGAATTCAGCTTCAAAAACAACAATGCTCTAAATCTAATTTACACAAGTGGAAAGTTTGTTTAAAATTGGTTTTATTATATTTTTTCTCACATATTAAATTAGTAATGCAATAAAACTTTGATGCATTGTTTTAGGGGCTGAAAAACAAAAATGCTGAAAGCAGGAATAAAGGCTATTTATTGCAAAGCTTTAAAGAGAATGAAATGCTGAAACTTTTAATGATAGTAACATAATTCCTTAAATTTTGTAATCTTTGTAAGAACTCATAAAATCTTTGTACCACATTTAAAAAAATTATCTGTTAAAATGAATAATTATCACAACAGATGTGATTAAGCAGTTTGCCACAATTCAAGACTTGCCACCTACTCTTTGTACAGTCCTGGTATCATGAGGTTCTCAAAAGAGCTTGATTGCCAAAAACCATCGCATGATGTAGTAAATTTCTCTCTTATCAGTGCCAATGAACTTAACCAGATATGATGAAAAGTATCACTGTCATGTTCAAAAGCACAACTTCTCCCCAATCTACACCAATTTCACCAAAAAGACTCATCATAAATTTTTTATTACTTTTCAGACACAATATGTTTGCTTTTAAAAATTGTTTGTCCTCTCAATTTTCATAAATTGACCATATAAAAAAAAGCAGTCCTTTTCACAGGGATTTCATTTTGCAACTGAGCTATTTTCTGTGACATCTCAGTTTCTCACTAGTCTTAAAGACACTTTCAACTAATCTTATAAAAGAAAAAATGAGGCAATGGAATACAACATAATCATTTTGAAGAATGCTATACTTAATTGGAGGCATGGATCATATGCTAAAAAAAGTGCGGTCTCCAGTCAGATTGTACAAATAATGCATCCATTCCAGTCTTCTTGCTTGCCTCTTAACTTCTAATACCCTCATATACATTTTCATTCCTTAGTAACCTATGTAACCTAAATTAAGAGGAGTTGAAAGGCAACAATTTAATTTTTTTCTGCATTTTTCAAAAAAAATGAATTACGATATATTTTCCATTTTTTTTCTGAATTATGTGATACAATTTTTACTGCTATATTTAGCCTAGAAGAAGTTTTTTTAATATAATTTGAAAATATATCTATATAAACTCCTGATTTGACACCATCTATTCTAAAATTATATATTGCTTTAGAATCAAATGAAATAGAAATTCTGACATTTATCATTCACTAGAGGAAATTTTGTTTTTTGCAGTTTGTTATTCTAGCATAAATACTAAGAATAGCTAAATATGATGTAAGCTTGCATAAGGTTCCATGTTGGAGCTATGAGCAAGTTTTTAACAATTTTTCTTTGATTCCAATTTTCTCAAAATGACATTTTCATACATTATGTACTTGTTGAAGAAAGAGAGAGTTAAAAAAGGAGAGAGAGAAATAAAAAAACTACTGCATCAATTGCCTTGAAATTTTCAGTTATGTTTCCAGATATAACAATGAAGCTATTGAATCAGAATTATTAAGAAACATTTCATAACCTAAAAATTATGGAAGTTTTCTTATATAAGAACAAAAAATATACTTCAAATAAAAAATAATTAATTCTTTTGCTACAGTAGGAATATAAACATAGCTAATTTACATTGGTATGATAATATCTTCAAACTCCCTTTAAATTAAAACCGTTAACTATCATGTGATATCTTCTAACAGGCTGGAATTGTGACTTTGAATGAGGATTCAGTGCATTTTTGAAGATATATATACTATAGATTTAAATATTTTGTTTTAATTTGCCTGTCTTTTGGACAGTGCAAAATGGATGTGAGAGATAAAATATCCATAACAAAAAAATACCTGCATATAATAGCTGAGGTAGATATGAGTCAACACTTCAAGAATTGATGGAATACAAAAATTCAAAAAGAGATTGTTTAAAATATGAGAAACTATGCAGAAAGATTATATCCTAGTAGTAAAAATTATGATATACTATATTTCCTGCCAGTTAATTTTCATGAATGAATAGCTTATACTCCATTATATATTCAATTACAACTTTTAATAATTTCTCTGACATATTTGTTGCAATATTCTGGAATCATAAAGTTTAAGTTGCATTTCTGCATAAATATTTTGCTACAGTAATGCTGCAACGCTCTTTTTAATGCATCACCCGCAATGGAATTCCAAATTTGCATCACATTTCTTTGTTGTGCACATTAACAATGTACCATTCACTAATAATGAACAAATTCACCTTATGTGAAAATACTTGTCAGACTGTTTGCTTTACAGGAAGACCTGATTTTATCTCAGCAGTCATGATTGGAATTTGTAAAATCAGAACCTGAGCACATTTTCTTCAAATACTCTGGTTTTCCTAGTCATTCATCCAACCAATGCAGCACCATTCTGTGATCAAATTCTAATATGTGATTCATTAACTGGCTTACATTACTCTCCTTTGTTGACCATGTACGAAACTCCAATGTCTTGATTAGCAAGTGACTTGACATTAGCTCATCTTCCTTTCAGCAGCTCCTTATATGAAAACTCTTATATTTCACTAAAAATCCTATCACTTCCAAAAATATGTAATATTTGCACAATTTTATTCATAAATAACATTATCTACTTGACTAGAATATCATCTACTATGACAGAACGGTCAGGAACTATATTAAATTTTTTCTGAGGTGCTGCTTCTGATAAGCTGGCTTAGGTTGTGAGTGTAAAACTTTAGCAATATTTTGTACACAATTAGAGCATTTCTAGCCTAAGATTGTCCATCATTATAAGTCAGGATGATATAAAACCAATTTCAAAGAACCTGAACAAGTCTGTATTCTAGAAATCAATGTATAATATAATAAAATGCTCAATTTCAAATAAATACTTTCTGAAATACTAATAAATTTTCAAATAAGGTCAAACATAATTACTGAACTACAGTGATAAAACCACAGCTATATAAGGGTTCTCCAACATTAATAACTGATTTCCAAGCATGAATATTTGAAAACAGTGGCCAATTTCACCCCAATATAGCAATCACAGTGGCCAGCTTCATCCTAACAGTTGTGCAGACTAGTAGAAAGCTAATTTATTTATCATTGAATATTCAATTACTAAAATGTCTTTTTCTTCAGGATTGTCTTGATAAAGTCACAATAATACTCAAAATGTTCATATTTTATTTCAGTGAGCGATAATGTATAGGGTAAAGGATTTTTCTCTTATTTGATTTTTAGCAACTTTATATCAGAATTACAAATTGTAATACAATGACATGACAGATCGAACATCTGCCTGGGTTCCTTAGCAGTTAAAACGGATGTTAAGCACTAACCCCCTCCCCCCCCCCAAAAGAGAGAAAGAAGAAGATTGAGAAATGCCTGATATTTTACTAACAGCTCCTTAAAAGAAAAATTAACACAGCATGACAAAATAACTTTTTTGATTTTTGTGGCCAATTTCACCCCGGTTTACAGTATAACAAAGCTTTTCATCACAATCTGGGACTGGTACATTTGTTTTATAAAATTAGTGTAGCTGAACAGAAATGCTAATGGTGCTATTATACTTAAAGAGTTTAATGTTCTGCTCAAAAGTGCTACTGACCTTTAGGGCTTGTTATTTGGGCTCCATTTTCTTTTACTGAACTACATGTTCACTCATATATCTACATGCTTCCTTAATCCATGATATGTATGTAGAATGCAGATGAGCTGCAAATAATGTAACTCCTCAAATTAGCACAAAACAAGAATTACACCCTTATAATCTGTAATTAGATGAAATTATATTTCATTATAAAGATTTTGATTTTAATAATGAAAGAGTTACAAGATTCATGAAAGAAAGAAAAAAAGTCTATTAAAATCAATATCTTTAGGCACTTAAGACACCTTTAGCAGATTAATACACATATTAACAAGAATTTACTGCACTTTACTTGCCACTATGGAATGCATGCTTCAGTAACATTTATGTAAATGATGTTGATTCTGAACTCAGTGCATCCTTCATTCTAATATTATTAAGAAAAAATCCAACTTCTATCCTTTTCTTTAGTAAAAGTCTGTTAACTATATATAAACAAATTATACAGTATTTTTGACATTTGCTATCAAATAAAACTGCAGCTGGAGTGATGAGTACTGATGGTTCAGAAAATATTATTTTCCTGCAATAATTTAACAAAATTCTATTGATGCTCTCATTATTAAAGGAGAGTGGGAACAATTTGCGGTTGATCTGAAAACCTCAATAAACAACATTCTGAATGGTATATTAACAAAAGACTGATAGTTGAGAGTGATGATTTCTCAGCCAAGGTACAAATGTCATTACTATTCTTTACTCCCCTGCTAAATTATATGTACCATCAATAATAATGTGTAATGATGTTATGAAATTCCTTAGAAAGCAATACAAAAAAATAACTCCACCAAAGCAACTGAAATTTGAAAAGCCTGAAAATATCTCATGGCTGCCAAATAATGTAAATCATAGAAGAGAAGCATGATTCACTGAACCAGCAGAAACTTAAGTTATTTGCAGTTTGTGTTATACAAATGTGATGAAATGTGCTTAAAATTATTAAATAAAGAACACCAAAATAATTTGTCCATGAACATCTTACAGGTGCTTTTTTTTTTTCACCTTATATCATGGTGAGAGTGCTCTTTGTCTTCATGGCGATGAGATCCTTCCTTCTTGCTTCTTTCACGCTTTGCCTTAACATCTTGCTGTTCCTTGTGCCTTGAAGAACCATTCTCACTCTTGGCACTATCTGACCTTCCTCCTGTCACTTTGCTTCTAACAGGACTTACTGACTTCATTTCCCTTTTCTCACCACTTGAAATAGAATCCCGTGAGGAAGGTGATGATGAACGGGAAATTGATGACTTTGTGGACGATTTATCATCTTCATTGCTGCTGCCAGAATCGTTGTTGTTTGAATCCTGACAAGGAAAAGAAATACTGAATTAATCAAATTTCCACAAAGAGCCTAGTTGCTATTTAAAACATACAGCTGCTGACAAGTAACAGAATGCATGATCATGCTACCACATCATAAATAAAAAAGTGCATTTATTAACAGTTACATACACAAGAATAAAGTCAATGGTAAAAATAATTACATTCCAATTATCTAGTAATTATTTTAATTTTTACTGATTGTATAAATTTAAAATCACTGAAAAGTAATCTTAAAACGGTACATGCACTTTAAAAATTAACAATTAAAGGTTAATTTTGGTATTGTGTTGCAAACAGGGTTTTAGAAATGGCAATGGCAAATATTTACAGGAAAGGTTGAACAATAGTTTACAATAAACCTTAAACACTTTAATATAACAGATTTTTTAAAAGGAACCAACACAAGGAAAACTTAAATACAGCTGAAGTAATGCCATTAACATACTCATCCTGTAAATATCCAATGAAATTAATGCACCAAAATCTGAAGTGTGTGCTTAACTATGACTTTGGAATACAGCACTCAGATAAACTGCTAATTAAAATTGAAATTATCACAATTCAAATATAAACAATCCTCAAACAGAGAGCATCGATAATAACAATAATAAACATAACTAGCATCCATCAAAGAACATTTATTGTTGGTATGCACTCTAAACCATATATAGGGAGGGAAGGCATCCTGTGTCTAATTGATTTCTACATGAATTTATGAAATTGATAAGATACATTAAATATGATTATCAATAAACATCTATATTTTCTCTTATTCTTGCAAGAACCCCTTTGATATTCAGAATAAAACTAACTCAAGCTACAGTTCAATGAAATTCATATTTAAAAACTGAGCTCTTACTGAAATTCTACTAATCTTTAACTAAATATTTTTCTTCAAGTACCCCTTATTAAAAATAAATTCTTAAAACTTCACATATCTCCTTTAGACCTACCCTGATTCTGAAAGTTTTATAAATGGTGTAGATATCCAAAGTGTCTCCTAAGCAAAAACTAAGAAGAGAATAGAGACTAACAATGCTAATGGCTAAAACTTCAATAGCAAAAGCTTTCAAAATTGTATCAAGCATTATCTGAAATAACCATGATGAAGCAATTATTACTTCTGTCTTGGAGCTGCTGGAATTTTTAATGACTTTTTATAAGCTGCAAATACTTCAACAAATTTCTTAGCTATCAGTGTTGGTGCATTTTATATTTATATATTTTGTTAACTAATGATTTACAAAACTGAGACCCCAATGCTACAGTATACTATATGTTCCACATCCAGAATGCCAAAGTTTAAAATGAAAATAGAATTTTACTATTGCTATGCTCACCAGAGGCAGCTAGCAGTTCATAAAATATACCATAGAGCATTATTGTAAGCATGTTATTGGCACAATTGTTTAGTATTTTAAAGAGAGCTAAATTTCGTCTGTACTTATGAATACAAAAGGGTCATATTGTGGCAATATGGGCAATAAAGGTAATAATTTGGCATCATGAAGCTATTTGTGCATGCAATCATCCCCAGCTTATTATTGCAGGTAAACAGGAGGTGATATGTTGTAATGATTGCAAGATAAGCTGCATATGCAATAAGGAAGTTCATGTTTTGTGAAAGTAAAGAGAGAGAGGCATGGGGGAGGAGCCTGAATACAATGCTGTGTGAATAAGCATTGTTCTGTAGGAGAAAGTAATGGGTTGGTGATAAGAGTCAGTCGGGAGCTAGGAGAGGAGGACAAGATGGGTGAACCACTTCTTCCTTGGTTCAGCAAAAAGATATTTGTATCTATTTATTTGAAAGTATAATATTAATAAATTGGTAATAAAATGGATTTTTATGTATTCATAATAAAGCTGTCTTCACCCTCCTCCCAATAGTCTTCCAATCCTGTGATCTGATGGTACATTGTGTTTTGAGGAAATGTTAGAATTTTGTTGTTTGTAATGCAGTGATGTGGACAGGGCATGAACCCTGGGCCGTGACAATATATATTAAGATCAATTTGATCACAGGATGGTGCAGTATTGATTGGAGGAATGATTGGGAAAACCAGAATATGTGGAGAAAATGTGCTCACGTTCTGTTTTTACAGATTCCGTTTCAATATATTAAGCTATACTTTTTATTATTTTGGTAATTAGCATATTTTCTTAAATTTATTCAGAACTTCCTGCAGAGCACACCAAGGTTTTCAGTGGAGGTAGGATAGCAATAGGCCATATTATAACTTCATTGTCATATGCATTTTTCCTATTAAGACATTGATCTTTGTGAAAGAAAAGAGGGAATGAAAACCTTGGAAGCATGTGAGGGAATGTGATTATGGAAAAAAAGAGAATTGTTAACACTTGTGTAAGGTGCTAAAGTCTTTTTTGATGGTAAAAAAATGTGTCTTATACACTGACAAATACAGTATTTCTTATTGGGACACCCAATAAATAATGTTTTCCTATTTTGAACAAATTTGATTCATTTATAATTACAAAGTATGATTAATGGAAAAAAAATTATTGCACTTCAGAAGTTTTATCTTGCTTCTTCATATAGCCATGTTCTTTGACTAAACGTTTTTGGTACCACAGCAGCAGCTTTTCGATAGCTTATGTGTGTACCATGGTGTCTCTCCTATTTGTGTAGCCAGCAAGATACTTCTTGAGTTGTGGATAAAAGCAAAAGTTTTCAGGCAAGATCTGAAAAGCATAGACTGCAAAAAATTTTTCTTGCGCAAGTCAGCAAAAGACCAGTACATTGTTTGTCAAGCTTCTCAGTTGTCTCAGGACCTCCCAATATCTCTTGGCATACATTATGGTTCTGTGAGGCACAAGTGTACAACAGTGCTAGAACACTGCTAATAGAGCACATGATATGTAACCTTGGTAGTTTTTGGAACACTTTTCACAACAAAAAAGAAAACTTTGGTATTCTTTTGATACAAGTCAAATTCATGCACTGTTTTTTGTGCACATTAGTGCATCATACATACTGTTTGATATTGAAGTCTGTTTATAAAAAATAGTACCAATAGATAAGCATCCAAATTATATCGCAAGGGGCAGACATATTTTCTCTGCTGTATTCTAAACAACATTGCAAACTAAAAGAATGGTAACTAAAATTGTTAACTGGAACATTGCATGGTGAAACTAACACTGTGCAATGTCACAGGATGTTACTTATCCTATTTGCTGTGCCGGTATACATCTTTATTGGAAATGCCCTAAACACTGTGCATTACATTCCTTGCCTTTTAATTTTACACTCATTGAGTTTTATTATAGTGAGTGTAGAACTTATATTTCACGGCACTGCCTGCTATTTTACATTTCAAATACATGGGGTTCATCAAATAAATACAAGGATGAATAAAATATAAACCAATATTTTTGTTTTATTTTATCTAAACCTATTGTTTTATTGCAACATATTTAAACAGAAAAAGGAATAGAAAATTTTCTACATAATATTCTGATTTACAAGTACATTTTCCTAGGAGATAGAAACATTTTTAATTCCATTTCCATTGAATAAAGAGTGGGGTTGGGTTTCCAGATAATTGTGCATATACTGCTTCAATTATTTTTGTTGCTGTCTAATTGCTGATCTTCCAATGCTTGATTTAATGGTCAAAACTTATGGTAATCGCAAGATAAGTCTGGACTATAGGAAAGGCATTCCAAAGCTATCCATGGACTTTCTAGAGTTTTTCCCTTGTCGGAACAGTTGTATATGGACTGGTAGTATTTCTTGGAGAAAGATGTGAACAATTGTTCTCGACATCTTTCTTGCCAACAAGCACAATTTGCTTCAGCAAGAAGCAACAAGAAGCTGGTAATAATAAGCTGCTTTGACTGTGCAATGTTCATGAAGAAAATTTATGAACAAAATGCCTTGAGTCCCAGCAGACAGGTGAGTTTTTCTTTGACAGGAGCAGATTTCCCTCTTTTTCTGCAAATCCATGCTTGCTTGGACTCAGGAGTATGTGATGTACCCATGTCTCATCACAGGTTACAATGCAATACAGTATTTCTTCTTGATCCTTATTGAGCCAAAAGCCTCTAAACATCCCCCAACCACCAATACATGGAGTCATTTTTTGTGATCTTATTTGAGAAACCCACCTTGCTGAGACATTTCAGCAATCCAAGTCATCTGAAATTTTATATACTGAACACTTTCAGAACTTATCCTAATCTAAGAAGCAGTTTCATCAGTTGCCAAATGTTGGCCATACAGATAAGGTCCTGAACAACTGAAAAGGTTTGTTTCTGTGATGCTCATTTATGGTTGACAGTGAATTTATTTTTCAGCTTCTCATTTGTGAAACTTTTTGGTAACTCATCACTTATAACTGCAGGGCATTAAATCAAGGGACCATATATTATTAATTAATAATCACTGTTATCAAATATTTCATGAATTGCATGCAAGGAGATATGGGCTTTAGGTGCCATTGCAGAGTAGTGTTGGAAAGTTGCAAACCTGTCCCTCTACAATTAATTCATAAAAAAAAAGTTGCAAAACATTCTGCAAACACCCATCCTATTGTTTCTTTTATATATACTGAGGATGCCAAAAAGTATATACACACTTTCACAGCAGACACCTATTTAATATATTTCAAATTTGGACCAAAAAATAACAGTAAACAGATGCAACTCACATACATTATGATAGCATTTCTATGTGACATGTAAATCAACAATGAATAAATGAAGCCAAGATTATTGCATGATGTTCTGTAAACAGATGTGACTCATATTAAGTCATGCTAGCTTTGCTACAACGAAATGGAGCAAAGATTATCATTTGAACACCAGAAAGCAATTTTGAAGTGGTATTGGAAAATTAAGAATGTTGAAGTTCAAAGGCAATGGAGATGTGTGCGCAAAACAGATTCTCCGGATCCAATTTTGTTGGCTTCTAACTATGGGGAACTCTTAAGCATGTTGTATACCGTATAAAACCAGTTACACTGGCAGCACTTTGGGAAGAAATTGAAATGGCATGTGCTGCAATTGCCGAGGACACTTTCACAAATGTTGCTGAATCAGTAGTTCAACATACTCAGAAGTGTATCAACACCAATGGTGGGCATTTTGAGCAACAGTTATAACTGTAAAAGTCTAAGATGACTAGTGCTTATCATTTTCTGTTTGTGTGAATTCAGTTTTGTTATGTTTACATAGTTTTTCTTTGCTTGATGTGTGTATACATTTTTTTTGGCACCCTCTATATATATAAAATCAATCACTCACCACTAACAGAGTAGCATGCTCCTATGTTTTGATCATGAAAGGTTCCTCGTAAGCAGGTTGGGTTTTCTGAACTCCAGGATCAGTTTTTTTCTTTTCTTTTTTGAATAGTATTTAACACCTGTTTTTACTATTGAGCCAACACAGGCGATTCAGTTTTTTTGTGAATTGACATACCTACTTAAATGGAACCAAGATTCATCCATAATGAAAATTAGATTAGGTTCAATTTTTGTTATATGAATTATTAATATACTGACTTAGGTGGAACCAAGATTCGTCCATAAAGAAAATTTGACCATGGTCAATTTTGCCATTAGGCACATTATTCAAAATCCATCGACAAAATGTACTCCTGGATGCAGGGTAATCTGATTTATGTTCTTGCATTACATATTTTAACTTCAGTAGCGCTTTAGCCATTTGAATACAGGAACAGAACATTCTTGTTTGCTGAGAATGGCATCAGTGATTTTTATGAGAACTTTCCAGAGCTTGTCTAATGTTATCTAGCATTTCTTCATGAATGCTGTGTGTGGTTGTGTAAGGGTTTTATCAAGAAACTTCCCAATTCATGAAATTTATTTACCAATCTGTGAATCAACCTTTGACTTGAAAGTTGAATATCAGGAAATCTCTCTTGAAACAATCTCCGTACATAATGAACTAATTCTATATGGACATATGAATCATATATAATATCTTTGGGGAGTAGAATACTTGAATCGAGCCAATTAACATAATTGATATATTGTATTATGCACCTGTGAATACTTAATACATTGTCACAGCATACGAGAACACATCCATCTTTCTAAGAGTTAAACCCATACTGACCTGTGCTCTAACTCCCCCACCAGCTTTCAAGCATGGGAACAAGACGAGAACAGCATAGCTTGGTTAACTGCAATTGGAGTGGTCCGTGAAGGAAAAATCATCTAGGTGATCAAGTTTCTAACCTCCACATATGCAGGTTGCTTTGGTGATTACTTTCCTTAAAATTTATGATTATTTTTTTTTTCATTTATGTGCCTCTGGACTCCAAGTTCTTTTTCACCCATGTAAATTTTATTTACTGTTCACTGCCTCATGGATACACAGAATGTGCACAAATGTTGAAGTATCAATAGATTAATATATAATCAAAAATAACAATGGGACAAATCCTATCCATACAAGTTTCAACGTAGAAGGAACCATACATGAAAAAAGGCATAATCAACAGGGAGTGAAAGTATTACCAATAATGAACATTATCTAAAGAGTATGTAAAAATGTGACATATCATCTTTATGAAAACTTGTGTGTCCAGTCATATAATTTATTTATGAGATTACTTTGGTATATTACTATGTGAAATGTTAAAAGTGTTTAATAGAATGGCTGAATGGAAAGCTAACAGCAAAATGTTTACATTAAAATCTCAGTTAAACCACACAACAGATCATACACATACTGCATACCAAATGCTCTAAGATATATTAAATTTGCTGAATAAATAGGTGTTCAAAACCACCATTTAATATATGTTACAGTAATTCACACTTAGAGCATACATGCACCTTATTTCTTATTTGGGTGTTTTCTTGTTTTAAGACTGAAATACATGCTGAAATAACATGAGCTGTTGTTTAGATGCTTTTCATAATATAGAATATTAAGATACACTTAACAATTCTTATTTTATAAAAAATAACTTCAATGTGCACCATATTAAAAAATAAAATCACCCATTAGTTATAATACTTTTAACTTATTTCCTTTCATATCTGCCAAAAAAGTTCAATATCAATTTAAAACTAATGTTATAGAATAATTATCTTTAAATGCCTGTAAATATACTACAAATTTTGAAATTTCACAGCCTTCATTTAAGTTGTACACTAAGCAATGCAATTCAGAATCTGCAGTATTTTTTCAATAAGTAAAAAACCAATGTAAAGCAAAAAATGTTAAGTCATAAGGTAAATTTCTTAAAAAAAAAAAATTACTTAACAGCAAGAACCAAATTTTACTTAACATTAAAACCATCAAAGTAACATTTAGTTCACAAAGAAATATGGCCCAAATGAATTTGGCACAAATCCTATATATACTAGTTGAGTTAGGGCACTTACTTGGTATGGTATCGCTATTTCAGCTTGCTGGTACTCACCCCATCACATCTGTGATTGTTGAGAGTTGGTATGAAGTTCAGAGCGTTGGAACTTTACACATCTCGCCTTGCGATGGCATTGGCACCACTGTCCATGCACATGGTAGTATATTTAACAGAGCGTGTTAATATTTTTCGATCTTTGTACATATTTCCGATGGTATTATTTTTATTTCATAAGGTATTTGTAGCACTGCTAAAAAGATTTCTTTCCCCTTTAAAAAACTGAAGCTGCTAGGGGGTGTTTATCAAATCTAATCTAATAATGTGTGTACTTTTTTAAGAAAGTTTAATTCATCATTTACAATACCTTTCTAATAAAGAGGTACAATCAAGGGAACATTTAACATTCTTATTTGCAATAAAATTGGGCCAACAAAATGTTCTAAATTTCCCTTTCCCCTAATCTAAATATAAAGCTTTTTTCCTACCTCACTCATATCCATTTGTACATTGTCATAGTTGACATCTTCTTCCACTTGTTGCAGCCAGTCTCTAGCTTCCATCTGTGAACAAAATAATGTTTCCATTACCTCAAAGAAGGCACCTAGGTAGTTTATATTATTAACAGTCAATGTTTGCAAGTGATTCATGCTTTTGAAATACAGCAAAACCTCCATTAAACAAAAGTTGTGCCAATTGAAATCAGATTTAAGCAAACTGATTGACTGGATTTTTAGCTGTAGCCAAAGACCAATCCATGAAAAACCAACACACCCAAGAGACAAATTTGATTCATCACCTCAGATGTTTTTAACATTTGGTATATATTCACTGTTAGGTATTACAATATAAATTTATTTGGCTAATTGTTAGTATACATGATACAGAGTGCAAATATAACATTCTTAGTACAAAAGAATACAATTCTTTTTTAAATGCTTGTATTTGTACTTAAATATCTGGAACTGTATACATACCATTTAAAACCATATAAAATGTCCTTTCATTTAACACATTAGCTTTTCAGTACTGTGATATACTGTAATATACGGTTGTATTTGAAATACTTCAAATCTCCTTTTCTAAAATACAGCACCTTCAATTTTGTTCAAATTTGGTAGAAATTGCTTCCATACTCCTTTATTAACATATCAAAACTTACCCTGGGTATTCCAGTAATTTCACTGTTATGTAGAAATGCTAGGTAAAGTGCAGATTCATGAGTACTCTAAATTGTAAACATTTAATGTCAATGTGGCTATAATAATCAAAGATTATATAACTTTGTATATATTTTAATTTATAGGAATGTGTTGGCAACATTAAGAAATATTTAAAGAGCTTAATCTATTGTAATTGATGTATCAGCCGAATTACAGGATTTCAAACTTAGCAAACACCAACTTCATATTCAAGCATGTTGCTATTTTCATTAATAATAATATCAAAGGTACAGTAAGTGCAGCAATCTATAGTTTAATTTCATAGAACAATGAAAATGAATTGTTTTGGAATATATTAAATCAATGCAAAAAAAAAAAAAAAAAAAAAAAAAAAAAAAAAAAAAAAAAGCGAGGGAAAATTTACTTGGAGCTCACTGTTATATTTCACTTGCAACAACATTAGCCAGAAATAAAGCTGTGCCACAGCTGATCAACAGTAGTGGTATAATTATTGAGTGAACAGCATTACCACTTCGTTCTTTAACTGATCAAAATTGACAATGATCTCAAGAATTACGCAAAACATTAGAAACAAGCTATATACAAAGTGGTAGCTCATTTACTTAATCATTCATTTTTGTTAAAACATACAGTACCCAAAACTGATGTTTTATAGTACAATCATAAAATAAGTTGCTATTCCTCTAATTGTTGCTGTCCCACCTTAAATTTTTACTTGTAAAAAGAGAAATTATTTGCAATAATTCCAGCAAATTTTAGGAAAAGCAAAGAAGTTGCTTTAGAATAAATAAATGAATCTTCTGATTTTCATTATATTTACAGTGTGGAGTGCACACTGTTACAGAACTTGAGTTTGAAAAGCTTTTTTATATTTATTATAAATATTCCTTTATGTTCTACATATACTTTATGAGAAATAATGCATAACTTCAAATAACTCAAAAATGATTACTAGGTAAATACATATTTTATTTGCACTGCAAAAGGAATGTGCAAGCATGTTTAAAACTGGATTTGGTAAACTCAGTTTATATTTTTAGTGTTATACCACATAAGATGCATAATTCTTTAAAAAAGTTGTTGATCATAAAGGCTTGATATCCTACACATTAACAAGGAAGAATACTCCAAAGAATACAAGCAAATAAAATAACAGTGATTAAAAATAGATTTAGCAAAGAACTAGTTCACAAAAAAATACTGAAGTTCAAGAGGCAGAAACTTATTGAACATTTAAGTTAATTTTTAAAAAAATCACATATCATCCATAGGCTATGCAAAGATTTCAAAATATTTTAATATTAGATTGGCACCAATAAACAGATTTGATGTTAAAACACTCCTGGGTAACAATATTCATGACAGTATTCCACTAGAGAAAAAAAGCAGATATTTTCCAAATAAGATGTGCAGAATGTGAAAATGTCTATATTGGAAAAACATAATATACAGATGGATAAATCAGTGGTAGCATCTCATTTCTGAACAAAAAACCAAGACATAGTGAAAAAAGCAAAATTATTCAAATCAGTACAAGGACCTATGGAGTTAGCAACATGGAGAAAATCTACATTTATAAATACAGAGACCAATAAATGAACTTTGGCACTTTCAGGGATGAAAACATAAACTTTATGTTTATCACACCTCCATAAAGCACACACATCCCCATAGAAAAACAAATTATCGAAAGTTCAGGATGCATATGATGGTCTGCAAAACATGTTCTATATTTAAATAAGTGGAGCCAATAAGAGTGTGTAGTTTGACTCATATGATGATCTTAATTAAATGATTTGGGTGTTGGTAGACAGATATTTTGAAGTTAACAGAGGCCATACATAACCTTCGTTGCAGCAGCTGCTCTCTCTTGTATGTGTATGCCTTGCTATTTGCAGATTTATTTGATTTGATGTATTATTTATGATACTGAGTTGCTGTGGAAGAAATAATAATTTCATGAAATTTAAAGTACTACTACTACTCTTCTGAATTTAATACTTTTCATTTCTGAACTACTGCCTTCCATGGAGTTATGTTCTATCCATTTATTAATGTGGTTAAATGCTGTTTGTAAAGCTAAATGCTGTATGGGGTTATGTAAATTAATTCTTTGCTATTTTTAAGAGCTACATTTTTTTTTTTTTTGGTGGTTTACTGCTTGATTTTGAATGTCATAAATCTATTGAATTTAAAATTTAATGAAATACTTCCTGTATTCTACTAAAAAAGAGATAGTAAAAGGAACAGATATAGGCATTTTTATAGCATAATAAAAAATAAACATGCTTAATATGAATGATAAATATAAAATGCTTGGCTGCTATGTCATTTAGTTTATTCAAATGAATTTCTTAGTACTTATTTAAATATATAACTGGATAAAGGTCTATTTAAACCTCATGCTGCTAACAAACTAAAAAATCTAAGTGTTCCATCAATATTTAGAATATTCAAGAATGCTCTTTAGGATCTTGCATTTAAATTAGACGTAGACTTAAATTTTTATTTATCTATTGTGTTAATTATTTCAGTGGCAACCTGGTTTGCATGGCATATCCTACAACGTCTCAACACTTTTCCTCTACAGTTTCTCTGGGATTTTTCTTTTCTTTTACCAAAACTACTCTTGCAATATACTTCAGTGAGATTTTTATATAATATTTTAACATGCTTGTATTAATGTTAAATGCTTGTTAATGCTAAATAAATTAATTGAGTTCATGCAATAATCCAGAGTCATATTTGGCAATATAATGTTGCTGTTGTCTGTCCTTAACATTGTCACTATGGAGTTCTCTTTAATTAAAAAAGGACACCAAATGTGCATTAACATTTGAGGAAAATGTTTCAAATTGCAGTTAGTCCATTTTTGGACAAAATTCACATTGATGCAATTTCTTACTCTTAGTGGTACCTTGCATGGTACTACAGTATTATCTTCCCATATAATTATAACAAGTTGCAATCTGATGCAAATTGCATTCAGTCCTAAATGCAAGAAACGTTTTTATCCCACTGTCTTTTAGTAAAAAACAGATGTTAGAGGATTTAACAATGCAAAATAAATTGTTGCTTATTCAGTATAAGCAAAACTCTATGTGCTACATGTTTTGTTCAAGATGTTTGGTGCAAGTTCTGTACAGTATAAGTAGATGGGAAATGGCATTCATTTGGGCAGAAGGGTTCTGCTGCTGCTGATTTTCTTGTTAACATCCAATTTGTTCTTTCTATTACAAGTGTGAGATCTTTCTCTGATGGGCGAGTTGGTCCTAGTGGAGTAGTGGTAACCATACTTGCCTCACAGACTCAAGATTGTGAGTTCAATCCCGACAAGGTCGAGGCATTTTTCAAGAGTAAAAATCCTAAGTATGGCTTCCTTCAGAAGGAAAACAAAGGCATGGGTTGCGTGTCATAGATTTGTGATATCAAAAAGAACCTCAAGCCTGAAAGAGGAGGTCTCTGAGCAAAATTTATCGGCCATTTCATGACCTAATTTCAATGGGATGCTGATGACCTGAGATGTTAAAGAGCATCCATAAATAATCAAACCAACTGATGGGTGAGGTGGACAAAAACTGGAGCTGTCACATTGTCCCTGCCTCTGTAAGATGCCTTAAATTATTTCAATGATATTTCCAGTTCTGGGGCATTATTTGTTTCTTCCTCCATATAGAATGGTTAGAGATATAGAAAAAGAATTCTGAAAGTTGTCTGAAATAATGACATCCAAAAAATATTGTGGAATTTATAGAAATATAGGAAGAGTCCACATCTTGGGTAATAATTGAATCATTTGGAATTTTAGAACTTTAACCGTTCATTACAAAAGCTATATGGCATTACAGATATGAACAAGATATTAAAAAAGACTCATGTTATTGTAAAAATGGAGCCTACATATACATTGGATGGTCCATCTAACACATTCAAATCACTCTTGAAAAGAGGATATTCAGTGGAAAATATTCCTAATATCCATATTTTGTCAATGGTTTGCATGATTAAATGCACCAAAAGAAATTATGTACATAACTTGTCAAAGCAGTTATGATAACAGAAGCAGCCTAGACCCATTGAAGTACTATGCAGGTATCTTCGGAAGAAAATGATGAATATTATGAGTATACAACATGTGTTTGCCTTAATGTGGAAGGGATGGGAATATTGTACAATCTGAGATTCTTAAAAAAATAATAAATAAATAAAAATAGTTTGTCATAAAATAAACACATCAAATTTATGTGTGTTGTTTCAAATCTTGTTAAGTAAATATGTTTGGCTGAAAAAGCAATGTGTAACCAATCAAGTAGAAGTAATTAACCTATAAAATAAACATTTGAAATAGCTAATGATGTGTGTTGTTTCAAACGTGTTAATTCCATATGTTCAGTGCAAAAAGAACTTGTCCAAAAGTTTTTTTTTTAAGATAGTGATTGGGTATTACAACTGATTTGTTATTTATTCAATGCTATAGCCTTATAAGGATGTGATCTGTAGAGTTGCATTTTCAAATTTTCTTGTTCCTCTTTAGTTTGGTAGCTGTGCATTTTTCTGTTTTCTCGAAAAGTTAGTATTTGTAAACAAACTGCTTTTTTCAAATGATGCACCTCATTTTATATAGTTCTTCCTTGCTAAGTTCACTAATGGGCTCTGTGTAATTGTGATAAAAGTTATGGTGGTATCTTTCACAGTTTTCCCATAAAGTTTATACAAGCAGGTTTCACACAGCTTTCTCATATAGTTTATACATGCAGGTTTAATCTGAGATGCAAAAATATGGGAACTTGTGACAATACTCATGTACTGCTAGTCTTGTTGGGGGCTTCACATTTTGTGCATGGGACATGTCCAGTTTCTATTAATTGTGGCATTTTTTGCATAAAACTCCTTCCAAATTTCTTCTTATTTGTAGCAGTTCCATCACTTGAGGTGTGGCTGGCAGAAGTATGATTTTATGAATATCTGTAACAAGAAAGATCTCCCTCACTAATTCCTAGGCAAAGCAGCAATGCAACCACTGAGCTTTCCAAGTCAGCTTGAGGTATCTAGCCATTATCTTTTTAATTATTTTTAAGTCTGATAAAGAAGTTTCCAGATCAGCTCTGAGGTTTTGTTTCCTTATTAGACTTCCGACTTTTGCCATGAGCATTAAATGACTGATTGCCTGAAATTCCTTACTTACAGCACAGGTAGAGAAATGAACCTTTATGTTTAGTTACAAACCATAACGAAATTAACACAGGAATAATTGTGGTTCATTTAGTGGTTATTACTTAAACAACTGATTTAAACTGAAGAAACTTTCTTTTTATTAACAAACAATTGATTTGAATTAAGAAACTTTCTATTTATTAACAATTAATTGCTGGTAATTTACACTGAAAAGATGATGGCACTGAGAAATTGCCAACAGTTTCATGGCATAAGTGCACTGAACATTATGGACTAAGAAAAACATATCTCTTAAATGAGTACATATGCTATAAAAATAAAGCACACCATTACTCATTTCTGAAATTTTCAACATAAATGGTCTAGTGTTGTTGTGTAAGACTTAGTCTTCTTGCTTGCACTTACATTTGACTTTCTCCACTGGCTTCTCAAGTTCTTCTGGCAAAGGTCCAAGGGGAAGAAGAAGAAGGAAAAAAAAACGCACACACACATCAATCTCACAGAACCAAAAGTATTGGAATGAAATAGTAATGCAATTTGTAAATGCTTTACTCCTACATGCTGAAATGAAACAATAATGCTACCTATACCTCTAGTGAAATAAACATATATTGCTGAAATAAAATCCACATTCTGCCTTTGCCCTTCATATAAGTATATTATTTCATTGTCTTTTCCTTTATTTTATACCTCTTTATGGCTTAAGATGAACAAATTAATAGCATGTTTTATACCTATTAAAACTCTGTCACTTTTCATTTTGTTGACTTATCAACGTGCAACATAAATAGAACAATTTTCCCTTAGATGCCTAACTGTGCTTAGAATGTGGTTAGAATGCTGGTTGAGAGCTCTAAGTTGCTTGCATCCATCCACATAGTATCTCTAAGTTGCTTGCATCCATCCACATTGTATTGAAATTCACTCCAAAGGTTCTTGTAATTTACAATTTCATAACTAAAATTAGAGAGTTGTATATATCTCAAAATATCAAATATGATGCAGGTAAATAATATAAAACAGGACAATTAATTTAAAAAAAAATAAGTGAATGAAAGAAAGGCATTAGGTTGGGAGAAAAGAAATAAGTTGTTTACCTTTTCCTGCCAAATTCTCCTGCCCTCTTTTCTTTACCATCTCCCCACTCAACACCCCCACTTCCCATGTCTGTCCTAGTAATACAAGTGGCCCGTGGTTATTCCCTGCAATGCTAGAATTGACTTTTACCTTTACATTCAGTACTGGCTCATTTTAGCTGAAAAGTGCATATTCTCCTACGTGTTACTCTATCATGCCAATGCATCCAAGTGAAGCTTATTTTATGCAGCTAGATGGTACTACTTATGCTGCTAGTTGGTGCGTAGTTAAAAAGTAGATAAAATAGTTCTGCCACTATTACAACAATTTACTTGCTAGCATTGTGGGCTTCATAATAAATTCAACTTATCAACTTAAAACTAATGTAGGGTTTGAATCACAAGAACCGTTAAAAAACGATTATTTCCTTAGGTTAGTATAGTTTAAGTTTACTTACAAGCACCGTCATTAAAATACTGTGATTCACTACCTTAATGTCCTGGCTAAATATTGCACCTAATGGATTTTTTAATTAATCATGCAATAAAACCTGCTAAGAAATATACTAAAATATCTTCTAGATGCCTACTAATGCTTTCTTTCCTTAATGATGGGAATTTAACAGTCTGGTAGGAGAAACTTGTAGTTATGTAATCCACTAACTTGCAGGGTGTGGACATAAAGGGTGGAGATTAATAGCTATTGGCTCCAGGACCATAAAATAGCACTTCACCAACACCTAAATCTATAAAATTACTTTGATTTTATTTCTCTGGGAAATGCATATTGCTACGTATAAATAAAATGTTTATGAGGTAAAAGGCAACTGAACATAAAATTTATTACAACAGCAGAAAACATGATATTGCATAGTGTTATATACATATCTTACTGCAATCTTCTAAATGTCCTTGTAATTCATGCCAAGAACAAAGGATTTTAAGTTTGCTTAGATTACCAAAATATTCACAAGTTAACGGAAAATTAAACAAAGCGTAAATCTTGTCATCCGAACATAAATAATGAAGATAAGTAATATTAATAAATAATAAAGTATGTAATCTCAATAGTTTATAAAAATTAAATTGTGCTATCAAACCATCTTATTCTGTATATTGACACAGTGAAAATAGACAGAACGCGATGCAGAATTTTCGTTGGAATGTTCGAAGGCAAAGAAACCACTAAGTTTATACATCTTACATACCTAGTACTGCTCGGGTAATTTCTGAGCATGCATAATATTCTTTTCACTCACTTTACATAACTGAAGCGAGCTGTAAGTTCTTTCAGCTCGAAATAATCAATAATTATGAAGGGAAACCAAATATGGCTACCTTTGACTTGAAAGTTTACTGCGGCTTATTTCACAACTCCCAGTAATTGATCAGAGCTGCGAAAAATGTATATACTCCAACTGTCAAAATAACTGTATACGGTGAAAGAGCCTAAATATGCGGAAGTTACCTTATTTTCTTGGTAATTTTCTCCACTTTCTTCGTCACTTCCATAACCAACCAATGATTCCATTATGATGAAGTCAAATCCTCATTCCTCCATCTATTTCACTACTGCCAACATTACTCTAGTTCAATATACTTTAGTAAAGTATGTCTGGAAATAATTCTCGGAGACTTCTGAGATTATCGAGGCAGTGCGAATCACAAAATTTCAAATTCTGCATATTAAGTGTACATTTATTTGTTATATATCTATCCGATAGAAATTGTTTTGGTTTTTCTAATTTCTAAACGCCTTACGCAGTTATCTTAAAAATTACAAGGCATATGTGGGTAATAAATTGTATTGAACTATTAGAGGGGAAAATAATTATAAAAACTTTAGCAGTCGCAGAAGGAATTGTGCACAAAAATGATGAGATTCTCCAAATTGCAATTTATGTTAAATGCTACGCTTAACATACCGGATAAGTTTAACTATTGTGACCAACTTTACCGCGTATATACTGTGGCAACAGATTCACTCTTACACAGGTGTGAAGGGTGCGCGGGCAAGGGGAGGGACCTTCCGCTTTGATATTTCTAAATATATATATACGTCAGCGATATGAACCAAAAGACAAAGTTACCACCACGGATGGCCGAGGTTGTTAAGGTACTCGTGAATGGGAGGGCTGGGGTTCGATTCCGCCAAGATCGTCCTTCCTGATAGGTTTTTTCCCAGGTTTCTTTCATTCCTCATAAATAGCAAATGCCGGGGAGGTACCCTAAACTTAGGCCTGGAACGTTTCCTTCCTTTAAAAAAAACCCTTTCCCAACTGATCATTTCATCTTATGTATCATCGGTGTCCACCGCCTGTGGTGCCTCAGTAGTAAAAACGGGCGTTAAACTGAAGAAGAAGAAGAAGAAGAAGAAGAAGAAGAAGAAGAAGAAGAAGAAGAAGAAGAAGAAGTAGAAGAAGAAGAAGACAAAGTTTGAAAATGCTAATCGCAATGTGACTAAAAATAAAATGTCTATTAATGGTATTCATAAATAAGCAGACAAAATAAAGTAACGAATCAATACGCAGATAGTAAACTGAAATTAAATACATGCAATTCAAATCTCTGGGTACTATCGAGCGATCAGTTTTGTTCCCCCTCTCCTTCACCCGAGTGTTTTGCTGAGCGAGTCGGTTAATCGGTCAGCCGGGTCTCGGTGATCAGAGGAAGGGTAAAACAATAAAATAAACCAACCATACAACAATATACAAACCAATTTAAGAGGCTTATTATTTACACATTTATCAAATGAGTGTTGAAACTTACCGCCTTCATTCTCCACAAATTTTTGGCATCTTTTTAGGAAATTATTCATTACTCACTGTACCACCACGGGTGGCCGAGGTCCTTAAGGCGCGGACTCGTGAGCGTGAGGTCTGGGGTTGGATTCCCACCAGGACCGTCTTCCCTGACGGATTTTTTCCAGGTTTTCCTCAGTCCTCATAAATGGCAAATGCCGGGGCGGCACCCTAAAGTTAGGCCTGGAAAGCTTCCTTAGAAATATGCTTTTCCAGTTTATCATTTCACCTTATACATATATCATCAGTGTCCATCGTACCGCCACGGGTGGGCGAGGTCGTTAAGGCGCGGACTCGTAAGCGGAAGATCTGGGGTTCGAAACCCACCAGGACCGGCCTCCCTGACAGGTTTTTTCCAGTTTTCCCTCATTCCTCATAAATGGTAAATGCTGGGGAGGTACCCTAAATTTAGGTCTGGAATGTTTCCTTCCCTTAGTAAAAAAAATTCCATTAATCATTTGACCTCATAAATCATCAGTTGGAATCTGTCAGTAGTAAAAACGGTCGTTAAACACTATTTAAAAAAAGTGTCCACTGCCTGTGGTGCCTCAGTAGTAAAAACAGGCATTAAACTCTATTAAAAAAAATCATTCATGAAATTCATTTTGAGAAATCTGGGCAATTCCCTGACAAATATTATCTTTGAGTACTTGTATGGTGTGCAGGTTCATTTTGTACAGGGCATTTTTATAATTTACCCCATAGGTAATAATCGCAGGCTGTTAAATTGGGGGACTGAGGGGGCCACAAATCCATACTAATAACCCTTGTCTTGTGAAAACACATTATGAATTGTTCTCATGGAATTATTAGCAATTTGAGCAGTGGCATGTTGAAAAAATGCATGATCACACTCCATGTAGGTTAATTCTCTGAAAAAGGGTTAGTATGGTATTCACATAAGTAACAGAATCAACTGTATGCTAAAAAAAATGGTACTATGATTCTGAGTTAACACATAATTATATTATACATTATACATAAAGTCATGCTGTGCCATTGTAAACACATGGCATAATATACTTTATGTATACTGTCGAATCAAGAAACAAAAAGCAAAACACATCCCTGGGAACAGTTGCGCTACAACTACAATATTCAGCAAGGTCAACAAGAAGCATGTCTGTTACCCCCTCCATGGTAAAGCAAACAAGTGCAGGCTCGCTAATAGGAAAAACCTCACACCATGGGGAAAAGCATCACTGAACACACAGTATTAAATTTTTGAAAAGTATCTATAAATGGAACAACAAGTAAATAAAATGGTTTAAGACAAAAAACGAACTGGTATAAAATGAAAACATGGAAATTATTAGCACATTTTAAAAAATAAAATACTCTAGAATTGCCTATTTTAAAGAAAGCTTAGCCAGTGTCTGCCAATATAACTCATTTCTTCTGATGAACTAGCCTAACCAGCTAGGCTGTTAGGTTCTGTGACAGTTTAAAACGGTGATTGCATTAAAATGGTTCTGCCCTACTGATTATCTTTTTTCAGTTCTTCAGCCTTATAAAGCTTGCAAACAAGTTAATGTGAGAACACATACAAATTTGGCTAACTGCAGAAGAATTTCAGACACACAGCTATAACTTTTCAGAAACTGTACAACTGTGAAAAAAGTGTCCTAGAGGGTTCTTGTTTTCTTTGCTTCCAAAATTCCCATCTCCATGTTGCTATGCAATGTCAAGAATTGCCTTGACATTGTCAGGATCTGTCAGGATCAAAAGCATCTTTAAAAAAATTGATATCATCACTTCTATTTGTGATGAACTGATCAGTTTTAACCAACAGATGAGGAGCAACATTTTCAAATCTAGAAAGGAGACACTGAATTGAAACACCAGGTATTAAAAATAGAAACATTGGTTGGTACATAATTTAGGATGGCATAGCAGTGAGGAGCACTTCCAGAATATTAATTTTTTTTGGAGTGTAGCTTTGATGTGGTAGCTGTGCAGTTAAGTGAAGAAATTGGACTGTTTATAAGCCTCTTGATATGTTAAAAGTGAGAATGTAAAACTGTGAGATGAATGGAATTTCCTGTACCAGTATTACTGAACATCACTGCCAGTGTTTTTCTTTCAATCTTTTAATATGAACTTACCCAAACTAAAAATTAAATAAATGTTAATATTATCACTATCCTTTGAAAATATTAGCAGGCTCAGTCCCCTGTGTGAAAACTTTGAGGAGAGTGGCAAGCTCCTCCAGCATCTAGTAGGCAGTAACTATGGTTGTTGCCAATAGATGGCTAAAGTTCCATCATTCTCCACCCTTAGCATAATAAGTACCATTAAATTTGATGCTGGACAGAAATATGCCCTTGTAAAAGACTGAAATCTCTTGTAATACATTATAAAAAATATATATGCAGTGTTTTGGTTCATTGTCAGCCCCATATGAATTTATGGCCATTCCCCCTGGCATGGTGGCTTTCTAAGGTTGGTATGCCCACAGGGCACTGCTATGTTTTCCTAGTGGAGAGGATGGTGAAGGTGACATCATTATGGTGCACCAAGGGGTTTCTTAAACCTATGGGTACCTAAACATAGTCTATATAGATGAATGAAATGAGGGTGTAAATAATTTTGGAGTACTGTATGCCTTAAAGCTATCTGACGTTCACTTCCTAAGTGTAAGGAAAAAAAATCTTTTTAGACAACTTGAACTTGCACAAAGACAATGCTTTCAAGTTCAACCAGAGGCTATTATCAAAACCAACTGCATTGATATTATCATTTATCATATATATATGGATTAATTATAACTAATTTTGGGACACTGTAATTGAAACTGACTTCTAATTTTTTTTTTATATTTCCTTATAGCACACCCATTATTAAGGTAGCCAGGCTAGTAAAATAAATAAGAAAAATTCAATATTAAAATAAAAACACACAATGGCCCACCTGGGTCATCCCTTGATATTCTGTCACCAACATTTCAAGGTAGCTTTCAGCACAATTTGATTGATAATTTCCCTGTGAAGCATGCAACACAGCTACACTTTGGACTCAAACTGAAAGTCATAGAAGAAAGGGAGCTTTTTTTGAATGGGAAACCAACAGTCAAATAAATGATAAAATACAGTCTTAAGATCTGGAAACAGATGTACCTATCTAGCAATGATTCTTATCTATCTTCAAATTTCTTTTAATTCTTATTTATTTCATGTTCAAATGCTGTTGAACTAGATTTAAAACAGTTAAAATTAAAAGGGAGAAGATGGTTTACAGTGACCAGCTCTTTTGCAATTTCTGGGAATTTCCATATATGCTATATATCCCCCTCTCCCATACTGTTTTGTTCATTATTCAGCACTTTGTATTCATATGACTGATTTGTAGTAATGAGGATGAAAGTTGAATGCTAGAAATTGGTATGTAATATTACATGGAACAGATGTTTGTAAAATAATTATAATTGCTATTTATCGCTCACCATTAGGAAACTTTGAAACTTTCTTGATGAAACTTGAAGATACCTTAAACTTTTTATTTAAGCCTAAGCATGAAATAATTATTTGTGGGGACATAAATATTGATTACTTAATGCCAAGTATAAGAATGAATCGAATGAATTCCCTTCTTACTGCATATAATACAGTGCAGACAATTAACTTTTCCACCAGGATTGATAAAAACTCTAGCACAGCAATAGATAATATATTTTGCAAATTCAGACAAACTGACATTTATTATTCTATGTCTGTAATGAACCATGTTCTCTCTGACCATGATGCTCAAGTACTAGTGAAAAAAAAAAATTCAAAGAATGTTACGGATATATAAAATATAGATATTAATGATGCTAACCTCAGTAAAATGGCAGAGACACTTCAACAAGAATCATGGAATAGTGTCTTCAGTGCAAATGATGTTAATAGTAAATTCAACAATTTTTTTACAGATTTTTAAATTGCTTTTTAAGCATGTTTCCTACTAAAAATTAAAAAAAGATATATATTAATAACTAAAATGTCTAATTTTATTTTTAAAGAATATTATCATTTTATGACCATTTCCTCCAGTTATAATCCCCAGGGAAAAAAAGTGGATAAGACTAATTACATATAAATCTCTTGTCATTCTCATGGCTGAAAGATAATCCATTTAAAAAAAAAGTTATATTTATTTCTTCTACAAATTTTATTTATATATCTAGAAGGAAAGTTTTAAATGTGGCTTCATCATTTCAAACACTGATAAATACCAATGCCAGTTTCTAAGCAAAATATTATGTGAAAGGAAATCCTGATAAGAATGACCATAATATTGTAAAGAAATTACTTTCTGTGGATTTTATAACAGCATATGTAAAGTCTAGTCTTTAAAATTTTTCATTAAATTTTTTGAAAATATCTTATAATGACATGTGTCAATAATTTTTTCCTACAACAGGGGTGAAACATTTTTGTTCAGTTGACACATGGGTGGTTGCTCAGCCAAAAGTTCTGCAAGTGGTCACACAATACAGTCTAGTTTATTTTCCTGAAAAATAGACTAAACTTTTTTAATTTTTAGGAAATAAAATGACTAAATTTATATTAAACATATGAGTAACCATAAGGGTTTTATCATTTCTTATGATCACGTTATAAAAGTACCAGTTTGTAAAATTTATGAAATATTAGAGCTTTCCTTGATTCTGTTATAGTGGTAATTCAACTAACTTCTCCCTCTCATATTAATAAAAAATAAATACAAAATTAAATAAATAAAATAAAAAATTTAAGATGTATAATAAAATAAAAAAACAAATAAAATAAAAATAAATAAAATAAAAAATTTAAGATGTATAATTTTTTACATCAAGTAAAAATAAAACATTAAAAAGCCACTAAATCTTTTCATTAAATAGAAAATATTCTTAACAGGTAGCAATGTTTTGGCTAACAGCATACATAAGCTATTCAAAAGAAAATGGAATTTTGAGGATAAAAGAAGGCTTTGGAGGACAATGAACTTTAAAATAAAGAAAAAATTTCCATTTTGGTTACAGTAATCTCTAGCATGCCCAGAAAAACCCTCGTATAATTGGTTGCACAATGATAAAATTGTTCACAACAGCATGGTATCTTAAAGAGAAATAATTATAGGCAGACATAAACTTCATACTGTACCAGCTTATAGAGGCAGAATATAAAGATGTTAGAGATAAAGATAAATTTATAACTTAAGGAAACTAAAAATGTTTATTCTTTAAATTAGTCCATAAGCAAAATTCAGATATAGTAACCATTATGGGTTAAATCTTTCCCAAATGTTGTTATGAAATATGTAATATGAGCTGAAGCTGCATTTATAACCAAAAAATTTGCATTGACTCAAAACTTTAGAATTATTTCATCTTTGCTGTCAGCCAAAATTTGGAAATAGCGTACTTTGCCTGCTAAACATTTCTTTTAGATAAAACATCCTACTTCTTTCAAGAATATATCGACAGTTCAAGTTAATGCAATCCTTACCTTTTATCTTGCATTTATGATTAATGATTTTATCTGCATTTAATTACAATTTTATTTATAAGTTGAAGTAATTGTTTCATAAAAAAATGTTTTGCAAACTCTTTGCATGTATTTCAAATACTATTCCTTTTTATATTAAGATGCATGGGTAAATTAATTGAATTGAACATTTTATTTATTACAGATGTACCTTTATGTACCTCTCATATACTGTTCATCCTTGATATTCACCACCACAGGTGGCTGAAGTCATTAAGGCACAGACTCATGGGTGGAAGATCTGGGATTCGATTCTTACCAGTACTGTCCTCCCTGCCTGGGTTTTTTTTTCCAAGTTTTCTTCAGTCCTCATAAATGGCAAATGCTGGGGAGATACCCTAAACTTAGGCCTGGATGTTTCCTTACTTTAAAAAAAAAAGAAAAATATCCTTTCCCAATTTATAATTTTGTTTCATCTTATATATTATCAGAGTCCATTTCCTGTGGTGTCTCAGTAGTAAAAATGGGAGTTAAACACTATTAAAAAAAACACTATCTTACTGGTGGCTGTGTTGTAAAAGCAAGGACTTAAAATACACCATGCTGATTACATGAAACTGCAACTGTTTCAAAATATCAAGAGTTTGACTGTTTACAAAAGGCTTAATACAGGACACAAACAAGGAATGGTATTATTAAACTGCAATGTAAAATCTCTTCTTGTGATAGATATACTAATATAATCATGTAAATTAAATGGTAACAAAAAGTAAAGGGGTATGAATTAGCATTAAAGTATAATATTAAAACAGGATAAGAAAATGAGAATTAAAGTTTTGCACATAGAATAAAAACATCCTTTTTCATGAAAATACTGTACAATTTATTTAAAACTACTAACTTTGTTTTTGTTTACATGCGTAGTTGTGCAATTATATACTATTACCACCAATCTTTAGTATTTAACCAAGCAACCATTTCATACATAACAACACAATAATCAATAACTTCCATTATTATCACAATAACTCACCCAGCAGAAGAAACAAACACTCTGCTGGTGAGCATTTTATGTTCTTTAAATAACTATTGCACCAAATCTTATATAATAGTTTTATATTGACTGATAAATCTACAGCATTTGTGTTTTGTATTTCATAATTTACAATCAAAATAAATACTAGCTCATTCTCTGAATACAGCACTTTGCATTTATAGCTGTATGCTACACATTTTGTAATATTAACATTTATTTCATAACACATTTGTGTGTAAGTGTATGTAATCCTCAAAACATATAATACTGGGAAAAAATATTGTAGTTACATATGATGTTATTGTTTTGTCCCTTTTAACTTCAAATTATTTACAAGAGTAATTTCTATATATATATATATGTATATATATACTGGAATATAATCCAACAATGGTTGAGCTATAAAATTCTTAAATATTTATAACCTCTTAAATTCATTTAAAAAATGTTCATTACTACATAAATATATATGTATATATGCTTAGCTAGAATGATCTACTTTTCTATAGTATAAATATTTGAATATACAGATGGATCTTAGCTGATACTTAACAAGTGAAAATGCACAATATATTGCACATATTAAAAAGGTTTTTTAATAATTTGTTAAAAATGTACTTTTATGTCTAGAAAGATATTTGCAAAAAAGTAATAAAATGTATTTATAATGAATTCTTTTTGGGAATATGCTGCTTTCTTTAACAGTATATCAATGGCAATGACTGTTATTTCTACATGACTACAAATTTAGCAATTAATTTCACATAAGTAATTACAAGTGAAAGTTCAAATGTACATTAAATATGATATTTATGTTTCTCTAATCTTCCTAAGACTATGGTTATGTGAAATAAATATCATTCAAAGACCCTTTATTTTCATGGTCCTTGTTTAAGACTGTTAGCATTACTTAACTCAAATTTTATTATGATTTTATATAGTTGTATTGCAATTCCTGCAGTATTCATTTCTCTTATCTTTAATATAGTCAACTGTTAATTGACTATAGTGGTGGGAGGACAGGAAAAACAAATGGAATACATGATAGGTATGTGGTGAAACTGGAAAGCTGTATTTTGAACTACGGAAACATTTTCCATGACTGAGGGTTTCCAATAGCATTAAATGTTTGCTATGTTGGTTATGAGTGCAAAAAATACTTATGTGCAAATAGTGATGATTTTGCAGCACTACACTGTGAAACATATTGGCAGTTTCTTTGAAAGTTTCACCCAAGACCATGCTGCATTATGTACACATTTTTGTATCGAGGATAGTGTTAAGTAAATATGTTTCTTGGAGTTTGCTTACAGTTGAAAGATATTACAATCATAAATCTTAGATGAAACACGATAATGTATGAATAATAAATAAAACATTATTATACAGTGCTAAAGAGCAATATGACACACAAACTTGTTTCCCAATATAGTTTTTGTTGGTCCAAGGTCTGCACTTTTATTTACAAATTAAAATGTTGTTATTCATTTGATTAACTACATATGTACATGAAAAGTGAACAGAAAAAGAAAAACTACATGAAGCAAATGGTGAAGCAAGAAGTGGCATTATTACCAAAAGGTGATTAATTATAGATTTTAAATTTTAAAATTTTAAAATTTAAAATAAATACTCAAGGAAAAATTGAAACAGATATCTATTATATTCTAAAATATCTCTTTATGTCCCTACTGCTGTTCTCAAATTATTCCTTCATTATCATTATGAATGGCTTTAAGATTACTTCTAAATCAGAAATACCTATTGTCATTAAGTTTATTTCATGATTTCTCATTTGAAAATTATCACACGCCTTTAAGGTTAGTACGTTTAATCCAGTTATCTCTGGCTGATAATTTCACAGCCACTAAGGAATACAAGATTAACATCTCTTTTAAAAATGACTGAAATGGGTAGTTAGTTGTTACATTGTTAATTTACACATTGATATGGCTTAATTGTGTACAGTATGATAAGGAGCTGAAATAAATGAAATGAAATACTTGCTGCAAAATGGGATAGTAATGGAAAACAGTCATTTTAGAAAAATTATGGTAATTTTTTTATAATTATGTGTAATATTTTTCTACATTTCTGATAATTGTTTCAAAACAATACTTTTTAATTCAATTTTTAATGTGGAAAAAAATGTAATTTTCTGAAAGCAATCGCTTAATTTACTTATGACAGTCAAATAAAACTTAAATGAGTTTTTAGAAGATGATGGAAAAGTAATTCCCATGCCCTTGTATCTTAATTCTATTAAAGTATATTTAAATTTGTAATTTTTAGTTGAACTTGAGTGTTACTGCAAAAGTTTAAAATAATATTAATTATTGGATGACAAAGTTATATATTCAGGTCATTATTCAATAAAAATATAATTTTAAAAGAGATTGTTAATACTCTGTTAGAAGAAGGTAATATTATTGGAAAAATGATGTACAGTGATATCTAAGTTGGCTTAACTTCATATAAAAAAACATTAAAAATAAACAAAGAAAAATCCAGAATGTTGCAAGGAAACTCTATACTGAAGGCGAAAAGTATGCATATTCTTAAAATCCTTGCATATTTCTTTATTATGTTTTTGTAATGCACAATGGGATATTTCTCACTCAAAAGTCTCTCTGTCTTTAATGTCTTGATGAATGACAGTCAATGGACCAAACATAATCAATACAGGAAAACCATTTTGCTATCTTCTGCTGCTGTTACTATGGACGGCAGATCAAGAACATAAGAAACAAATTTATAATACATGCTAATAAGCAACATTTGATCATATAGCCTACTATTTACAAGCTCTGATAAATCTGATGGTATCTGTAGTCAGGAACAATCAGCACAGAGAGTATATTTCAAACATCAACAATTAAACCCTGTGTGTAGCATTCATTAACAATTGACCATATAGCTGTATCATTTACCCTAGTGCAGATCTCTAGTTTTAATTTTGAAAAACAAATCCATGAAAAAGCTTACCATATTTTATATTCCAAAATCAAAAGGCAAGAAA
Source organism: Metallyticus violacea (assembly GCA_030762175.1). NCBI lineage: Eukaryota > Metazoa > Arthropoda > Insecta > Mantodea > Metallyticidae > Metallyticus > Metallyticus violacea. Next base: position 36,867,953 of record CM060839.1, on the reverse strand, counting down.
TTTTAAAAAATATTAATAAGAAATGGTATTAAAGAAATAAATACAGAAGAGCAAGTATGTGATATGCAATAGCAAATAAATCTCTTCTCTGTAAAGGAGACAGAATAAAGAACACATAATAAATTCAACTGCAGGAAGATAGCAGAATCTGTACTAGGGAAGTTGTGTCTTGGAAATGCTATTTTAATCTATAATGTTGAAGATGTTTCAGATCAGAAAGACATGAGCAATTAGTTATTCCTGCCACCATAATCACAACTACTATAGTTACCACCATTGCTATTGCTACATATGTAGAGAAATATATCTTGAATAAGTAATCCACTTTCAAATCTATTTTATTTATGGTGAATTAATTATTTTCTACTTTTGCTCTTCTTTTAATCATGATGATTAAAAGTTAATGACGATCTGAACATTTACTATTATTAAGTAGCTGTGATATTATTGTGGCAAGGTAGCAATAAGCAAATAAAACAATATTGATACAGAATGTGAATGATGGAATATTAATGCTAATCTGTGAAGTTAATAACATCCTCACATACTTCAATAGCTTAGTAAATAAAATATAGAAAACTAACAATGAAGTTGCTCTTTTTATATAGCAGTCATCACCAAAATACTAATATTCTATAAATATATGAGAAACATAAAAAATAAACAAAAATAAGAACAAAGGATATTAGCGCATCAGCACATCTGGTAGATAGATTTAGCAAATCTAGAAGCACCTTCAAAAAATCACAAGCTTTAAATGTGATCTTTACCAATTAAAAATATCCCAAATCCAGTTTCAGAATGATAGTTTGTGCCCAAGTACACAATGCACATGAAATGTCATTACCTACTCCCTGAAAGCTTGCAAAAATTTCCTAATTCTGTTAAGTTCATGTCCATAATTATATTAAGCTATTTCCATCTATAACATTTCTATTGCTCAAATAAACATAATTGTATTTATGAGATGCCAAATAAAAATCCTGTATTTAGTAAAGTGCAAATTTTAGATACATTAATTTTATGAAAAATAATTACAAAATGAATTAATACAAAAACTTACTTTATAAAGCTGTTTGAAATCATTTTAAGAACCTCACTGTCACCCTTATCAGTTTTAAATAGAACTTCATTATGTTGCATTTAATCACATAATACCTATTTCTGTTTCATTGCCTATTCCGTAACTTACTGAATGGCAGATTTTTATGCACCACATTTTTGCATTATACCTAGAACTCAGCAGCATTATTGTAAGGTGAGAAACATACTTAATTTAAAACAAAATAATGAGTGATTAGTTTTGGTAACACAAGCACTGTAAGACCTCTAAATTCAGCATTAGAAATATAATATGGTACTCCTGGATCCATAAAACTGGAAACAAAATTTGTTAACACTATACACCATTACATAGCACAACAGATTATTATTAACCATAAATCTATTAAAAGTGTGCAGATATATGAAGTTATGAGTAGCATCGTAACATCTGATATGCTACTTTTTAATTTCATTTTAGAGTTAGTGAAATTTTACCTCAACTTAAATATTTATTGCTATGTGCCCCAATAAAAAGCATTAAAAAATATGAAGAAAAAAAAGCAGCACATTTTACTATTTAAAATGCATTTTGTTTTAAAATTACAACTTGGCCTAATATTGGTTTGTAAATGAAGTAAGTTATGAATGTGATAGGAATAGAGCAGGAATAGGTGTAACCAAAAATTTGATCTTTAAGTGTGAAAGTAAATATTAATGTACACTTCTGAGACATTAATACCATTAATAAAATTATCACCTTAGTATAAACATCCATAAAATTCCCTTGATAAAATCAAACTATATTAATAAAAGTTATATATATAAAATATATAGCTTGTTTGTGAAGGGAAAGATGAAAACTTCCCAAGAGGGATTAAATACATTAAATATGAAATATAATATGTTTGTTTATCTTCTGTAAAAAGAAAACTTAAAATTAATGTCCCAATATACATATAAAGATTCTTTTGCTCTCTCCTTTCCAGGTAAGAAAATGAAAAGTTTGAAAAGCTTAATGTGTTATTTCTGAGCTGTTTTAAATTCTGCATATTCTTATAGTATAAATGAAGAAAGGGAAAATACATACACTAGGCAATACAATTGCTGTACTTTTGATTTTGTTGGATTAGATTTAATGCATTTGACCTGCAGTAAAAACAAATGTGTTAATATTCTTTACTGAAAATCTTCAGGTGCAAAATTACAATCATTTTTCATTGCCTGAAAACTTAGCAAATAAGATAATTTAAACATTTTTCAAAGATAAGAAGCTGAAACCTTATAAATTTTATAAGTTTAAAATTCCCAAATTTTTGTGGAGTAGATTTCTATGGTTAATTTTGTGGTGAAAAATAAAACAGTTTTAATATAGGGTTATCGCACAAGGAACTGTTTTTATTTTAATCTATTTATAATATAAACTTGTGCTCTGTTAGGTAAGTTGATATTAATAGCTCATAATTATATATATAATTTACATACTAACTGCTGGTAGTTTATGAGGCCTGTAGTGTTTCTGTTACATATTAACAAATTGAGCAAATTCAAGTGATGTTAAACAAATAGTTACATAGATGAATAACTATAAATACATATTAAAGAAATAAAGTGACAGTTTGCCAATAGCATAAAAGAACTCTTTCTCAATGCTACATTCACAGACTTTCTGCAGTGTTGTTAACGAATAGTGAATACAGAAGCATTTTAAAATATACTTTATTTCAAAGTGAAGGAATCAGAGTTGCTATATGTGATAGATTTTGCTAATTGTTCAAGATTTTATAGTATGTGAAGAATATCTGCAATTTTGAATGCAATTGAACAACACTCTGGAAAATTGAAATAATTTGTACTTATTAAGTTTCCTGCATAAACACATTAGAATGTATGTTCCTTCCTCTAAGGTTAAAGAGATGGTCTGATACAGTGTAGTATGAACAGTCAAAGTTTCAGAAGCTCATCTTGTTCTATCAAAACATAAAAGATTACTTGCAAAATAGAATGAACCACTTTCTGAATTTCAACATTTTGAATGGATACTGCTGAAGATGTAAATGTGTGGGATAGTGTTCAAATTATTCTGAAATGGAGTTGGATAATACTTCTTATGATCTTGTAAACTAAGAAATCTTTCCTATTGGACAACAAAAAGGAAGGATTTAAAAATGTGCCTTCAAGCAAAATTTTGGTAAACTTTTTCAACATTAGCATTTCTGTGGAGCAGTATTCAGAATTGAGAAACATAACAGAATTTTATTTTTCTATTTCTGGACATAATTTCAATTTTGAAATACTATTTTCTATTATGAATGCTTGTGGACAGATGAACAGAACAGATTATCATTTAACTCAGTAGATGCAATACAAATATTAAATTATATGAAAAATATACATTGTGATCAATTTTACACAGTGATCCAGAACCAAAGTTCCCATAGTTTTGAGAAATATGAATGCACTCTGGTGTTGATACAAATGTCTGAATTATCTGCTGCTAAAATAAATAGTAATAATGCCAAATAAAGCAATGAATAATATTAAGCTAAAGTATATTTCTGAAGTTTTCTACTGTCCATATTAAGAAAATAAGTAATATATCCTTTTAGAATTTATTAAATATGTTCACACTAATTCCACTTACTTATACAACATTAGGACATTGTTTGGGGGCAATCATTCCCATCATTGGCTGGATCCCAAGGCACTTCTGTGATGGTCTCTGGCAATTTGAATAAGAACTTGCTGAGTTCATCCATGGGTAGATAATCAAAATTCATAAAGTTTTTTTCCACTTTTCAGGATGAACATTTTTCCCAAGTAGCTAGTTCTATTGGGCTGTGAAGTTCTTTCAGCAGCTTAGCCACTGGTTTAATTTTGTGATTTTGGATCCAAAAGTGATTTATCAATTTGCAAAATGAACATTTCTAAAAGGTTCCTTTCTCAGCATTTCTAAATTTGTGTACATTTGTTCAATGTATTTTTTAATACATTCTTCACATTTAATTTTTTTAATTCCTGATTTTTGTTTTATTTATACAATGTCTTTTACTATGGAACCAGGTATATTTGTTATATTATATTTGTTCTTTGAGGCCAACTGTATGCCATGTTCATTGGATATCCCTTTGAATTTGTTGTGCTAAGCTGGATGGTATATGAAACTTTGAATTTGTATCTTTCTTTGATGTTCTTCATCGTGGAAACCTCTCTTACAGATTTTTGTCTTTAAATTTATTAATATTTTTATTATTGTGTCTGTGTTGAAACCATTGATTATTGCTGTATTAATTATCTGTTGGTATTTTGTTTGTGCTCTGTTTCTGTAAGTAGGATGTAAATTATTCTATGTGCCAAGCTGTAGAACACCCATATTTGTGTGAGATGGGGTTATGACTGTTATTTTTTTTATGTAATTTTCTGTGTGTGTGTCTCTTTTCTGCAGATTCCAACATTTAGACTGTTTGCATTTCTTATAATTTTTAAATCTAGGAATGGGAGCCACCCATTTTTCTCCTCTTCCATGGTAAATTGTATAGATTTATGTTGTAAATAAAGGAGTTTCAGAGCATCTATTAAATTTTTTTTTTTTTTGGATATTATTACAAATGTGTCATCTACATACCTATACCATATCTTGAAAATTAATGGGAATGTTTTGGTGATGTGAGCTAATAAATCTGATGGAAATTGAGATGGGATTTCCCTTTGCTAGACGAGAAACTTATTGGTAAAATTTTTGTTAAAACTAAAGAAATTTAGCTGAATGCATATTTAATGAGTTTTAGTAAGTCTTCTATTTCTTCTGTTTGTAAATGTAGGAGGTTTACCATTTCCTTAACATTTGCAAAAGATTTTCTATTGGGAAGCTGGAAAATAAGGCTTTTTCATCAAAAGACATCATTCTGTCTCCTGTGACAATCCTGATATTTTGAATTTTCTACTAAATCCAATGAATGAATGATGCCAAAGCTTTGAAATTGTTTAAAAGAATTGAAATTGTCATTAAATATTTTTGCTATTGTGTATGTGGGTGAATCGATGTTGTTAATTATTAGATGTTATGCTGTTATTATTTTTATGGTTAGAAAGTGCATAAAGTTTAGTTAGTACTAAGATTGCTTTGTGTGACTCTCTGTTTTTCAATTGTGGATAATATTTTAATTTCCTTCAGGGCTTTGGTTAAATTTTTATTGGAACTTTTAAGAGGGTTCTTTTAAATTGGTTTGCAGTCTTCCCCTTTTAACAACATTTCTTCTCTGTTTATGTACTCATTTTTGTCAAAATAATCATTTTGTTTCTAGCAAATTTATTCCTGAGATCCTTTAAAATACGTATCACTAAAGCATTCCTATTAATTTTCAAAATATGGTATAGGTATATAGATGACATATTTGTAATAATATCCAAAAAAAAAAAAAAAAATTTAATAGATGCTCTGAAACTCCTTTATTTACAACATAAATCTATACAATTTACCATGGAAGAGGAGAAAAATGGGTGGCTCCCATTCCTAGATTTAAAAATTATAAGAAATGCAAATAGTCTAAATGTTGGAATCTGCAGAAAAGAGACACACACACAGAAAATTACATAAAAAAATAACAGTTATAACCCTATCTCACACAAATATGGGTGTTCTACAGCTTGGCACATAGAATAATTTACATCCTACTTACAGAAACAGAGCACAAACAAAATACCAACAGATAATTAATACAGCAATAATCAATGGTTTCAACAAAGACACAATAATAAAAATATCAATAAATTTAAAGACAAAAATCTGTAAGAGAGGTTTCCGCAATGAAGAACATCAAAGAAAGATACAAATTCAAAGTTTCATATACCATCCAGCTTAGCACAACAAATTCAAAGGGATATCCAATGAACATGGCATACAGTTGGCCTCAAAGAACAAATATAATATAACAAATGTACCTGGTTCCATAGTAAAAGACACTGTATAAATAAAATAAAAATCAGGAATTAAAAAAATTAAATGTGCAGAATGTATTAAAAATACATGAAAAAATGTACACAAATTTAGAAATGCAGAGAAAGGAACCTTTTAGAAATGTTCATTTTGCAAATTGATAAATCACTTTTGCACCCAAAATTACAAAATTAAACCAGTGGCTAAGCTGCTGAAAGAACTTCACAGCCCAATAGAACTAGCTACTTGGGAAAAATGTTCATTCTGAAAAGTGGAAAAAAAACTTTATGAATTTTGATTATCTACCTATGGATGAACTCAGCAAGTTCTTATTCAAATCGCCAGAGACCATCACAGAAGTGCCTTGGGATCCAGCCAATGATGGGAATGATTGCCCCCAAACAATGTCCTAATGTTGTATAAGTGGAATTTAATAAATTCTAATAGAATGTATTTCCACTCCATTGTCTGTAGATTTCTAAGTATAATTTAAATTGTAGTGCTTGTATCATTGTTCTATATCTAAATTTAATATTTGTATTAAATAAAGTATACAGATATGCTTTTTTCCCAGTTGAATATATTTGTAGAATGTCAATCATGTTTTGTTTTTTTGTTTCTTTATTATGGCAACCCTAGAAAAAACAAATAGTGAATGAGGAAAGTGGGGTTTATTTGTTAATGATCAAATAATAGAATAGATAACACAACACATTTTTGTATATTATATAAAAAATTTTAAAATGTACCTGCAATAAATGTTTTTATATCACTTGAACATTTTCTAGCATCTTATTTTAATACTTTTAGAGAAATTATGCATGAATTCGATTATCTTCAGGTGTTAAAGTACCTATATAATAAATGTGCTCACAGATGTTTTTGCATAATTTTAACTTACTTCTGTGGTCCAAGTTATGATTTTGTGCAATTCACAATTAAGAAAGTTATATTATCAGCTACTTCTTTAGTTTTCCTATGTAAATAATGTATGGCATATAAATTGGTTAACCACTGCTTGCTTTGTTTCCCATGTTATGCAAAGTATGTTATATTTGAAAATTATTAAAAAGTTTGCAAAACTAAAATGACAATATGCTAGGTATAAAATATATTAATATTTTATGAATATTAGTTTATTTATACAAGTGTTGAATGTACCCTTTATATGACTGATATAAGAATTAAACCATCTTGGAGACTTATGTTTTTTAATTTTAATAATGTTTAGGTTAAAGAAAAATACATGACTATTTAAAATACAGATGATGTAGATATTATTGCTGTTCTGTCAATCTAATGAAAAAGCAACTTTAATCAACACAAATGACACTATTAATTTTTTATTGCATATTTAAAATCACTTAAAGCAAAACATGTTTTTTCTATTATATTAGATGAAATTTTATTTGATTTCTTACGCTAGTGGAAATATAGATTGTGTGGAGTTGCAACAAATCATGCTTAATTCAGAAAAACATGCAATTTAAAATTGTAATACCATGAAAATGGTTAAAATAAAATGTACCTGTCTCTAAGCTGTGTATATTATGCTTATTATAAGTAAATTAGAGAAAGGCATGAGTAGTGTTTCTGAAAGAATGTAGGTAACAAACAAATGTGTTAAAACTGCAGAAATCAATAAATATAAGCATTGAGGTGTATGTTTTTTCTGAAACATTTAATTATGTATAATTACCAGTGAGTATACATATTGCCTTTAGTTTAATTTATTTTCTAATTGTGTTTTTATAATATGATGTTTCCACAATGGTAGTAATGTAAAATTTTCTAGTAATAACATAATATTTTATTTCTAGTGCTTTAAACTTTTTAATTATTTTAAAATTTTGTCATCCTTCTACAAATATGCAACCAATGCATCAGCTTCAACATATAGTCTCAGATGGATAAATGAAACCAATGCAGCTGGCATCATCAAAGACTGAGGCTATTTCTTCCTTGTGGCCTGCAATTCCATAGATAATAAAAATGTAATTGGGTTACTGCATTAACCATTGTACAACTAAATGAAATAAATAATTTTTAGATCAATACTAAGAGGGAAAAGTTTACGTTTATCAGTATTCTCCTTTATCAAAGTACAACTTACATATCAATAAGTGACAGACAATGGAATACTTTTGCATTATTTAAAAATAGGAATTAAAAAAAATGTTTAAAATATAAGAAACAAAGGAAATTTAACAAATACAGCCCTATAACTACAGAACATGAGAGCAGTAAAAATTCAACAAGGTGACTTTTTGCTTGCTTGAAGGAATCTATTTGTTTAACTGTAGTATTACTGCTTAGAACAGTCTATTTTGCTTCCTGCAGTCTGCAACATTCACTACAATGTTTTCAAATATTAGACTAAAGGAAGGGAAATTCAACAAGCAGCTTAAATACAACATAATAAGAAAGCAGGAAAATCCAAATATAGAATTTTTAGTGGATAAGTTCTATGCTAACAATAGGATAGTGCAACTATTGTGCAGGAAAAATAGTGAATGGAACAAGAACCCAATTTTTATTAGTTTGGTAATTACAAGTTATTTTGTACATCTACTTTGTGCTACTGCCTCTTCTGTCAATTAGTAAGTAACAGATTAGTTCTAAAGGATCAACATCACTTTGATAGCAGTTTCACTGGAAGAACTAATGAGTAGAGTAAAATTTGTGTCTGGTTTCATTCCAAAGCTACAGTGAACATGTAAGTTTCTTTCTTTCAAAGAAAGATACAAAAATCCATTGTCATGATAGGTGCTAAGTGCATGCTTGTAAACAAGAGTGCCTCAGCTCAGTTCTAGTGTGGGAAATGTTGACTGGTTAGCTTTTTATTTTCAGCATTTTCCTTCATACTGAAAAGGTGAATGTAACATTATTAGTTTAATCATCTATGGATCCAAGCATTTAAATCTTCATTGAAATAGTTCAATCATAATACAGGAGATGGCATAGAATAAAAGCTAAAAACAGCAGAGAACAGCTAAAAAGAAAATTGATTCTAAACATTTTTTATTTTTAGTTTTTGAATAATTTGAAAGCCCTATATAGATTTTAAGAATGTGGCTTGGACTACTTAGATATGATATTTTAAATGTTATATGATTTATTTCAACAGATTGTTATTTGGAAAGAAATTATAAGCTTTTTAAAGGATATCACAATTAGGGCCCAGATTCTTAGATTTTAACTTATTCTTTCACTTGTTATTGAATACAATCATGCACAAAGTGTGCAAATCTTATTGAGTTTACAGAGCCTAAAATGTTATAATTAAAAATGCCTTTTGTTTATTTTGAAGCCATTTTTTTCATTCACTCAAATTACAAAATATTTTTAAAATTTGACTTGAAAGCATTTTATAATTTTATAAAATAAAAATTTTCTCACTATCTTTCAAAATTTGGACTATTGATCTGCTGCAGAATTTCTGTTTGTGGGTGTGGGTGAGGGTGTGTGTGGCATTTTGACAATTTTACTTTTATTATATATAGTTTTTTATATATCTGAGGCACTGCAAATACATGTATTTTATGAGTATGTGAACATTTTTGCTTTTATTGCTAACCTTGATGTTCACTCATATGCGACTAATTTGACTTTAGTACCAATAAATTAATAATTATTATATCTACAATTGACATACACCAATCACTATGAGATCCGAGGATGAATAAATGTAATCTAATATAATATGTTACCAAACTTTGATTTCACGTTGAGTCAAATTTTTTATGATATTCTAACATTTATATTGGAAATAAGTATTCTTTGAAGTATAAGTAGTCTTCTTGTTAATACCAAAAATTAAAATGGACAAGTCAAGCCATTTAGGACAATGAACTTTTGAAACTTTTCAAAGAGCAGTAAAGCCCCATTTTTGGTTTATTGAAACATGAGCAAAATGTAGAAAATTTATGAGGCTAGAATACCGATAGGGTGCTGCTTGTCCCAGTGAAGATGATGTGGTTATGGTGCTTTGGAAGGGGGATCTTTAAACCTATGGGTATCTAAACAATCTATAGGGATGGATGGATGGATGGATGGATGGATGGATGAATGAATGAATGAATGAATGAATGAATGAATGAATGAATGAATGAATGAATGACACAAATGAAGTCAGAGTCCTTGGCACCTTAAAAAGTTATCTGCCATTCACCTTCTCATGGTAAGGAAAAATTATGAAAAAAACCTTATCTAGACAAGACAAGACAAGACAAGACAAGACAGCATGACCTGACTAGGAATCAAACTCAAGACCTTCAGATCTGTAGTTGCAAATACTACCACTAGACCACAGAAGCAGTCTGTAATGCAGGTGTTATTAGAATTAATTGAAACGTTACTGTTTCTATTGACCGCAGCTCTTTATACCTTCTTTTAGTTTTTATTTACTTAAAACTACATGTAGTTTTAATAAAACTTAGTATAACTATCCAAAGAGCAATGACAATTTAGCAATTTATACATAGGTGTGTTTATTATTTATGGAAGGAAGAAAGAAAAAAGAGAGAGGAAAAAAAAATAACAACATTGATTGATTGCCAGATGTTAAAAGACTTGAAAATAGTAGAAGTAATTGAAGAAGAAGACTAGACTAGAAGACTAGATACAGCCATATGGGCCAATGCAGCAACAACGTGGACCTCAGGGTAGGAAAAAGGAGTGTGGGTCAAAATTTGAGGGTCAACTTTACCGGTCGATTATGAAGGTTATTGTGTATGTACATTGTAACATGAATTTTTAACCAGTTTTTTATAGTTCGTAAAAGTTGTGTAAAATTTGAAAGTATCATGAGCAATTTGCTAAGATTAACTCACCTAGTGAATGTTCAACAGAGCTCACCCTGTGAAAGCAGAAGGTCTTTGCCCTATGAGAATCTACAGATATATTTTTTATTTTTATTATTATTATTACTTTATTTATTATAACATTATACATTAGAAGAAGAAAGAATGGCTAGCCTGCATTTACTATGTTTGAGTGATTGTTGAATTAATAGTTAATGGAATGGGACTGGTTGTCAACACAAACTATAATTAGGTAATTAAATTGTAAAATGTAAAATGTAAAATCAAGATTAACAATAGTGTGCCATTTACTTTAAATTTTCTTTTATATGCTCCTTTAAAACAATTTATGCCCTTATACCTTACATTTATTTGGTTAAAATCCAAAGGACAAAGTATATCAGTGAATTATCAACCATTAATATTGTTTATGCCTTATGAACTTTGGAATTGTATGAACTACCTAAATAGTTTGTCTTTCCATAGGTTATTCCTTTTTCAACTTTATCTCCACCAGAGCAGAATATGTGTCATCAAAGAAATACTGTAAATTATCCAGCAGTTGAAAATCAGCTGGGGATGCAGACGATGGTCTGCAAAGCATGTTCTGATATAAACAAGTGAAGCTACAACAGTGAGTATGTCATTTGACTCAGTCATACGTAATCTTAATTATATGATTTGCTTCACTGTACAAGTTCCAATGAGTCCTTCAAGTTAACTATAAGATGTTGGAACAGAATTGTTCAATATTGTTCAAGCCTGGCATTTTTTTATGGCTTTGCCTTTCTGTATTTATCACCAAGATTTACTCTGAAAATTTATGTATAGGGTTACTGCCATTTGAAATTTTAAATGATTAAAACCTTTAGTTTATATTTGGAAGTGTTAAATTGTATAATATTATAGGATGTTCACCATAAGTATTAATGTACCAACAGTACCTAATTTTTTGAATCCTAAACATAACTACAAAAAATATCAAAATAAAAGCCTATAAATATATATTTTATATGTGTCAAAGTGCTAAAATGTAGCATTTAATTCTGGACCCTAGTCATGATTAGGAAATATACAAGCTTTCTACAGAATCTGAACTACCATTGCTGCATACAGCTTGGAGATCACTTTCATTTGTTTTTATATAAATGGCATACTGTTACAATTTAGGTAATTACATGCCTTTAATCTATTAAACTTTCAGCAATGTACACTGCCATTCATTAATATTGCAAATATGATATTATATCATTTTCTGAGAATTTCAGGAAACATAGCAAGATATAGAGCTTTTCTTCTGAGACTAATTCTTTTAAAAGCAACTCAAAAAGAGCATTATTTTTATACTGAAGCTAGTTAACTCATAAAAATCAGAAATTTGCCTTATTCTGTGTTTTTTTTAAACTAGATATTTTGATGGGCAAAAGAAAAACTCAAAAGAATTGCCTAATCTAACTAAAGACTTCAGGAAAATAATCAATCATGGATTACAGTAGACTGTAGCTAGGCTCTCGTCTCTTTCAATAAACTGAAATTGAAAATTTTAGTAGTGCACTCATTGGGCACAAATTTTTATTTGTTATTTTATTTGAACTGATTCTTATATTACAATAGGCTAATATTTGTGGTTGTAACATTCACAAAACAAAAATGTGAGCCGTTATTAAAGCGAGTAAGGAAAAACTGTTGTTACTGTAAAAATTGTAGCAAATAATGCTTTAAACTAAGAAAACACTATTTATCAGGGAAAGGAAAAACAGTAGCAGTCTGTTTTGTGGGTCCAATCATATTTAAACTTGAGGGTGTTATAGCATATCAAAAGGGTAAACAAACACAGTGAATTATGTTAAGATAACAGAGCAATAATAGGGTTTATATACAATGTCTTCTGTACATTGCTATGTCTTTTGTTTTCTAAGCAAAATGCTCATAAAGATGGTATTTCAAGCTGATAACAGCTTTGACTCGACAATACTAATGAATGCCATTGTAGTACTAATAAAAATGCCATTTTTCTTAATGCCAAAATAGAGAAAAGTAAACTGCAGTTGAATGAAATCAGGAAAAGCTGAGAAGGATCATGAGCATTTTATTAATAAAAGAGAAAAATAAGATTTTTTTTCAAGGAATTTAATGGGTTGTTAATTTATTATTATTATTATTATTATTATTATTATTATTATTATTATTATTATTGTTGTTGTTGTTGTTGTTGTTGTTTTTTTTTTTGTTGTCCCACTGCACTCATTTTTTTGTTCTTAGTAAATTTATTACTTTTGGTTCGGGAACATGTCACCATACCAACATACTTCTTGAAAATAATTTTGATACATTTCCAGACACAATTTATTCAATACTAATTTTAACAGACAGAAGCTGTCTTAAAGCATACATTCATGGTGCAGTGAATTTTATTATTTATGAAAGGTTACATTCTTCAAATAATTTGGCACATATTTCTTTCTTAGCATGCAGAAAAATGCTTGTTTTAACCATTATATATCCTGTCTCTATAATATGAATAAATCAATTTATAAAATAAGAGCTACTCTTTACTGCTTAAATTCATTTAAAAGACTCTCATCTTGGAATCAGCAGCATGATGATGTGTTTCAGAGCATTATTATGACCAGAACATGCATAGATTTCTCAGATTTGATTTAAACTATGCATGAAAATGCTACATATTAAAAACCTTAATATCTTGAAATTTATGCATGTGCATTGACTGTGAAAAAATTGAATAAAAGTGGCATATAACTTATGCAAGCTTTTAGATATAGCATATTTTTAATACACTTTAGTAAAAATGTCTTTATCAGAATATGTGCAGGGATTCAAACTAAGATGAAAAGATAAAACTCTCCTTACTGTGATTTATCACTAAATTTAGCCATGATGTCATATGTAGATTTATTTTATTCAATATGGCACTTGTCCTATTCCCAAACAATGTCTTGGAAATTAGTTTTGTTTGGCATTTCAAAACTTCAGTCTAAAGATTATTGGTAATCAAGATAAATACCAGAAAAATTCACAGCTAATGAGTTAAATATTTTCCATAAAAGTTAATTAAACCAGATACGCATTTATCAGTACCTTTTATTTGATTCGTGATTTTTAAAATGACTATGGCCAAACATTGGAAAACTTGTCTTTTATAAAAACTTTATTATTTCATTCATAAGTTTTCATTTATAGTTGTTCATCCAACTGCATGGTAATTTATTTTTCTGATTATAGTAATTTTCATAGTCACTGTAATCAGCCAAGTGGTGCAACAGAAGAGAACATACACTATGGAGATTGCTATTTATAAATTAGGGCCTGAGGGGTCATCAGATTGGTGACTGGAATTAGGGGAGACTGTGCCACAGGTGCGAGATATTGTAGGTACAGCTGATCCATCAGGTGAAATACTTGAATGTCTACTGTGTTGTGCAGAAGAAGATCCAGATGAGTTTCTTACCAGATTGCCTAAGCCCTTTACAAAGGAGAATGGAAATGCTGAAGATCGCCCTACTGGAGTAATGCTCCCACTTGATGCACTGCGACTTCTGGCAGGTACTGTAGTGCCACTGGCAACTGATGATACAGCCTGTGCTGAGGAAGTTGATGTTTCTGGTGTCTCATCAAGTGAGCGGGCATTAAGCAACTGATGACGTTTTGCTGTGGCAGAGAGAAGTCTGTTCTTCAAGAGACTTGTTTTATGTATAAGGTTTTCAATACTACCTCCTCCATTTGTGGATCGTTGCTTAATGAGTTTTTGCTTATGCAGTGCAGAAGAAGAAAGAGAAGTGGGTTTTAACTCCTCTTTAAATTGGGTAGGGGGATCTCTGAGATCCTTTCCTTCTGTGACACTATCATCCGAATCTAAACTGAAAGCTCTTGCTGCAGCTTTAACCTTACGATCTTCTGCAACAAGAACCTGTTCCAGAATGTCTAGTTCTGATTTTGTAAGGCGGCTGAGATCACTTGAGCTTACAGCTGCTTTCAAGTCACGCACTTCATTCTCTAGGCGAGTGATACCTTCCCGTCGTTCTAACTCTCGAGCCAGCATCTGCACCTGAAATTTGAAATATTGTATCAAATTCAGCATTGGTTTCATGTGATTACAAATAAAAAATTTACACTATTGGAATGGAATATGTTCTATATAGACCTTGAGATTATTTTTTGGAAATTCCTTAGATAATTTATTAATTAATTTATTTAGTTCTTTTTGAATCTGAATTAATAATCTTCTGCACCACAAAGATGATGACTTATCTGCTTATTGGAATAGCAACATTTGAACCAGATTTTTATTTCTTGCAAGTTATATTTACAGGATGTGCTAATGAAAGAAATAATAAACAATTAATTGGAAATAAAAAATTATATTTGACAAATTTGAGTCATTGCTGGGATTTAAACCATGGATTTCCAGCCTTCCAGACTGATGCTCTACCAACTGAACTCTCACATCCTTCTCCAAGCGCAAAACTACAAGCCTCTCTCATCTGATTCTTTATACCCTGGAGACCTCTCTAAGGTTTCTCTACTAAGAGAGATTTATTCCATAAGAGGCAACTTGTAATATTCAATGACCACTTATCATCTAGGCTTCCAGTTTAATCATCAGCTATATTTGCATGATTTATTTGCAATGCCAAGAAAATGTACATTATAAATACTAACTATTACTACTAAGGGGCTTCCACCCATCTGGCCAGGCCATTTTAGGTGTGACCCCTTATATTTAAAAAAGTTTGGATACAATAATTAATTTTGTATTATCCCATTTATTTAAATTCTAATAAAACTAAAACAAAATATAAAATTTTCATGTTGTTTACTTCCCTGGTTCATCACCAACTATATAGCAGTTAATTTAAGCATACTTATGTATATATGTACATATAAATTAAATTTATATATACTTATGTCCTAAACATGGCTAGTATGAAAGAACAATTTCTGTACATAAAATATGAATTGCTCATTACTATTTAAAATTGATTTTTTCATGTTAAGTAATGTGTAACTATCGAGGTTTAGCTTCAGTTAAGTCAAGTGTGGTTATAAAACACTTATTAATAAATTAAATAAAATATATGAACAAAATACATTTGAAATTTATCTGTAAAACATGAGAATCATAAATTGGAGATAAACAAACTTAAAATATAATCATTATGACTCACACTTTTATAATCATGCAAACTTCCTTTCTATTAATATAAACTATCATTATTTCTATTACAGTGTATGAAAATAGTTTTATAGCTAGTATAAAAATGTTACATAAATGTAAATTGTAAGAACATTGATAAAGGTGAAGTCAAAAATTCTTTATGAAGCTATATGGTGAACTAAGGCATGGATGGTTGTGGTTGTTAAGGCCAGAACTTATGAGCAGGAGATATGGGGTTTGGTTCCCATCAGGAATGTCCTCCTTGATTGAGGTTTTCCCCAGGTTTTCCTCGGTTCTCATAAATGGCAAATACTGGAAAGACACTTAGGCATGGAATATTTCCTTCCTTAAAACAATCCTCTCCCAATTTATCATTTCATCTTATCATCAGTGCTCACCACCTGGATGCCTCAGCAATAAAAATGAATGTTAAACACTATTAAAAAAAAAGATGGTGATGTGTACATCCATCTGCAGATTCCCTCTTATTCGCTAATTGCATTCTATTCTTTCAATCTTAAATAAAAACTCACCTAAGCTCTTAACCTAGACTTGTCACCAAACATTCTCTTGAATGCCATCACATTTTTAATCCGAGCCATTTTTCTTGAATCAAACCTTTATTCTGCTTTATCACTGAACATGAACTACATTTTTTAGCTTTCCACAAAGGGTGCAGATACTTTGTCTAAACATTTTAGTCTTCAAAACTCTGGTCAGAAGTAAGCAATATCTCTCCTTTCCCTCTTTACCATAATAAAATAAAAGAATCCTCAACCTCTATTACTACTTAATCTCACTCCGAAATAATCAAATTCTTTTACTACCTTCAGCCTCTCAGTATAAATATTGCTTTTCAATTTCAGTTTATAGTAGTATACTTTATACAATATAACCTTTATTTTTCTTTCTTGTTCTATATATGAAAAGGGCAAAATTAATCATTGTTTATTCCAAAATGTGCACACACCTAGTTAACCATTTTAGATAGTCTGCCAGTACAAGTGCTTCTGTAGTAACAGCAGGAAACTGCTATGTCATAAAACAACAGAAATGCAAGTTTTTTAAAAATATTTGTAAAATAAAAAAAGACAAAACAACTTATTGAAGGAATTTTTAAGATATATTAGCAGTTTTAGTTCAGTGTATTAAGCACCTTCTGCTCTGTATATGGCAGCCATAAAATAGGGTCTGTCTCCTGGATTTCCATTGATAAGATTTTCCCTACAATGTTGGAGTCACAAATAGATATTAGTATTACCTTAGAGTAGATGCTTAATGTGACCTCTCTCCACACATATACATGCCCCATATTCTGAGAATATGTTGTCACAAGCCCAACAAAGGAAATGATATCAGTTAATTTAAATTCTGTTTATTTCAAGTTCAATATTTGTTTGGAGTTCCTTTAATGTGTGAGGATTCATGTGAAACACTTGGTCTTTCAAACTAGTCCATAAATAAAAATCATAATTAATTAAATTGAGAGAGAACAAGGACCAAACCAACACTAATTACTATCATTTAACACCTAATTTATTATAGTATTTAATAATTTTTAAGCTGTATCTGTCCATGTAGAGTCCTGATGGGACCAAGCATACAATTTTTTCTCTTCTGCCAACTGAAGAAATGCATTAAGATTAGCATTTGGTACCATATATTCAGCAGCCATATATTTTAATGGCTCTATAGCTGTTGTAATGACTGTTGAAGGAACAGTTTGCTAATCTTCAAAGTGGTTTAGATCTATAACCTGAGATCTTGAACAGGATGGCATTCTCTATACAGTTTTGTAATTGCATTTCTTGAACTCTTTTAATTGCCCCTTGTATTTATTATTTCATTTTTAGTGTAAGCTTAGCCCATACCTCCCTTAAGTCAATTTTTTTTTACCTATAGGCTGCATGTTTCAGATAATTCTCTAGGAACAAATTTACTTGGGTTAATATTATGATAAATGCTTCTATTGGTAATGAGCAGGTTTAGGTTTAGGGTCTGTAAAATAATATTGAGTATAGGAGGCAACTGTAAAAGCTGCAGCAGCAGTATTGCAAATATTTTGCCTTTATGATATACAAACTTTGAGTTTTGTGTATCTCTTGTGAATATTCCTCATTTAGCTGCTCTACATAAACTTTCTTATTGAGTACTAATGAGAGAGAGAGAGAGAGAGAGAGAGAGTGAGTGAGTTTCATTTTGCATACCACTTAGAACATCATTTTATTATTTTTGCAAATTCTTTAAAAATATTTTTACCTCCCAGTCACGATTGTGCTCCACACTATGCAATTCATCTTCAAGAGCAAAGGCATCATCTACATCATTGCTTGATGTGGAAGAACTTGATGAAGATGAGGAATTAGAGGAACCAAGATCTAATGCAACACAGTCTTTGCTATCAGCAGGTAGTGGACTAATGGAACGGGGAAGATCTAGCAGCTCCATTGTCTCTTCTTCTGAATGATCTTCCCAAGAATGACGATAAAGTTGTTGATATGGCCTTTCAGTTTCTTCATCGTCATCTTCTTCATCTAGATCATCATCACCTATTGTTGGGGGTGGGGAGGCCAGCACAGTGTCCACTGAGTCTCCTCGCTGCTCCATTCATAACACACAGATGAGATATTTGATTATATTTCAGAATAAGAAGGTTATCCAAAATAATAATTCGTAAAGTCAACAATAATAAACAACTAGTAATGTAACTTTTTAAATTTATATGTATATATGTACATACATATAAAAATGTATGTATATAAATTTCAATGACTTGATACATCAAAACCAATATTAATACGATTATAACAAATAAAAGTCAAGAAGTGACATGGCAATACAGAGCAATAAACTTATAAATAATTTTTATTCTTAGAATTTAATTCTATGCAATAATAACACAGGTACCTTTAGTCAAGAAAAAAATATTCCTTTGTAGACAGGTACTATTTTTATTTTTTTCCTTCGCTTATACACATATCTTGCACGCTAGTAGGAGTTGATGAAGTTCTGAAGAACTTGTAGTATTCAAGAAGCATTACTACTTTATTAAATAATTAAATTTCATTTACTAGAATAACTCATATGTAACAGATACTACCACTGAAACTAATTACACAAACCAGTACAGGTACAAATCAAATGCAAAAGCAATTATTAATTAACCATCTTGTAGCTTTTAACTGGATTTTACAGCTGCAATGAAGCCTAAATGATGCATGCTTAGTGAGAGTAACTATATATTTAAAAATATATATTCTGTTAAATGTTCAATATTTCATGTTGAAATTAAGTTAATTCATTCTTTATTGGCATTCGCAATCAGTATGCAGCTACAAGGTCAGTATATATATATTGAATTATAGCATATAAGACTGGTTAATTTGACATTTGCTAACTCATACTAAAGTTTAATCCCTTTAGAATTGTTGTTTAAAGAAATGTTAAAAGTTTGCATTTAATTTTAACTTTCAGTTTTCCCTTTCATTGATAATTTAAAACCAGGAGTTAATAAATTTAAGAGAAAACAGTAAATCCTAAAATCTTATCCATCTGATGATGATGATGATGGTGATGATGATGATGATGATGATGACGACGACGACGACGACGACGACGACGACGACGACGACGACGACGACGACGACGACGACGACGACGACGACGACGATGACAATGGTGACGAAGAAGAAGAAAGAGTGAGACTGATTTTTTCTGAAGCTTAGAAAATTATGGCAAGTTTAAGAAGATTTGATGAAGATGAAGCGAGCAGAAATGATATTTGTTTTAAGGAAGGGAAGAAAAAAAAAACAAACATTTTATTAGGAAAAATAAACAAACCAAAGTAAACAAAAATTATCATTTCTTATCAGAGCTGTATTGGTATTGCATTGTCTGTGACTTTGGGTGTAAGTACAGTACCAATTTAAATGTTTGCCTTTTATTGGGGGTGTAATTTGAGGAATTGTTTTAATCTGCATTATGGTTCGTATAGGCCTATGCATAAATGATGGCAAATATTATCATTTTATCAACTGATATGCATTATTTTTGTAGAAAGTTGGTTTAATTTATATTTTCTAAAACATTTTTTTTCTATTTAAAACATTAGATAATTTAATTTTTTATCATCCTTGAAGTTCTTATTAAAAAGAGTATACTGTATTTTATTTTTATTGAAGAAAATTCCAGTTCTACACGATGTAATTGATATATATTATTTTTATTTCTCGCTTATTTTTTATTAGCTTCTTATTTCATTGACACTGATAAATGTGGTTTTTCAAAGAAAAAAAATTTCCTCTTATGACTTTTTATATGCACATATAATTTTATTTTGCATTTTATATAATATAATTTAATATATCTAGAAATAGATTTCTATAATTCAAACACTTATAACTATTACTTGGGATTTAGCAAATAAGCCACCCAAAGAGCCTTGCAAATAAGTTGCTGGTTCCACCTGGGTTCTCTGTATAGAATTATCATCTACTTCTAAACTTAGCTACTCTAAGGATTAATTCATCTATTTCCACACTGTTCTACAGTCTAATACAGATAGGTACAAAGCAAAATGTTCATAATATATTTATGGGCCACAATTATATTCATATGTCTATAAAATTAATTCATAGTAATAACTCATCTTATGATTTTTATTGCCTATTTAACAAATATGTACTGTAAATGAAATATACAATGATAATTCATCACATCAGCATCATTACTAGTAGTGACAGATTTCATCCTCAAGTGCTCTTATCAGAGAAATGGACTAAGTTTAGATTATTTATTAGCCTTTGGAATTGTTACCACTTAGTGAAATGAGATTCAGAGACCATAACATTTGTGGGTGATAGAAGTTCAAATAAACCAATATTAACATTGGCATATCCATTATGATTTTCCCCTTATAAACAGCTAGTTAAGTTACAAAATTCCTTACCCCTCTTCTGCTAAGCTTTAGCATGGTTTATCAGTTTGTAATATTTGTAACTATCGAATCACAGGTTAACACTACTAAAAATACTGTAACTCCAGTTTTCTTTCATTACTAAATGCACTTTTGTCTGTAATTACCAGTACTATTTTTCTAACCAGTTCACTTCAGAAGTACAATTATTTTATTATCTGAATACTTACAAGATGATCTACAACTAGCCTAGATGACAAATTATGGAAAAAAAAAAAAAAAACTACAATAAATTGCAAAGATTGACATCGTTTTACAGCTTAAAAGAAAAAAAAAACCAACTAATTGTCTACCTAGTTACAAGATATTCCACAACTTGCTGCAATGATATAACAAAGGATTTTAAAAAATGCTGAGTATTCCTAAAATGGAATAGTGAATAGCTCCAACAGAGTTTACAAAATGCTACTAACGTAATTATCTTTCCTCTCTTTCTTCCTTACATGTCTGTTTCTTGCTCTGGAGATGCTGACACTTGACAATGTGCTACTGTCGCTGTTTGAAAGAACCCTCCATGGTACAGTCTACACAAAAAAAACACATAATCCCAACAGCAATTAAAAGAATGACAGTAAAGTTCCAAAATGCATTTTAATTGCATTCTGGCTGAAAAATAGCACTGGTAATAAACTATTTCTGCTTTAATAATATTTTTATACTTATTTCTACATTAATTAAATTATTAAATTAACAAATAAGAGCGTGCTCAAAGAACCATATATCTTCTCTCCATGCTCCCTTCCCCCAAAAAATGTTACTCCACCCTAAATTGCTAACAATTTCTTCAGCATTTCATTCTCAAGATTAAAGTATTTAAAACTGGAGTGGATTCAGTGTAACACCTGATAACTGCATACAAAGTGAATGTAAACATAAAATTTTAGATTAAAGTGATTAATTAATCTAAGATAAGGGTTTGTAAATGTTATTGAACAGAAATTAATACATTTTGCTAGATACTACAGCTGGTCATTTCTGCATTTGGCAAATTTAAAGACCTTTCTTAGAATGGTGTTTTGTCAATTGTTGGTACTTTTTCTAGTATTAACACATTGTCAACAGAACAGTATAGTCTCAAGGCAGATGAGTAAAACTTTTTAAATCTATAAATTAAAACATGTCAAAAATTTCCAGTAGATAAAATATTTTAAAATGCTAAAACATTTCTATGGCTTCCCTTTCAATGAACTGGGAAACACCCTGAGTTAAAAACATTTAAAATATTGATACAATGATGAAGCACTCTTAACGTTTCACTCTCAAAATTACAAAATTCAGGACATGTTTCTGAGACTTTGCTCACATTGTCAACCGTTAAACAAATTTAAATTTAATGGTTGACAATATGAGAAGGTCTCGTGAAACATGTCCTGAATTTTATAATTTTGAGAGTGAAACGTTAGTGTTTTATCATTTTATCGTTGTATCAATATTTTAAATGTTATTGTTTTCACTGTATTGATTCCTGAATATTTTAAAATTACATGACAAATTCATGTGTTTAATTAAGATTTTTGGTTGGCTACAAACTATTACAACAACAACAACAACAATAATAGTAATATTTTTCAGACATACAATACTTATTAATTAATTGGAATTTTTATTAACTTTCACTTCCTTAGTAACAAAAAATAGTTTAATAAATGAAGTTGAGTTAATAAACCTTTTTAATTAGTTTTTCAATATATCCCCATCTAGCAGAAATACAGCTAAGACATTGAAAAAATCTGTAGGAAATAGAGCTCCATAGGAACCCTAAAAATACCTCCATGTATGTTGTGTTGCGTACCATGAAAGGTTGGTCTGATCCTTCATCTGCATCTGATTCACCACCTTCCTCATTATGTGCTTCATCTTTAGGATGCTGAAAGCCAAAATTTTGAAAAAAAAAATAAGATTTTTGTTTGGGAAATAACTTATGAGGTACAGATAAATCAAATGCTTTGAAATATATTTTAGTAGAGTTCAGTATCTAAGTTCCTTTTTAAAAGAAACTAAGTTATAGTTATCATTACTTGCTAGAAAAAGTAACAGATTTACAGTTACAGTTACTGATAACAAAAATTAACTGAGTTATAGTTAGTTGTGATTCTCGATGTGCAGTTACTTTTACAGTTATTTTTTTCTTTAATTACAAACATATTATGATACCTTCTGCAACCCTAGAATTTTTCTTATCTCAAAGTAAATGATAAATGCCTGTAAATTAATTAGATGTAAAAAGGGCCATCATATTATTATAGTTTTAGTAATAAAAATAATGATTTCCATATGCATATGTCGTATAACTTTCCAGCTAAGAGAAAAACCATTTAGCCTATTCTAGGGATTCCCTCAGGTTGTGGCAACCTGAGGAAACAGATTAGAAACTTGCGGTGGGCTTGACAGAATTTTAGTTTTTTTTCTATTGTTTAAAGTATTAATTCAGGAGGAATACATATTAACAATATGTTATAAAGTAAAAACAAGTATGTGAAATGTAACCAAGGGACCAGCAAGGGGTTGGGGAATAAAGGTGGTACAATCAATTGAGTAAATATAAGTTGGCCTTAAGTAAGTGTGACAAATGCAATAATGAACTCATTGTTGAAATTTTGAGTGTTATTTTTTAGAATTAAGGCTGATATTACACTGAGATTCTTAAGGTGAGTATTAAACTGCCTGGTATTCTTAAACAAAATGACAAAAAAGCAACAATATTTTTGTGCTCTGTTACTAATAAAAATAACTTAGTTAAAGTTATAATTACTTTATTGAAATATAATGCTATTACTTAGTGTTGCTTTGAAAAAGTAACTGTTGCTAGTAATAGCATTACCTATAATGCATTACTATCCAAATCTGTATTTTAATACAGTTATTCAGGATAAAACATAAATGAGGGTTGCATAAAATGTAGCAATAACACATTTACCAATCTAGACCTGTAAAAGTACTTTAGTAGGTGTTTAGTTGATGAGACAACAGTTTTTCTGCCAGACACTAACATTCTCATTTATTTATTTAAATAGCACTAAGTTCACAAATATTACAATATGGCGTGGTTCAACCAAGTTCTATTCCAGGCCAATTTTTTTTAAATCACTACAGTTTAAAATTTTAATAAATATACAATTTTCACCATTTAACAACTGTCTTTAACAATGTTTGCTATGCCCCAGTCCTGGGTTCCCAGAGGATTTTGGCACCATTCCTTCTACTAAACAAAGAAGCCCTATAATAACATAAACTAAAATATTTTATACAATTCAATAATCACCCAAAGTTAGCAATAAATCTGTTTTCATTTCGAGAACCCCTGCCCTTAACTAGCTTACATCTATGCATATTTAAACTTTTAATCTACTACATATATAATTGTAGTGGTATTAACCACTATCAGCCAATTACACAAAGCAAAAACAAACTCACAGATCCTCTGTCCTCATTGACCATAACCATAACCATTTGTTCTTAACTTTATACAAATACTTCCCAAGATTCCTAATTTGTCTTTGTTCATCAAACATTTTCTTTGCTGCAATTTGCTTATTTAAGTTCAACCATTTATCATATATTGCTTGCTGTCTCCATTGATTTATTCTTGAGCATTCAAACAAAATATGTTCTACATTTTCTAAAGTTCCACACATAGGGCAAACTCCATGCTCACAGTTACTTCAATACCCCTAAGGATCCAGATTCCTAATCTAATCTATGCCATCTGCTCACTCTCCTGCTTATTACACTTATTAATGTATTATATCTTTTAACATTCCCTTTTATCTCCTTATAGAATGCTGGTGACTTCTTCCCCCCTCATTATAGAATGTAATTTCTGTCCTGTATAATTAAATCTTACTCTTATCTGTTTTCAAAAACCTCCCTCCAAATCCCTTCTTCTACCATCACCCATTCCATTCCTTGTTAACTCTCCTCCAACTTTGTTTACCCAACAGAAATCCCCTACCCCAGACTCCTGCAATTTTAAACATTCAAATAATAAAGAAATCTCCAAAACCTGTTGCATAACCAATACTTCAAAACACTCTAAACTATCCTTAAACACAATGTTAACTTCACCAATATTACCCACATTACACCCTCCACCTTAGAGCTCCATTCTTTAATCTTGCCCTTTCATTTCTTTCTAAATAATAGCTCCAAGCCACCTGAAGCTCTAACATTTATATTCCTGAGTTTAGGTGCAACAGAAAGAGTACAGTACTTGAGATTTACCTGAAAATAAGAAAATTATGAAAATATTGTTGCTGAGATATTTATTCATTAATAGCAAAATCATTCTTATAAAGCCAGTAATCAGTAGGCATTTATTTATTTACAGCTCCATTCAACATTTCACTGAGACTAGAACTGTTGGTGACTGGGATCTGGATGTTGGCACTTTGTAAGGACAATAGAGTTATCAAAGCATTGGTGCCCACGTTCAGTAGAATTCAATTTGGAAGATAGCATAATGGAAAACCATAAATAGAGTGCTTAGACAAGATCTTGGGCTTTTATTCACAGTACTGGGCATTTTATAACTGCAAAATTGAAGTGGCAGATGGTTGTTGAGATGCAAATGACTGTTATAGCATTATGCTAACAATAACTACTGATGTATTCAGTGTTAAAGAAAGTCAAAATGACAAATGACAGCATGTAGATATTCCTCAACTTTATGAGAAGCTTGTGAAAATGTCCTGAAGTTTCAAAGTAGTAGTCATTCTGACTTGGTACCTAATGTTTTGGTGGGGAGTCAGTTATGATGGCTTCACACACTCCAGTTCTGTCAGAAGGGACTGAAGACAGAAAGTGAACAAGACTATTCTAGTGGAACTTCTGGTGAAGAATCTGAACATGACTTTGTTCAATAACAAGCATTGGAGCTTCCAGTAAGATTTAGCTCCATCCCATGAGGCAAGATTCACCCAGACTTGCCTTGAGATAAATGTTACAGATTTTATTAGTCTTCAAGATTGGCCTTCTAATAGTCCTGACCTAAAACTTCTGGACTACAAACTGTGATCAATGCTTGAGGATATGGTTTGCAAGAAAAGATATCCTAATACTGAGAGTTTCAAGCAGTCCTTGAAGTCTACAATGGCAGATTTCCCAATAGAGGTAGTGAATGCTGCTATAGATGAATGGCCAGAGAGACTCTGGCTATGTGTGAGGGAAAAAGAGAGACATTTTTGAAAACTGATTGATGCTAAATGTTTGGAGTATATGACAGAACAGTATATCAAGACTAATATTGATATAGAGTTGGTTTGGAGACAGTTATACTTCACTTACTTGGTTTTTTTAATTGGACCAACTCTACATCAATATTATTTTATTACTTCACTGTTAATAGCTTCCAGAGTTTAAGTTCATAACAAAAGTAGTTGAAAAAATAAAAATAGTTTGTAGTTATTTAACTACAATCTTGTAACAGTATTTATAGCAGGACTAAATATGTCTGAGATAACTAAAACCAGCATTCTTGTTACACTCTATATATAATTCCCTGTCAAAATTATTACCTTCTAGAAGGCAATGAGTACCAGTTGTAATATTGTTTTTTGTTGATTTCAATAAATGAATACCTACTGTTTGAAGGATTGCTTCTCTTATATGAAAATATTTTCTTCTGAGTGATTACTTTAGCTTAAGGAAGAGAAGATGTCACAGGGGCTCAAGTCTGGTGAATATGAAGTTGCATCATACCAACAAATTCTTTATAGTAGCAGCAGTATGGCACTACTGACAGTATGACAATGTAACAGGTGCACAGGTTTAAAAATGCTACGTTTCATATTCAAAACAGAGTTTGAATTAACAGGGGGATGGGAGGGTTTGGAATTTCCCTGGTTCATCAAGGAAGAATTTCTTTCCTGCTAAGGAAATATTTTCCACTATTTTATAAATATCACCATGTAAACATAAGTTTCTTCATATTGACACTTAGTCCTCTAGATTCCAGTAGGCAACTACTATGAACTGGGGATTTGAGCTTGTTGGAAGTTAAATAAATTGTACTTATGAAGCTATAGACAATGGAGTGATAACATATTCTACAATAATGTATTAAACATATTCACACTAACTCCATTTACTTACTCAACACTAGGACATGTTTCAGGGGCAATCCCCACTCCACATAAGTGTGCAGGATTTTACAGCTTGGCACACAGAATAATTAATATACCATTCACAGAAACAGAGTAAAAATGGAATAGAAACAGATAATTAACATAGCAATAATAATGTTTTCAACAAAGAACAGTAATAAAAATTATCAATAAATTAAAACACATAAATCTGTAAGAGAGGTTTCCACACCAAAGAACATCAAGGAAAGATACAAATTCAAAAGTTTCATATACCATTTAACTTACCGTAACAAATTCAAGAGGATGTTCAAAGGACATGGCATAATGATAGCCCCAAAGAACAAACATAATATAAAAAGTTTACCAGTTTACACAGAAAAAAGACACCATATCAACAGAACAGAAATCAGGAATTTATGAAGTCAAATGTGCAGATTATAAGCAGAGATACATCCGAAAAATGAAGATAAATTTGGAAATTCAGAGAAAAGAACACTTAAGAATATTCATTTTAAGCAGATTGATAAATCAACAGTGGTACTTCACTTTTGAACCCAAAATCACAAAATTAAACCAGAGGCTAAGCTGCCGAAAGAACTTAACAACCCAATGGAGCTATCCACTTGGGAACATTTTTTCATCCTAAAAAAATAAGAAAAACTTTGAATTTTGATGTGTGAATGAATGAATGAATGAATTCAGCAAGTTCCTACTCTAACCATCAGGGTCCACCACAGAAGCACCTTGGGATCCAGCTACCAAATCGAGTAGTCAGTCAAAGGCTGATGATAAGATCGATTGCCCCTGAAACATGTCCTAGTGTTGTATAAATAAGTGGAGCTAGTGTGAACATGTTTAATACAGTATTATTGGAATTTATTTAGATAATAGAGTTATTGTATATAATTTCTTTTGTGTTGTTTAATATGTAGGGATGTGCTATGGAGATAATGGTCAGGGTCAGAATCTGTAGACATTCATTACTTTTTTAGATTTTAATAATAAATAACTACATCTTGTCTCGTAATGACATACAATGAATTGCCTGCATAATGTGATTCTATAAGCCTGAAAAAATCAATGTAAAATAACAAACAGCAACAACATTAAAACCTGAACTTAAAAAATAATGGAAGAATATTTGATATTTGTTGGGTGGCATCTTCGTGCAATATTGTGATAACTGTGATGTCAATTGATACATTGCATATCCATTCTTTTACAAAGCAACAAAAAATCAACTTCCTTCACAAAGCAGAGCAACATTTTATGGATTCTCCCAGAAAATTATTTCATGGAAACATCATGAAACTGGTTCTATTTAGGAATGTCCTTGAAACAATAATTCCACTTTCTCTGAACTGCAATGTACAAAATCTGACACTATAACTTCTGCAGAAATAAAACTTTGCATTTAGGCATTGACTGCAATAAAAGATATTTCAGGTGTCCTTCTTCAAACCACAAAAATTGAATACTGAGTCACAAAAATATTCAAAAGTCACCCTGTTTCTGAACATAATGACAAAGCTAAAGAATTATGCACAAATTTCAAGCAATAATTTCTTTAAAGATCAATGGACACTATGACTGTAAGATTTTCCAGTGCTACTTTACTTTTTAAAGAGTATGAAGTTTAAATAAAATGTGACCATAAGAAGAATAAAAATTGATGTTATTTGGTGAGAGGAAAATTGAATCTTTATGTAACAACTGAAATTAGCATCCTCTAAAACTGACACTTCCAAAGTTGTAAAAGCATTGAAAAAATTTTGACTGTTCAAGCAATGGAAGAAAAATCAAATTTATTGAAGGAAATATAAGGGTACTGATGCAAAGAATACAAATAATAACAGTGTCTTATGCTAAATGTAAAAGGGGGATTTAGTACAATGAATAAAATTCTTACAAAACCCTGGAATGGAATGTAAACAAAACACTAGTATCTGTAATGTTTGTAATAGTTATTTTTTTTAATAGTGTTTAATGTCCTTTTTTACTACTGAGCCACCACAAGCGATGGACACTGATGATGCATGAGATGAAATGATATATTGGGAAAGGATTATTTTAAGGAAGGAAACGTTCCAGGCCTAAGTTCAGGGTACCTCCCCCGCATTTGCCATTTATGAAGACTGAGGAAAACTGAGAAAAAAAACCTTAGTCAGGGAAGACAGTCTTGGTGGGATTGAAACCCCAGACCTCCAGCTCACGAGTCCGCACCTTAATGACCTCGGCCACCCGTGGCGGTTTTGTAATAGTTGATGGAACATTCCTACATAACTTTCCTGTAAAATGATTTTTCAGCAGAGAAGATAAAGATGGGACATCATCCTGCAAAAGACACTCTACAGAAAAGAGTCTACAAGAATTTTGTCACATCAAAAAACGTTCATGAAAATTCTGTGTATTCCTTTTATTTTGAATATTTATATTGTTACATTTTTTTGCTATTATTCATTGAATTTACTGTATTACATTTATATGTAAATAGGTTAAATGTGTAATTATGTTAAGTGTATTGATGGAATGTTGGACTCTCATGCCCCTCATCAACATGTTTGATTGAAATCCTGCTGCAAAAGGACACAAAAGATTGTGTTCTTGGTATCTGCAGTAGTATGAGTATACCTTGAGACACTGCTTGATTATATTTTGGACATCATATGCCACTATCAGCATCATTTTCACATTATTGGGTTCCTTATGTAGTTTTTTGGGTTAAGGTTACTAGACTAATGTTTCTGGCTTGTCAGATCACTTCCATATTTCATCCAATGCAATGATCTTATTATGAATGCCCAACCTTCCTTGTTGTAATGTATCACATGGTTGCTACATGGGCAAAACAATGTCATTGGAATGCAATTTTGCAATAACGAAGCACAAGCAATACTATTTGAGTAATTCCTACCTCTGGTGTGAACTTGTCCACCATTCATTACCAATCTACCTCCAGCCAGAATGAATCTACTCTATGTAGTGTGCTGCAGGGTCACATGATACATCATCCACAGAATGTGCTGCCATCCAATATGCCAAGGCATACTTGCTATATTCTTCTCATAGACCTTCATGGCAATCTTTAGCATTATATATTATTTAAATATTATGGATCTAAATTCAGCATGCAACATCTGAATTTAGATCCATGATTATTGCTCAAGAGCTTGTTGTTGAAATCAAGTCTTCAGGAATAAAAAACAGTCACTACTAACTGATACTTAAAGTTTTCCTTCTCAGGGTCTTCAGAACATTGACAGAAGAAAACCAAAGTCTGGATTGTGAGGATTGTTGCTTCAGCATTACAATGCCTCATTGCTTTGAAAACAATATGATTTTTGGAAGAATTTGGAAGGACTGTACAGTCCAGATTTTGCTTGTGACCGTTTCCTGTTTCCTACTGTGAAGGAAAAACTGGGGGATTATCAATTTGGGAGTTGAAAGAAGCTGTTGTGACCTACAATGATACTTTATCTCTAAGGAGGCATAGCTTGCTGCTTCTATGATTGGTTCCAAAGGATGCAAAATTATATTGAGACTACTTGGAAAAGAAACAAGGAAAGTGGACTTATGGCCTTCTACTTAGTAGAACTCTGAAAATTAAATAGTTACCCTTGTAATTTAAAATAATTGTGTGTACTAGAAGTAATAAAGCTTAAGTTACCTCCAATTCATGTATCCTCTTCTGGAGCTGAGAGATGATTTCATCCCTTTTCTTAACTTCAAGCTCTAAGGACTGAAATTGTGACTGGAACTTGTTCTGAATGTCCTCCTGCAATGTGCACATCTGTATTACTAATTAAAATTACATTTGCAACTTTAAAGCTTTAAACAGAAATAGTATCAGGTTCTATGCATTAATTTAACATATTTTGAACACAGTAACAACAATGAAAGGCTTTAACAAAATTATTTAAATATGTTTTCAGAAAAAAGTACTCCAAAAATACAGTGATTTCTCTTCACAGCTAACTGCTTTGCATGATCATTGGTATACGTAAAAATCTCTATGGACTATATACTATTATGGAGAAGCAAGAGTTGCTATCAAGAGTCTGAATCATGGTAGAGGGCTTGCCCTATTCAACAACTTTTTACAACAATCTCTAAACCATATCATTATATGGGTGAACAACTTGAGATGAATTGACCTTTCAGGTTCTGTGCTGCTTGAAACAAAGCACTAAATCCAATTAACATACCCACTCAATTATAAATTAGAGCATTAATAAGAATTTTCAAAATATATTTCATATTCAAATATGCATTCCATTAAGTCATGTATCACCAGATTTAAAAACAATAAATATCATCAACGTTCAGGCTGACAAATTTTTTGACAAATTAATGTTCATTTTACCAATTTATATTCTAAATAACAGTGCTATTCTGAACATGTATCTTGTCTCTGTAAACATTCTTGTGAATATGTATGACAATGAGTTTCTAAAACTATGAGTCATGTGCCTTTTGGTTTAGAAGTTGTTAAGCAAGAACTATATTATTTTATAATTGACCACTAGTTTCTTTATAAAATTGGAGCAGAAAAAAATCTATGATATACATAATTTTGTATTATTAGTTATTGTTAAACATAATTCTAATAGGCAGTTAAAAGAAATGTAAAATATCTCCTATTTTAGAGCTGGTAAAGTCAATGTCTATTTAACTGGAAAACAACACTTCTATAAGCTAGGGGAGATAAGTGAAAAGAAAATAAATAATATATAAAAAGTTGACAGCTTACTAAATTTATTCAATGTTTCAGCACACTATAATTATTTCTTTAACTTCCTATACTTTTAACCGTCATTGTGTATAGTTTAATAAATCAATTGCTTTTCAGTCACATTTTAAAATTCTATTTTTTAAAAATTGAATGGAATTATAATTGTATGGGTAGGAAAGGAAAGAGATAAATGCAACAATCAAAGTCATGTGGTTGATTAGAGGATTTTATTGATATAGTCTACATAGAAAATAAATGTGCAATATATTTAATGCTTAATGGGTCATTCCAGGATGATTCATTATTTTGGAAAAATAATGGGATGATGTCGTCATATGTTGGCTACAACAGAATTCAAAATAAACACAGGAGAAATGGCAGTCACTTTCTATGTTGCTGCTGCAGTTGCATTGTTCCCCAGTTTAAATTCATAGACATGCTTGGAGCTCATGTAGAGAGAGTATAGAAAAATTGATAAGAAAAGTTTAAAATTATAATGACAACTTTTTAGATTAGAGGTAGGATTTAAGAGGATAAATAGTATAACAGAACAAGAGAGTGATAGAAGAGTAAATATAATGAGCCTACAATTTACTAACAACCATGGGGTTATAGTGCATGAAGACTTAAGAAACAGGAGACAAGCACTTAGTTGTTCTATTTTAAAATTGTGGATTTATTTATATCTAATTGTTAAATATAGAATAACTTAATGAAATGATATATTGGGAAAGGATTTTTTTTTAAGGAAGGAAGCGTTCAAGGCCTAAGTTTAGGTACCTCCCCAGCACTTGCCAGTTATGAAGACCGAGGAAAACCTGGAAAAAAAACCCCAGTTTGAGAGGACGGTCCTGGCGGGATTCAAACCCCAGACCTCCTGCTCACGAGTCCGTGCCTTAATGATCTCGGCCACCCATGGCAGTACAGCAGTAAACGACACCATGATTAGAGTATCCATGCTTCTGTTTTAAACTTCACATAATTTCATTTATTGGATAAATAAAAAGACACAAAATATTCAATAATAACAACAATAATAACAATAAAATAATAATTTATAGTTAATAAAATTTTTAAATTGAATAAAGGTGCTCTTTTATTACTAACAATCTGCATCTACATGTTCAGCAGTACATTCTTTACAGATTCTTAAATGAATGTTACTTTCTATCTGTAGATTTTAATAAAGAGAATGCCTAATTTATATGTTTTCTCAAGTAAAATATGCATACATCCTTGAAAAATATGAATCCACTGTCAACTAATGGAGTAGCCTTATAATTTTCTCAAAAAAACGGACGCTGATGACCTGTGATGTTAAAGAGCGTCCTTAAATAAACAAATCAAAAAAACTATTTTCAAGAGCAACTCTTAAATTTACTTAATATATGATGATAAATGTATGTTATGGTCAAAGTAAAAAACAGCCTAACATGAAAAATTAATGGTAAATATGAACATTGCCCAAACAAACATGGAAACGTTGAAAATATTTTTATGTTACCAGTTTTTGAGGAATAGTTAACAATTACCATTTTTCTTTTGAAAGTTGGAAATGTAATGTTGTGCTCATTGATTTAAATGTTCTCCCAATGCTAATGCACTAGTATCTGTACAAGAGAATAACTGATGTAATTATGTACCTAGGTGTTTTTAGTGAGAAGTAGATTTATGCGATTAAGCCTTTTAATCATCAAATTTAGCTCCTCCTCAATGATTTTTTTTGAATGGCATTTAATGCTTGTTTTTTACTACTGAGGCACCATACATGGTGAACATTGATGATACATGAGATGAAATGATATATTGGGAAAGGATTTTTTTAAGGAAATAAACATTCCAGGCCTAAGTTTAGGGTACCTTCCCAGCATTTGCCATTTATGAGGATGCAGGAAAACCTGGAAAAAACCTCTATCAGGGAGGACAGTCTTGATAGGATCCGAACCACTCATGAGTTCCAGCCTTAACAACCTCGGCCACCCATGGTGGTCTCCTCAATAATGATAGAGTCTAATAGTTTGCTGTCTTTCTTATCAACTTATGATTGCATTTATTTCTTTACGAAATTTATTTGAATGATGAAAGAAATATGGTTCAGTTAAAGCTATGAAACTTTAACAGTTATCTTCTAGCAAACATTTATTTTAATTTAATATTTTTTCTTGGTGTTTTCACAAGTATTTAACTGACAGCTTCCTTGATTTGAACTAAATTAAATTGAAAGCAGATGATAACATACTATGCTACCAGAAAATTGAGTATGGTTATTAATGTTTCAGCCATACTAAAGCAACTTTACACAAACACAGGAGCAACACAACAATCAACATTTGGAGGAAAAAGTGATTCAATTAGGTCTACCAGCATTTACCTCACTGCCAAGTCAAATTGGATGCTTACCAGTAAATATGAAAAATTTATGAATGTTTTTGCTTTTTCCCTCCCCTTCCCCTTCATTTTTGAGAGTGAAATTTTAAATTGAATCCATATTTATAATTCAGAGTAAATAATTCAACACCTCTGTCTACAACAAATGCAATAACAGCAAGAGGGGTGAGTGAGGAGAAGAATATTGCCTTCTTGTGCTTAATGTAAGGGATATATAAAAATATATATTTCACTTTTCAATATAGTTACCCTTTATTGCAATATACTTCTCACATCTTTGAATTAACATTTCAATACCCCCTCAAAAATAGTCAGGAGTCTTATCTGAAAAATGGGCACAAACAGCATCTACCACTTCTTCGTCACACTTAAATTTCCTTCCTTGAATATCTTTCTTGAGTTTTGAGAAGATAAAATAGTCACTGGAAGCTAAATCTGGGCAGTAGGGTGGATGATCCATTTCCTTGAAGCCACGTTTCTTCACAGCTTCCTTCGCAACAAGAGCTGTGTGCACAGGCATGTTGTCGTGAAGAAGGTGTACACCATCTCTCAGCTTTCGTTGCCTTTTCTCTTTGATGGAAACATGCAGTCTGTGTAGTACTCCCTATTAACAGTGAGTTTCTCTCCTTGAAGTCAATGAAAAGTATTCCTTCACAGTCCCAAAAGATTATGGCCATGATCTTTTTGGTTGACTGAGTGACCTTGGCCTTTAGAAGCAGTGCTTTGCCAGGTTTACACCCCTACATTGATTCCCTTTTGGGCAAGGGATCAAAGTAGAGGGTCATAGTTCATCTTCTGTATGGTTTGCAGAATTTCTCTCTTACTGCCATGGCAGAACTCCAAAAATGTCTGATAACAGATGACTGGTTGCTGCTTTTGGACTGAGCAAAAAAGTCTAGGCATCCACTCATCTTGCATTAAGCTTATTCATATTTAAATGTTCATGAATAATTTGAAGGACTGTTGTTTTAGAAAGGCTCAACCTTGCTGCTATTTCTGTAACTTTGAGCCACCGATCTTCCATAATTTCTTCTTCCACAAGAGCAATGTTTTAAGGAGTCAGTACCTCCAAGGCCAACATGCATGCTTTTCTTCTTCAATGCTTTCTCGACCCATTCAAAAAAGTTTGGCCCATTCTTTTATGGTAGAATATGACAGGGATACTTCCCCATATATACTATTCAATTGCTGTTTAATTTCATTTGGAGTAAGTCCTTCTTTTGTGAAGAACTTAATAACAGCTGGATACTCCATTTTGAACATGTCACAATCTTCTACACATAGCTTCTTTATACAACTATATGTGAACAACTGAACACAGTGGAATGGAAGTTACAGCTGCAATTATTTACTTAAAAGATAAGGTCAGATAAGGATTTTGAGAAGGCAATGCTTTATCCTCGGTGAGGCCAGAAACTTATGGAGTTACTCTCGTAATGTTGTCTGTGTGTATGATGAAGAAGAGTAATTTGTTTAAATAAAAGCTATAAAATTTCACACTGAAAGCAGTTTGTATTCAATTGTGTTATTGTAATAATAAGTTGGTTTTTCTTTTTCAGTGATTAGAAAATTTCAAAATCCAATTCAGTAATATTAAATTTTTGTAAATGATAGAAGATCAAAACTATGTAACAACTAATACTTAATGGGTTAAAGTAACTTTGTAATAATAACTACAGTGTATTTCTTTTTTCAGCTGGCACTTAATTTGTAATTTTTTTATTTACATTAAAGGAAAAGTTAAAATTAAAATGTAAAAAATTACAATATTTAGTATTAAATATGTGCAATATTTTCGCTTTGCACTTCAATTAAACAGTATATATATACAGATCAATAGCCTGAAATGTTTTCCAAATCAAACCAAATCATGACTTATTGCAATATTGAAATGTCACATGCATATAAACATAAGATATAAGAATAAACACTATATAAATGCCATATTCATATTACCATATCATATTTGTATTATAATTGATGTGATATAACATAAATTATTCACTTTGCAGCTATAAACATTATCTCAAGTTTTTACTCGCTTGAAAAAAATAATATTTAAACATAGTTGGATTTGGAATTTACCTCTTAAATTATTACTATACTCATCACTGTTCTTTATGTTTGGTGTTATGACATAAATAATTTATTTACAAAAGTTTGCTTAGGTAACATCAGCATTTACATTAGAAATTATAATTTTTTCTTTCAAATAAACACAAAAATGATAATTTACATTTCCCCCTGAACCTATTTCAGGACCAGTAGTTGAGGAATCTGCATGTATATTTTCAACTACCGCCTTACCTGATGACACTTGCTGCAAAGAGATTGTTTGAGAATGAAAATAAAATACACAAATAACTCACCAGGTGTCCCTGGATGACGTGTTTGATGCCGGTAATGACATCACTAAAATACTCTTCTTCGAGACTTGTGTGCGATGGCAGAAGAAGAGAGGGACGGAAGAAGTTCTTTTGGTTAGCAGAAAGCGGAATTTGAGGGGAATGTTGCGCTAATAATGGCACCTGTGGCTTTTTATCTTCTTTCTGCGCAGGTTCTGGAGGCATTGGAGGCGGGGGCGGGGGTGGTGGCTGGGGTGTTTCCATTTCGGCTTCAAACCGACACTTTGACGGCATTACCGGACTGTCTGTGCGCAGGAAGATATCACCCTCCGTGCCAAAGGCTGGTGGGGACTGTAGCGTGTCTCTGTTGAACGTTACACTTTTGGTCAGTTTGCTGTGGCGCGCCGCATAGCCCTCTATCGTGGGTGCCCTCATCAGTTTGCGCATGTCTACGGCGGGAGCCGATACCACGGGAGGCGGCTCCTGCTCGGCG
Organism: Metallyticus violacea; assembly: GCA_030762175.1. Lineage (NCBI taxonomy): Eukaryota > Metazoa > Arthropoda > Insecta > Mantodea > Metallyticidae > Metallyticus > Metallyticus violacea. Next base: position 36,830,982 of record CM060839.1, on the reverse strand, counting down.
GTTGTAGCGGCGCAATCTGTTGCTACGTCCTCGCCGCTTCCCGAAAACAGAGAACTAGCCGACAGCTTCTTGAGTATGCTCTTGAGATTGCGTCGCTCCAAAGTTTCGTTACTCTCGGGCGATTGCACCGCCTCTTCCTCCGAGGTGGCAATAGCGCCAGGAGGCGGTTCCGGGAGCTGTGAGGGTCGCGGCGGCCTTACCTGCATGGCGCGCAGCTGCTGGTTCCGCACGTACTGCATGGCAGTGGCTTCCGAGTGGCTGCGGGTCAGGTCGCCGCTGCTGTCCCCACCTCCCGAAACCGCCCCGACGCCTGCCCCTGCACTGTCTAGGCTAGAGCTGCGCATGTACACCACCGCCACTTTCTGCTCCAATTCCGCCAACTTCTGTCGCTCGTTAAGGATCTTCAATTTCTTCACGAAAGGCAGTCCGGAGTATTCGGGAGAAAGATCGTCAATGGACGTATAGAATTTGGTGTCCTGCTGTAGACGAAGCAGACTTGGTTTCGGCCTCTTCGACGGCAACGTGGCCAGAGTCGAGGTAGTGGTCGTCGCTGTAGTCGTCGTTGTAGTCATCGTCACGGTCGTCATGGTCATCGATGCCGTCGTTACCGTTATCGCGGAGGAAGTTTCGGTTTCTACGAGAGCACTTCCTTCTGCTGCGGCACCTTCTGGAAGACTACGCAACTCGACCTGACCGTCCGAGGCCGCTGTTTCTGCTTGAGCAACCTCCTTCTTGAGCACTTTGCCCTCACTCGCGTCAGCAGCCTTTTCCGAGTCTACTGTCCTAGTAACTATAGGCGACGTCGTAGTTGTCATGGTCGTGGTCGTCGCACTGCTTGTCGCAGCACTGCTCTCGCCCTGTGGTTGCGACGACAGTATCGATGCTCGCTTCAGAAGCATCCACGATTGTTGCTTTTTTAAGATTGCTGGAGGGCAACTGCCGCCACTGCCACCTCCGATAGAACTATCACTATCACTCGTCTTGGCACTTACTTGAGCCTGAGTTGGGGGAGGAGAGGTTACCGTGGACGAAGACGACGAAGAATCCCTCTGGGCAAACAGTTTAAGTTTCTCGCGCAATGGCACTTTACTGGTACCAGTCGACGTTGAAGGCTGTTGCTGATCACTACTGCTACTTGACTTCGATGACACTACCGAGGCTAACCTACTTCGCACAGTCGACTTTTTCAAACCACAAGATGTCGTTGCGGACTCATCTTCCGAATGTTCTTTGGATGAAGAATGTCTAGAATCATCGCTGACACCACTTCCTGCTCCTTTTGGAGAGGTAATGGTGGACATTGCCTCCTGTTGCTGCTGAGATCTTACAGTGCTGGCTAGAACATCGGCCGTAACTGCTGCGGTGGTCTGCATAGTTTGCCGCTCACGCTCTTCTTTCTGTTTCAACAGCAGAAGACGCTGGATCAGAGGAAGACCTGCACCAATTACTTCCTGAACAGGTTCAAGCTCTGGAGGAGCCTGTACAGATGGGGAAGTTGGGGTTTTATTCTGCTCTTCGCGATCCTGTTTCTCCTTGAGCAATCGGAGCCTCTGTAGTAAAGGTAAGCCTTCTCCTAGCTTGGCTGTTGGAGGTGCTGATGATGGTGGTTGCTGATCTTCCACGGACTCTTCGCGAGAGTAGTTTTCATCACTATGCACCCGTGACATTCTACGCAGCATCCCTTTGCTGCCAGAGGTTGACATATTGCCAGTGCTAGGGTTTAATGGTTGCAACTCCATGGATTCATCTTTTGTTCTGGAATGAATGTTATAATTTCCATTTAGGATTGTTTATGACCAGTGCTGTCTTGGAAAACATGTGCAGTCATATAACAATGAATTATCAAGGTACATGACTGGAAACTGTTTACCATAACAATAGCATACATAACTATTACTAAGCTTAAAACATATTTTTTTTATCATCAAAACCCCTGAAAGTAGGGCCCAATGGCTCTGTGGTAAGAATTAGCCTATTGAAAAGAGTTTAAATTAAAATGTTATTGAAAATACCAGCAAACTATATAATATACTACACTCAAAAATAAATGATTTATCAATCCATTACAAAATAAGATCTAAAAATAAAATAATACTAATCTTAGTTACTTCCTCTATGTATTTTCTTTCTAGAGTTGCTTGCTTAAATTCTGATCCTAATACACACAGCTCTAGGTCATTAGTGTATTGGTGACCTCATATTTATTGCTGTATCACCTTATCCTTGCTAATACTTATCTGACTTATTGTATGTCTAAGGTAATGTTTCCCTCTATTTTCCTCTTAAATCATTCTTATCCATTTCTCTCTAATTCTGCCTAAATAGTTCCCTATCATTTTTATATTCTTCTCTCCTTTTACATAATTAATATTTAGCATCTAAATTTTTCCATTTTGTAGCCATGTCTTTTCTGTCGATAACTTTGTTTGCTTGCAGTATAATAAACAATGAAAATCTGTATTGGTTTCTCCACACATTGGACATTGGAAAAGAGCTAGATGAACTGCATAATGACCCTCATCAGGACACTTGGCAATATGCCATTTACATACATAGATTTCAGACAGTGCTCTTGGTGATTATGAAGAATGAATCATATTCAAGGAGACCAAACCAATGAAGCTATTTAACATTTTCCTATGGGCTATGAAAAGTCCTAAATAAAAACCAACTAGGTAGCATGACTTAGAATCTGATTTGTGTTCATTACTTTTGCATCTGGTTTTGAATCAATGTTCAAATCCATAATTTAAGACATGTTTTTTTTTTCTATTTTGGCTTAGGTGGTTTGTGCTTTCAAAATATTTGAGTAATACTTTATTTAAGGTTATGTAATGTAACTTGTACCTATGAAATAATATGAATAAATATTGTATTTATATATTTAGGGAAACTTTTTCTATTTACCCATCTCCAGTATGAACTTACATTTCCTGGGACTTAAAAGCCAATGTTGGGACAATTGCCTGTCTGGGAGCTAATTATCTCTGGGAAAACATAAGAGCACACATATACATTGACAGACTATCTTAAATTGGAAGTCAATCTAATATCATGGTCATCTTGAAGATATCACAAACACAAAATAATGTCACATACAGATGAAATGGAAAATGAATCCATGGCAGAGAACTACAAATTCAGCATTTGCTCTTTCTAAAACTGAATTGAGGAAAACTACAGAAAATCTCAGTCAGGGTAGTCTGCCACATAAGTTTTTTCTTTTGATAAAGTACTAAGTGTGGTAAATTGTTTAATTTTCTCTTTTCCTTTGAATCTTTTTATTTTTTGATCAATCAATTGTTTGCTATAATTATGCTTAGATCAGGCCTTCTTTACCATTGTAGGAAGGTTCTTTGAACAAAAATCAGGTTTAGAAATGGACAGCCCTCTCTCGCCATTCCTGGCAGATTTATTTATGAGTTTCTTTGAAACACACATCACAAAAGCCTTTCCATACATATTGAAGATCTGATATAGATATGTGGATGATATTTTTGCCATTGTACAGGACAGATACATAGAAGATGGAGTAAAACTATTAAATTTGCAAGAACCCACAGTTAAATTCACTATGGAAACCGAAGTTAACAGTACATTACCTTTTTTTTTTTTGGATTTGAAGATAATAAAAAGCAATAATAAACTGGAATTTGGCATTTATAGAAATGATACACACATGGACAATTATATAAAAGCTCATGGTTTCAACCCCAGACCTCATAAAGAAGCAGCCTTTAATAGCATGTTTTTTTTAGATTAGTCAATGTACCAGAGAAGAGTATAAAAAGGAATACATACACATAATAGAAGCAGCAAAATTTAATAGATTTAACAAACAAATGATTGATCAAAAAATAAAAGATTCAAAGGAAAAAAGAAAATTAAACAAATTACCACACTTGGTACTCTATCGAAAGAAAAAACTTACCATAAGTTCACTTACCACCCCATACCTCAATAATAAATTTCAGAAAATCTTCGAGCAGTACACATCTCTTTAGCCCCTAAAAATAAGTATAGTGTTGTCAAATTGTTGAAGTTAAACAAAACAGACCCCAGACCCAAAGAAGAAAATTCTGGCATATATAGGATTAATTGCGAAGACTGTGAAAAAGTATACATAGGCAAGACAAAAAGGACATGGGTATCAGATTAAAGGAACACTGGAGAAATATTAAATACAAACAAATAGAAAAATCAGTGGTTGCACCACATTTTTGGAACAACACCATGAAATCGAGAACACTATCACTGTATTAAAATCAGTGCCACACCCAAAGGAACTCAGTATATGGAAAAAAAATTTCATAAAAAAATATGAACATAGACTTACGAATTTCAATATCCCAGAAGCAGACAACATTTTGTATAAGTTCATCAATAGACACCAGAGCACTCACAGTCACTTACATCGCCAATTTAGATTGACCCGTTAGTCATTCATGGTTGACAATGTTAGCAAGGTCTTACAAAACATGTCCCAGTTTTTTTTAAAAAAAGTTTTAAGATTGGAACGTCAAGAGTGTTTTAATGTATTGACATGATTTTAAGTAGTTTTACTTTTAATCTACCTAAGATTTTAAGATCGTTTCACTGTGTTGATTCCTATATTCATCATTAATAATTAATAAATGTATTTACTTGAGTCTGATTTCTGGGGGTACCTTAAGTCACAGATATATCAAATGAAGATATGCAACCTGTCATATCTGTGAATTTGGGCTAAAGAAAAGTGACATGCGACCCAATGTGACATGTTTTAATGTATTGACATGATTTTAAGTAGTTTTACTTTTAATCTACCTAAGATTTTAAGATCGTTTCACTGTGTTGATTCCTGTATTCATCATTAATAATTAATAAATGTATTTACTAGAGTCTGATTTCTGGGGGTACCTTAAGTCACAGATATATCAAATGAAGATATGCAACCTGTCATATCTGTGAATTTGGGTTAAAGAAAAGTGACATGCGACCCAATGTGACATGCTATGTCACATTGTAATTCACATGAAGTTTTGCCTCCAAACATATTCAGAACTCATATAAGGTTACATTAAATCTCTTTAGTGGACATGCCCATGATGTGAGAACTTTTGGACATACTATAATTTAGATAGGCTATGTTATATTCCAATTATTCTAACATTTTATAATAGAAATTTAAAAGGGGGGGGGAAGAGTCGAAAAACAAAAATTACCTACTTACAAATTTTAAAGCGGGGTTTTTACATGAATTGATTAGTATTTTCTTTGTTACTTTCTTAGTGTAACTAGTGATATCCTTGTAATTTGACTAGTTAACCTTATTTATCTGCCAAACCCATGAAATGATCTGAATTTAAAGAAAATTATGGTAGATCTACGCAAAATAGAGAAAAACAATTCCAATAGAGAAGATGTATTTGAGCTAGTACTGACTTTTAAAGAATAAGTTGCAAAAATACTAGAAACTGGTTAATATTAGCATTATTGGTAGTAAATAAACTGAGCTGAACTCTGGCATCATATACTGATTACATTACAAGAGATAAAATAAATCAAACAACTTTATGTAGATTTTGTTGGAGGAGGAACTTTTATTGGACAATATATATTACATATATAGTAATATATAATGAAATATTAAGTCAAAGTAAATGACACTGAATGCAATATAAATATACATTAATAGAGTTAATTAAGAATCATTTCATACCTGGCACCACGTCTACTCTTACGAAGAGCATTTTTGAGCCCTTTTACATCACTGCGTAGTCGTTCCACAATGCGTTTGCCTGCTCTACCATCAGCATCTATAGACATGGACTCTTTTAGGAGTGGCGAGCTAACAGCAGAGCTTTTGCCGCTTTTTACAGCTCCTGCATCCTGGCTGGGAGTTTGTACTGTTGCCGCTGCAGCCTTTGCACGAGACACATTTCTTGCTTCCATTAGTCTTTTGCGACCTAGACTTTGAAGGATTTCTTGTGCCTCAGGGTAATCTTTCATGGCTGCCAATACATCTTCTCGAGACAAGCTGAACAGCTCTGAATATCCAACAGAGCGCACATCTGCTGTTCGCCTGGATTCATTATATGATAAGAAATAGTACAAGATAAGTGACATTTTAATATTAATGATTATAAAAAGATTACTTATAAAGATAAAGTATTCTTTGAATTACAAGAAATTAGGAAATTATTTATGTACTATGCAAGTCTATGCAGTTTAGATGACCAACTTTCACATTCAAATTTGAATTACCCACATAGCTTTAACCTAATTGCTTATAAAGTTTTCACATAATATACAATAAACTACAATTTTCTTAATTAAAATGTAAAATGAAACATTTTCTTAATCATATTTGTGATAGAATTTTAGATTTTTTTCTTATAAGCTGGAAGGCTTAAGAACAAACATTCTACAGAAAAGAGAACAATTTTTGAAGAAGTTTTTCTTAAAGTTACTTATTTTTCAATAACAATATAACATATATATGTTAAACTTCAAATTGTATGAGTACTTCAACATTTTAAATTATTCAGAAACTTTCTTTACTGCTATAATTTTCTTGATTACATACTTATTTAATCCATCCAAATTTAGGATTCCAATTTCTCCAAAAAAGTCTCCAGCCTTCATAGTAGTTAGTACTCTACCAGTTTCACTGAAACAAAAGAGAATACACTAAAAAATTTAATTTTCACAGGTGATATATAGAGTGATATGTTTGGGTATGGATAATGTTAATTATTACTATAAAAGTTAATATGATAGCAGGAGACATTTATTGCTGGTAATATTTTGTTTAAAAGATGGGAGTTTCCATACATGTCAAAAATGAAAATCAACAATGCATAATGACAAATGAAAACTGTAGATAATGGTGCTACAAATCAACAAATGTAATGCATTCTTTGATATGCTAAATTTGAAAGTGTTAAACATTTCAATGTGAATATGGTAAGCATAATATACCTAAATGAGATTCAATAATGTTGTGGTATCAACCATTTGTAGAAACAGTTCTTGTATTATAAAGCATGCAGAAGGTTACAGGCGAAACTCAGTACAAGAAGCAGCTATCTCTGAAGCCATGACAAGAAGCCCTAAGAAAAGTTAAAGATGACTTTCAGCAGAGATGAATGTACCATATACATCCTGTCAATGTATTGTTCAAAAGTACCTGAAACTGTATCCATATCACTTAAAATGTCTACAAGCCTTAACGATGAGGAACTTAAAGCTCATTTCAATTTTGCATCCATGATGATGATTATGGCCTCTTAAACGAATGGCTATTTACAGACATGTCAGCAGGAGAGTAAACACTCACAACTGCATTATTTGGAGAAGGGAAAGTTCACATGTCTCCTACAAGCTTGAAAGATCAAGTCCAAAAGTTAACATGTGAAGTGAGCTGCAATAAAGTGTATAAAGCATTTAAATGTACTTACGAAGCTGTTGACAATGGAGTGGTATATATATAAACAATGTATACAATGTAATACAATGTAATATGTAAGTGAATGGAGTTAGTGTGAAAAAACTGTATTACATTGTTTATATGTATAAAGCATTCTTTGCATGGACTGAATTGTATCATTGATATGAATTGTGCAGAGTGTGTAATGGTAGCATGTAGCATTCTGAGAAATTCCCAACTTTCAATCTTGTATACACAAAGTATGAAAATATTAAGTTCAGTAGTAAATGTTTTACAGTGTTTTCATTTTATCCATACTCAAATGGATCACCCTATACTTTTAGATATCTCTGGGATAAGGTTATCAACAAGACATTTTAACTCAATTAATTATTTTTGTTGAATGGGAATTATTAAGATTGAATTCTTTAAGAGTTGTGATAACTCTATTATTGGATTGGATATCTATTATATTTATGAGTTTTGTATTATTAATTTCTTCTTTAGTTATTTTATATAGAAAAGATTATATAGGAGGGGAAAAATATATTGATCGTTTTATTTATTTAGTACTTCTTTTTGTTTTATACTTACGAAGCTGTTGACAATGGAGTGGTATATATATAAACAAAGTAATACAGTTTTTTTCACACTAACTCCATTCACTTACATGAAATTTGGAACATATGTTTCGGGAGCGATCCCTCCCATCTTCAGCCTGTTGACAAACTGTTGTTAAATGTGGCGGTTGGGTCTCTTGATGTTCTTGTGGCGGCATCTGTTGGTTCTATTAGGAATTTGCTGAGTTCATCCAATGGAGGGAAATCGAAATTCATCAAATTATCCTTATTTTTTGTAATGAAAATGTTTTCCCAAGTGGAAAGTTCTATTGCATTATGAAGTTGTTTAAGTAGTTTTATCTCTGGTTTAATTTCATGATTTTTATTCCAAAAGTGCGCTGCTATTGCTGATTTATCAATTTGTTTTAAGCGAATATTTCTGAAGTGTTCTTTTTTCCGGATTCCCAAATTCCTCTTCGTTTTTCCAATGTATTTTTTGTCGCACTCTGCACATTCTATTTCGTAAATACCTGACTTTTGTTCTGTTGGCATGTAGTCCTTTACTTTGCAACCTAATAAGTTCTTTATATTAAAATTGCTCTTTGGTGCTAACATAATTCCTTGTTCTTTGAATATCTTTTTGAACTTATTGTGATAAATTGGGTGGTATGTGAAACTTTTGAATTTGTACCTTTCTTTTGCACTTTTAAGAGTGGAAACATCTCTTATTGTTTTTTGTTTTTTGGTTTTATTGATGATTTTTATTACTGTGGCTTTGTATCCATTAGTTTCTCCTATCTTTATGATTTGTTGGTATTCCAATTTGTACTCTGTTTCTGTGAGTGGAATGTTAACTAATCTGTGTGCTAAACTATAAAACACTGCATATTTATGTGGAATGGGGTTAAAACTGTCATTTTTTATGTAATTTTCTGTGTGAGTATCCTTTCTATGAATTCCAAATGTAAGATAGTTTTCATTTCTTATGATTTTTACATCTAGGAAGGGGAGATATCCACTTCTTTCTTCCTCTATGGTGAAATTTATAGATTTGTGCTGCAAATTTAGAAGTTTTAGTGCATCTGTTGTATGTTTTTTCGGAATTATTGCAAATATGTCATCCACATATTTATACCATGTTTTGAAGATTAGAGGGAAGGCTTTGGTGATATGCATTTCAAACGAACTCATAAAAAAAATCTGCTAGAAATGGAGATAACGGGTTTCCCATAGCTAGTCCCGAGACTTGTTGGTAATATTTTTTATTGAAAATGAAGTAATTTTGTTCAATGCAAATGTTCTTAAGTTTTATCCAGTCTTCAATTTCTTGTGTCTGTAGATCTAAGGAATTTAACCATTTCTTTAACATTAGCATAAGTGTATCTTTTGGTATGCTTGGGAATAAGGCTTCTACATCAAACGATACCATTATATTTTCTGCTGTAATTTTGTAATTTTACTACCAAATCTTGTGAATTTTTGACACTCAAACTTTGGTATTTTTTCAAGGATTTGAAAATGTTGGTTAATTTTTTTGCTAACAAGTATGTTGGAGAATTGATATTATTGATTACAGGTCTCATGCTGTTGTCTTTTTTGTGTAATTTAGGAAGTGCATACATTCTAGGTAATACTGGGTTGCTATGTGTGAGTTTTCGTTTTTCGGTAGTCGACAGTATTTTTATTTCATCTAATGTTTTATTCAAGTTTTTAGTGCAGGTTTTTAGTGGATTCTCTGTAATTGGTTTATAATCTTGACCTTTTAACATGGTTTCTATCCTCTTTATGTAGTCTTCTTGGTTCAAAATGGCGATTTTATTGCCTTTATCTGTTTTTGTGAATACTACTGGTTTTTCTTTTAGTTGTTTTATTATGTTTATGTAATTCTTGAATTTATTATTTTGCTCCCGAAACATATGTTCCAAATTTTATGTAAGTGAATGGAGTTAGTGTGAAAAAAACTGTATTACTTTGTTTATATAAAGACACTTTAAGTTATTTATTATAACAATTAATGCTCAGGTCACTTTATTTATAGTTAATTTTTATCAGCAACTATCTACCTCTTCAGCTTAATGGATTGATGTATTAACTCAGAGATTAGACTTGTCTAAAGATTCATCTCTAGGATGATATATCATATAAGAAACTTTCAGCTGTTATGCAACATTTAAACCTATACCTTAAATACTAAATTGTGATATGAAATTAGCTAACACTTATACTGAATTGCAGTCTTTATATTAAATGTTTACAAGTTTTAATACTTTCATTCAATATTTAAACACTAGGTTTGGTTTCAAAATAAAAAATATATTTTTGGTATTGTTTCTTTTCACATTTTTATAATGATTACGGTTGTAACTTTTAAATATGCAGTAAGATGCATGATACTGTGATATTTATGTTTTGAACTTCTGTTTTTTACCTTATGACCTCAAGGATGCCATCTGCAATTATGAACATTTCACGGGCAACTTCTCCCTTTCTGCATATGAGATCTCCTGGAGTAAAGATGTAAGCTTTCATCTTGAGAACTAGGTCATGAAGGAACTCAGGTTGGCACTCTTGGAAGATAGTTACCTATGAGAGATAATTAGATGTTCATGTATTTATGAAAAAAAATAATTAAGTTAATGCGCAAGGGACAGAATGCAGACTAAGGAAGTGCCTCATAAATTAAGTACCTATTAATTAAACCATTATGCAACATCAGGTTAGGAAATACAGAGTATGTAATTTGATAAATCATTGTTAATATATACTTTAAGTATTGTTTGCAGATCAAGTAGAGCTTAAAATACTTCAATGCTCTCCTAGCAAAATAATTTCTTTACAGGTTAAATGTTGGCCACTAACTGTAAGTAAATACTTTACAATGAACAGATATTCATACAATAAACTACTGAAAAATGAGGAAGACTCAAATGCAAATTTTATTTACACACATTACAGGTAGTATATGAATCATCTAAAACTTGCACGACAAATATTTGGGAGATGCTATTGATGTGCTGCTTTCACAGAATTGAAGTTTAGGTAGGGGCTCATAATTGCAGCCCAGGCACAGAATTTGAATAATTATTAGAATGTGTATTTCTTGATAAAACTTACATTTTTTCAAATAGAACAATGCCTACTGACTTCAAGAAAATAAAACTAGAGGAAATTAGTAAGTCAATGGTGTTTTTTTGCTCGATTCTGATATTGTAACAGGATCAACAGAATAAATTTGTAGAAAGGAAGAGCAGAAAATTTGTGGAAAGGAAAGATTCCTAGCAACCAGGAAAAACCATGAAAAATCCCAATGGCCACTCAGGATGGGCGCTCTGTTACGGGACCTTGGTGCATACCAATAAAAAATGTCTCAATAAATATCTATGCAGTTGGAAATGAGATTCTACTGGGCGAACTTGCATATAGCAACTTTCATATTCACAGTGACCATTCTAAATTATTGTGGATAAATCATAGTTCAGCCATTCTAGAGTCTAGATTTACCTCCCTATGACTTCAAGTAACCTTTGGGACAGAGCTAATTTACAATAAAGCAACAACCGTATAGTAGTTAAATATATGCACTTAAATTTAAAAATTACCATACACACCTTCTTAAGGACACTGAGATTTACATGTAAAGCCAGTTCAGTCTTCAGTTTATCTGGTAGAAGGCCCAACGCTGTGTTGATATCCCCTCCACCTTGTATGCGACCTCTTGAAAACAGAAGATAAAATTTCAAAAGTTGAAGTTATTTACATTAAAAGACAATTTTTCTATAAAACTGTAATTACTACATGAAAACAAGTTGAAATCACTCACACAGTGCTCCTATATCACAGTTTGCATGTCGAGAGGACTTAATAATAGATTAAAACATTAAGTACAAATGTACAACTATTACAATTACAATTTTGTGAGCCAACTTTAGAGGAATTATATTAAACACGAGCGCGAAAAATAATGTAACACTATTAACAATGTAACTAAAATAACAGTAACTAGAAAAGCAGAAAAGGATAAAACACTAAGAAAATGTCACAGATGTGTAATTTGTGTTTTATCCTTTTCTGCTTTTCTAGTTACTGTTATATATATGTAATATAAACGAAAAATAAAAATAAAGTAACACTACTTAAAATAAAGTCACACTTGAAATCGCTATATTTCGAACTCGTTGAGTTCTTCTATAGCAAGACAAGTCAAGTGTGACTTTATCTTAAGTGTTTTATCATTTTAAAGCTTCTATAACTACTGTTAATATATATATATATATTTGTCTAGCTTCTTGCCATTGAAGAACTCGCAGTAGTTCAAGATATAGCGATTTCAAGTGTGACTCTTTCTCTGTGTTTTATCTTTATCTACTTTTATTATTAGTGTTAATTTGTTACATTGTTAATAGTGTTTCTTTATTTTTATTTTTCATTAATATTATATATATATATATATATATATATATATATATATATTAACAGTAATTATAAAAGCAGAAAAGGATAAAACACTAAGAGAAAGTCACACTTGTAATCGCCATATTTCAAACTACTAGAGTTCTTCTATGGCAAGAAGACAAGTCAAATTTCATAATATTACCTTGGATAGATGTCATAGTATAAGATGTATTAAACAATAAAGTGTATAAGAAAACACAGAGAAAGTAAGATATAAAATTAAAGAATAATAGATAAATAGTAAACAAGTCAAAAGCAAAACACGCAAAAGCAAATTTAAATTAATAAGTCAAGTTAAAAGCAATGCCAAAGGTGCAAACATTATAAAATAAAAATAAAGTAGCCCTATTAACAATGTAACAAATTAACAGTAATTATAAAAGCAGAAAAGGATAAAACACTAGGAGAAAGTCACACTTGAAATCGCTATATTTCGAACTACTAGAGTTCTTCTATCACAAGAAGACAAGTCAGAAAATATATATTTAAAATTCGCGCACAGAATACTAACACTTGTATTAAAATGTTATACTTATGAATATCTATTCCATTAAGAAACCATGAGACTGAAAAGGAGACAAAAGTCAATTATTACAATCGCTACCGTTCGATTTTCTAATACCAAGCGAGGAGAGGGGGGGGGGGATAAAATACAGTGTCCGTATTTTTCTTTTATTCTGTGGTTTGGGAATTCCAAATGATAAGATCAATTTGCACATTTGACGCATCACCAAAACGCTTTGAAGAACCCTCCATTTTGCTTTATGATTGTCGATTGTCCATGCTTTTGTTGTTATCAATAGCTTCCCACCGCCTCTAGCAAAATTAGTCAGTAATGCGTGTTCAGGAATTATATAGTGGAGGTATAGAGTTGGCTACACTGACCACAAGATAAATGCACGTCGTGCGATAAAAGTATTTGATTTTTTTTTTTTTTTTTTTAATAATTTCACTCCGCAATTCGGTTGTGATTGGTCAAAATTAAACATTTTGTTTCGTTTCATTATCAAATTTTAGATGGCGTCACATGAGTGAAACAGTCTTTTTTTTTTTTTCTTTTGAAAATCGTGTGTTAGTTCTTTTTTCTACGCTGTTCACTCAGTTAAGCATCAACATTTTTATAAATATTTGCGCCAGAGAAGAGATCTTTTTTTTTTTTGATTGTTCAGTAAATAAATAAAAAAATATGAAAAAAGACGTCTGAGAGGAATAATAGCCTGAAGGATTATGAGGTTTTAATTTCTTATGCAAATGTGAGCTTTCTTTTAATTTTTGTTTAATTGCTATTTCTGTAAAAATGCACCTTTCCATACAAATGATCCATTATATCGGAAACTTGTAAATATAAAAATGTGACATTTTCATTAGTATTTTTAACAAGGTAACGAGATATGAAAATACTATGCATTGTTGTTTGTTAAAAAGTAAAAAAAAAAAAAAAAAAAAAAAAAAAAATTGTAAAATATGATTCATATATAGAAAATTGTAACTTTCTTAATATTCATTTCACATTTTTTTTGTCATCAACCACATTAAAAAGTGTTCATAAGTACACATGCAAAGTTCAGCTAACTATCTTTTAATAGTTTCTGAGATAATGGGTATTTACTAAATTTAACATTGGCAAGGATAGAACATTTTGACTCCCCTTAAATTGCGGTTGTAGTAGACGTTTTGAAAAAATCATCCAGATCCACTTTATTACCTCAAGAGCATGACTATATTTTTTCTTAAAATGTTTCAAATATTCAAAAACCTCATTAAACCTTTCGATTGGTAGGTTACATAAATATATTGAATATTATAAAATAGGAGTAATTTTTGCTAATTTAATTCCCAAGGTATTTTAGCACTGCAAACCCATTATTTCATATATGGATATAGAAAAAATACAATTTAACAACAGAATAAGGCTTTTTCTTTTATCTAGACTGAAATAAAACTAATAGGTATGTTTATGTTCCAATGAACAAAGCGCTGGAGTAACAATGATACTTTATAAACTGTTCTCGGGGTTTTCTGCTAGTTTTATCATGGAATATATCTGAATTATCACAATCTTTAATATACTTTATGACATTGCGCATTGCTGTCTAGTGCACTTCTTGCTATTGGTAAACCGTGACATCAGCAGACTATGTCGTCATCTTTTCCGATGAGACCGATTTCAGTTATAAAATTCGACGTACCCTTTGGGGAAGATGAGTCTTTTGCTAGCTTTTAAAGGATTCACATTATCACCTAATAATGTTTATATTCATTTTCGCCTTCTATTCTAGGTAAGTCTAACATTTTTTATTTGTGGGATGCACGCATGGACGTTTCACCCATTCAACAATTAAGTTATTTTTGCCACATATATATTTTTAAATATGTAAAAGCTATGGAAGCATGGTGAATGGAGTACAATTTGTTGACCAGGATTATAAATGACCTGCTCTCCATTAAATAAATTACTTATTATAATTTAGACTTTTAAAAAATAGGGTAAAGTCGATGCCTGACATTCCTATATAATTCTATATCTCAAATATAACACGAAAATAAAAACTGACCTTGACCAAGAATAGTCATACCACCGAAGAACACGCCGCTTCATGCCACCAGGCACTTTGTGGTGACGCATATAGGTCTTTGCTCCATCCAGCAGTCTCTCAAACTCCAGTCGATTTGCGTTTCGATTTGTGATAACATTGCCCACTTGACCTGCAAAGAAATACCAACTGTAATCCTTTGTGCATTGCTTTTTAAACTATATAAACACACGAAAAAGAGTCTGTTATGTGATGGTTAATAGTTATAATGGTTTCAAAATTAGAATACAATGATAATAGTAAAATACGTTACATATGTGCAAGATTGAGTCTATAGTGTGGATGAGCCACTTCTTGTCAAAAAAAAACAATTTATATGAATTTATAATAAATACCCTGACAACGTTATGTCAGCTTATTGCTTACTATTTCATTGTTTAATAGATTTATATTCATTTTTGTTTTAGTTTGCACTAGTAAATTGTTGTATTACACATTATGTATATAAAATGAAAAATAAATTAAACGATATAGCTCAAATAACAAGAATTAAGAAAAGTAAAAGTTGATACAATACTTAAATACATAGTAACACAAATATCGCAATGTTTTTACAAACTTGTGTTCTACTTCAAAAGTAGAAGATGAGTTAATATATTTGTATTAAATAGTATAAATAATTAACTAAATAATTAACATTTATATTTAATCATTTACAATTGTTCAATCATATTCACCTTTGAACATGTTCAATATCATCTATATGATCAGAAGGAGAATAAATAGATAAGTAGGCTAAACCTTATCAACATCATCTTATAGGGGGGAGAAAGGCGGATTACCTCATTGCTTGATTCATTTGTGTCCCATCGTGTATGCATTCTTTTGTTTTTAACTGCAATGACGTAGCATTGATAATCTGTGCGTGTAGGTAGCATTGAATTCTGTAACTAATTAGTTTTAACATTTGTGACACAGTATAAGCATAATGCAGTAAGAACTGCCTAGGTGTTTCGAGTATCGAATTCTGAGTGAGAATGTCACGAAGTGGGTTTACTATCTGCATTCTCATTCAGACAATTGCTTACATCAAATACTATAATTTTAATAAGTTAAACAACTATCAGTCATGCGTGTATGCCATCGAATTATTATTATTATTATTATTATTATTATTATTATTATTATTATTATTATTATTATTATTGCTGCAGGTTATGTTATGCGGCAAAAGTTCTGACAAGAAAATGAACACAGAAAAATTAAACAACTCAAGGTGGTATTTGTGCAATGGAATTTGCTCCTGGATAGTGTTTTTTAATTTAAATTTATTAATTAACTAATTATTCAGAACACTCATATTTCTTTACAATATTTTTTTAACCGTCTCCCACTTTGATTATCAGGTACTGTATCATATGATAAAACTGCTGTGAAGAACGGGAAACACAATATACGTTTTTCAGATATAAATCATTTACTGCAACTATAAAACTTAAGCTATGCACTCTCTTTAACCTAACTTTTACGCATACAGGTAAAATTCAGTTACACTTTCTCAGGTAAACATAAAGTAGGGATTGGGGGAATACATAAAGTAATGATGATGACAACAACAACAACAACAACAACAATAATAATAATAATAATAATAATAATAATAATAATAATAATAATAATAATAATAATAATCCTTACCATTCTTGACATCATTCACAAACCGTAAATAAACAAAACCAAAAATCAGGGCATAAGAACACTATTTATCCACCTTAATTAATGTGGTTTTCTACATTATTACCTCTAATTTCAGTGGCAAATACTGAAATTTAATGTCGATTTTGAAAACAAAAAATACATTTTCATTACAATTAACATTTTAATGAATAAACACGAAACTTCTACATTTAACAGCTATTTGTGAAACACATACGTTAGCTTCGGTGATAGCAGCGGCTTCGGACGGTTTCATGGAGAAGTAAACCCAACATCATAGGTGCCGACGCAAGCTGTCCCTACTTTTGTTTATTGTGGTTTTAATTCAAGAACCCGCCGAAATTTAGGTCATTCTCAGTTCCTTGTATCACCAGTCATATGGTAAGTGTTTTATAGATTTATTTTGCTATTACCTACAGGAAAATAACTGAATTTGTCACCAAAATACACACGAGAACACTGCAGTTATAGCAAAACTGTTTTAAAAAGGCACTGAGTACTATGTCGATCAAATAATTACTGTTTTATTGAACTTGCTCGTTTAGTTTATATTATATTCTATTGATATAAAAATAAAAAAAGAGCTATTTAAGTACTTTATTCCTAGAAAAATTTATGAAGTTAGAACTGCAATGATGCTATTATTGTTATCTTGCTCTTAGTGGTTTGTTGTGAAAAGATAGATCGCTAGACTAAACTAGTAACTAAAATTGCTCACTACAGACTTCTCTCTGGATATACACTCCTCTAACAAGCCCTTCCATTCCAGGATGTGCCAGGAATCCAGAATGTATTCTTATTCTTCCAAGAAATATGGTGAAGAAAAACGTTGGAAAAAATATTTACGCTCCTTTCTTCTCAAGCTTAGACATATCTCATAATTTTATTCTTAAGTCCGCCTAAGCTTCTTTGCTACGGTCCTTTGTTAAGTTATTCTTTCCTGCTTTCTTTAATTTCCTCTTTTTGTTTTGGTGTGCTGTTTATTTTGATCTAGTTGCCCACACTGCTTCGTAACTTAAGTTTCGCTGCAAGAAAAATCGATTTATTCTGTTATAAAATGTGAACGCTTATTTTTATTCTCAAAAACCTGAATACGCGCTACTACATTTTGCTGATGTACCTAGGTTTTCCATTTAAGAGACGCTTTCGTTTTAAATGAGCTACAGTGTTCAAACGAAATGAACGGAAGGGCTGAACCAGAAGTTTTGTTGTTTCACAAGGCAATGTACTCTTACATCCTTCATGCAATATTTTTATGCCTTTGAGGAGGAATTTATGGTTTCATTGTGAAGGTGAAATGTTCTGAAAGTTTCTAAGTATTATTATTTTTAATATGTTGATAAACAAATTGCGATAATTGGGACATATCCGAATGTAATAGGAATTTCTTGTCACTTATTTGTCACAGTATGAATTTACCATAGTACTACCAACCTAGAACTGGTTATTGTATTATTATATATTACAAGAAAAGTTATTAAGTTTGTTTTAATATTAACTAAGCACTGTATGATGAAACAAATTACATACAATGAAAGCGTTTAGTTATTATTTCATTTACACCTGCCTTTTATTAGCTCTGAGTGATTAGCGTGTAAATATGTTACGTTCAAATCTTTCATATCTAAACCAAACTCGCGGAAATACATCTGAGATCTCTGCATAGCTATAACTTTAAAATTGGCAAGGAAATTACAAGTTACTGGAATGGGTATCTAGGAAGTACGGAAGACTCGTAGCAGACATTTAGGGTGAAAGGTGAGTATGGCCAGTTGTGGAGGAAATTCTTTTTAAACAGCTTTAGCTTTGAGAGTGGCATTAATATTCTACCACATGTGGTTACATTGACACGTTCGCAATACGAACTAATTTGTAGAATGCAAGAATGTGACTTTTGCACCTCTAACACATTTTCGCGACTAAGTTAGATTTTGCAGTTCTACGCGCGAGTTAATCGTTAACAAGATTACTTCTATCCAACAGTTTTCCCATTAGATTCTGCACAAACTTCTCGCGTTTACACGTTCTGTGTGTGATGCTTCAAGTAAATGTCCCCAAAGCTTGCCTCGTTACCCTGACTTCTACAAGATCAACTAGTGTCACAGTCATTTATGAGACTGCCATTTCACATAGCGTTTACGATTAACGTTAAATTTTTTTATTTCCGCTTTATTTAGTTCTAAAGTAGTGTAAAAATTACAAAGCATTTGCAGTTGGAAAATAAGAATAAAATCATGTCGCGCTGTCGGAATTTATAGAGCCTGTATTTTCTTTCGTTATTTATTAGTAGTAATTCACTATATCATAGTAGATGGCCGAAGGACCCGCCCTCCACTATGCTTGAATCCTTTTTCTCCCGAATATTGTAATCTGTCTCCTGAATATTTTATTTCAGCGCCTCCACGGGTTTCATTTCAGGTACAGAGGTAAATGTTTGATTCTCGTACTATATTTTGGCGATGTTATCTTGGGGAATGTTAGGAGAAAAGTAGAATTCATTTTTGTCGAAAGTAGTTAATGATAAGATTATTTCCAAGCACATAGTGAAGGTTTCTTCAGTACTAGTGCCCTTTACTACAATAGTTTTTTCTCCTAAATAATTATTTTTCCTATAATCTCTGCTTCGATTCAACTAGCGATCTAGGAAGCTTATTCTCATGCTTTTCCTGTTCACTATTATGACATAATCGATTAAAATAGCACCAAATGACACTTATTATAATAGTGTTCAGTTGTATTGTGTTTGGTTTCGATCTCTACTCGGTTATGCTTGGAATAAAAGAT
The DNA here is from genome assembly GCA_030762175.1 of Metallyticus violacea. Classification (NCBI taxonomy): domain Eukaryota; kingdom Metazoa; phylum Arthropoda; class Insecta; order Mantodea; family Metallyticidae; genus Metallyticus; species Metallyticus violacea. Next base: position 36,811,525 of record CM060839.1, on the reverse strand, counting down.
AATAAAATTAGTGTATGTTTTCAGAAAGACCAAAGAGGTAAGCCAAATCACTTCAATGATTATACTAAAAACACACAAAAAATGATATCTTTGTCGCATTGCAATTATCTTACCGAATTCCCTTGCTTATAATTTTCTTAGGTAATTTAATTGAACTTTCAAACAAGAAACATTCGGTAACCTCAAGTAAATTACCGAAAAATTATCAGCATCCGTGGTATTACTGAAGATATTTTTTTATTGATTTATTTATGGACGCTCTTTAATATCTCAGATCATCAGCGTCCCATTCAATTTAGGGCGTGAAACGACCGACATATTTTGCTCAGAGGCCTCTTTTTTCAGGCTTGAGGTTCTTTTTCGTGCCGTAAATGTACGACACGAGACCCACGGCTTTACTTCCCTTCCGAAGGAAGCCATACTTACGCCCGAAAAAATCCATCGATCCTGACCGGGTTTGAACCCGCGATCTTGGGATTAGAAGACAAATCAGGCAAATAAGGCACTACCACCAGGACCGACACTGAAGATAGTCAGTTTGACCTCCTCTATAACGTTCTAATACTGTTGCTGCCACAGTTATTGTTAAGTTGTTTGAAATTTGGTTCCCAGACTTATAACAGGAAGGTCACTTCTTGATAGCCTTATCATTGTTCCCATTTATTTGCGTTGCTTGATGTATTGCACACACATTGAGCTCGTTTCAGAATAAAGCTTGAGCCGTTAAAGACATTTCCTTAAGATAACTTCCATAACTCAACAAGACATCCATTTCGAACTGAACTCTGAAGTGGGAATTGTTCAATATTGTACTCTCTCAGTATAAGGAATATATGTGCTCATCCAGATCATCTAGCAACAATCCCTAATTTGGAGGTTAGGATGGCCAATTACTTCAACAGCGATGGAAAAGGATCCCTTGCGAATACACAAATTTCCGTTCTGTTGCCTCTAGGAGAATGACTTTTGCAACCAAAGCTTCCAGATTTAAAAGAAAAAGTCCCTCAAGCAGTAGCAAATTTAATTTGTGAACGTTATTACAGAGCGCGAGAGCAGAGAAGTTACATATTTAGTTTACAGAAATTGGGAGAAAGCAGCGACTCGTGTGTCTAATACCAGGAGCCCACAACTCATCTCTGGCCATTTTCCTTCTTTTGTACAAGACGGGCCAAGCCAGTGTAAACAGTCGTCACGTATTTTTCACAGCCTTTGAGATTCTCTGCCTATATTTTAGCTTCAGCCAATAATAGTCTAGGATTAACAACAGACAAACTCCACCTAGGATTAACAACAGACAAACGTACAGCTGCGGGAGGGTTACTCATTGTTATAGTTGAGATATCGAGTAACGGTCATATCAAATGTTCGCCGCCTCTTTTGATACCAGGTGGGTATACGATGAAGTGACAGTAATAGAGTAATATTTTACAGTTGTTATCTTCACGGTAATGCTTTTGCCAAAACAAAGCATGCATCGTTATAAATTATGAACTAATCACTTTTTAAGCAATCGAGAGAAAATGAAACGCTAGAGCACTTTTTAAATTTTCGCTTTAGGTTAACACTCAATCTTTAAATTTCGGTATCCCCACTCCTAATGAACCGATTTCCCCGACTTTTAGAAACTATTTTTCTTATTTATTTAAATGGTATATTCTGAGTTTCGTTGCAATATATATAAATTAACACTAATAATAAAAGTAGATAAAGATAAAACACTGAGAAAGAGTCACACTTGAAATTGCTATATTTCAAGCTAGCTTCTTGCCATTGAAGAACTCGCACTAGTTCGAAATATAGCAATTTCAAGTGTGACTCTTTCTCAGTGTTTTATCTTTATCTACTTTTATTATTAGTGTTAATTTGTTACATTGTTAATAGTGTTTCTTTATTTTTATTTTTCATTAATATTATATATACTGGTGCCGCTAGAGTCATTTTTAAATTTTCAGTTTCAGGTAAACCTCCACTCATAATAGTCTGATTTCGCTTATTTTCAGAAACTATTTTTATATTTTAATGACGTATACCCAGTTTTGTTGAGAATAAGTAAAATTTGTGGTTACTAGAGTGATTTTTAAATTTTTCCTTTAGGTTAACAGCCACCATTTAAATTTCGGTTTCATATATACCACCCACTCATAATGGTCCGATTTCCATTATTTTCAGAAACTATTTTTCTTATTTTATTTAAATAGCACATACCGATTTTCGTTGCAAAAAGCAAATATTGGTGCCACTAGAGCAATTTCAAAATTTTGGGTTTCAGGTAAGCCCCCACTTAAATAGTCTTATTTCTATGATTTTCAGAAATTATTTTATTTTATTTTATTTCAATGGCATACACTGATTTTCGTTGAGAATAAACAAAAATTGCGGCCGCTAGAGAGATTTTTAAATTTCCCTTTAGGTTAACCCTTACTTTCAATGGTCCAATTTTGCTGATTAACACACACATACACAAAACTTTTTTCGTCATTTTTGGTGCCTGGTAAATATGATCGATGGAGATTTGAGGACATTTTCAAAAATCTTTTTATGAATACAACCGCAATAGCTCTTTGGGAATTCGCTAAAAGGTACAGTGAAGAAATATATTGATATTACTCTAAATGTGGAAATGTTTTGTATCATCTTATTTTTGATGCAATTATGATAATTCGAAATTCTGAAAAAGTGGCATTGTTTCCAACCATTAAATAAAAAGATAATGCATAACTCCTGAACAATAATAATCGGCAGAGAGGGGGAGGGATGGGGTGAGTAAGAGAAAGATATGCATATTTCTGTTTAGCGTATTCTAACTTTTCTCGTATTTCATTCACACAATTGTTAAACTTTTAACAAGGGAAAGACGATGTTAACTTAACATGAGGTATACGTTGTTAATTTGAAGTTAAAGTAGTATAACAATTTGCTAACTTTCAACATCTGTTGATGAAATCGGCCCTATGTCTTTTGTTAGCTAAGCGAAGTCCCCGCAAGACGATAACGGCTTCGACTCAGCACCATGGTACACGGAACATTTTACCAATATCTTTACTTCCCAAACCAGAGGAGAAATGCTTATTCCATTCCTCTTGTAGAAAATGAAAAACAAGTGAAGATCTTTGCATTTAATGAAAAACTTAAAAGTTACTGAAAGTATTTCTAAAAATGCTCTAATTCATAATTAAGAATTATATTCCTTTTTTCAAGTTTACTGCTAAAAACCGGTTTTGAAGGAATGTCAGAAATATAGGAGTACCAACACTCTCCTGTGTGGTGCACATCACCCGAGTGCGGAGGAATTTGTCGATAACCCGTTATCACATAGCGGTGGTGCCCGACTATCTATTGAGCAATTATCTATTTTCATATTTAAATTACTGAGATCTTCTTTGGCTTTTCTATAAGTTCTATGCGGTAATTTCTAGTGGTAATGGGGGGGGGGGGGTTGTGTAGAGTTGTAGAATGCGGGTGACCCATAACACGCATAGTTACCTGTTTGTTTCGAAGAACCGTTATAACAACTGTACTGTTAAAATATTCTCCGTCAAAGTGCACTTGAATTCTACTCGAACCTTGCGTTCTTAGTTTCGGACTGAAATTGTTCATCGAGCACAAAATCAAACAAATTTAAGACGTTTAGTATTCTGAGAATGTTATTTTCATAAATTTTAGATTTCATATGAAAATCATCATGTTTCGGACGCAAGGCACATAGCAAAAGCATCGCAGAAAACTAAAATCAGACGCAACCTCAGCACTTTCAACTCATATATGTGCAGAATATCTGCCAATGTCAACGTCCCTTGAAATCCAAATTCATTTGAATTTAAAAAAAAGAAAAATAAAAAAGAAAAGACATTGTAAGCAGAATATAAATTGTGAATTAACTTTAAAAATTGCTTAAAAATGAGTCGATACAATCAGAATGAAATGCATTAGAGAGGATATTTGGATTTCGTTAAAACTGTTAGCTCTTTAATTACAAATGACAAGTTATGTGGGTACTACTACTGGAGGTCGAGGTTAAGGCACGAACTCGTGAGCGGGAGATCTGGGGTTCGATCCACGTCATGACTGTCCGCCCTGATTGAAGTTTTTTCCAGGTTTTCCTCAGTCCTCTTTAATAGCAGGATCCTCAATTTAGGTCTGGAACAACGTTTCCTTCCTTAAAAAATCCTTTCCCAGTTTATCATTTCATTTAACTTATAAACAGGACCCACCGCCTTGATACCTCAGCAGTAAAAACATTCATTAAACTCTATTCAAAGTAAAGAAAAAAAAAAAAAAAAGAAAAAAATGGGGGGAGAGTTATATGGGAACTACTGTTAACAAAACTGTGATTGTAAATAACTAGAACTAAAGGACCTCAGGTATATGCCCAATTTTCCATTTATGCTGATTTTAAAATGTTAAAATAATTTATTTAGACTGAAATATAAGGAAGAAAGGACACGTTCCTAATCTAAAAAAGAGCAACATCATTTCGCGGTTTAAAAAACAAAAAATGAAAGATAGAATTTGTTTATCACTTCAAGAACTAAATTAAAGATGAACACTTCCAGCTCATATACATAACATTGGTTTAAGTTTAATATGGGATTATTGAATGCATATGATATCCAGATGATAATGGAGAAAACTTGAAACTTTTTCAGGAATTGTTATGCAATGCGCTTTTCTGATACTACCAAAATAACATCTTATGAGATGACACTATAAATGTATAAACAATCAATAAGCCACATAAGAAAATGTAAAACGAAACTTTAACATATATGTGTGTGTGTGTGTCTGTGTGAAATATGAGTAGTTATAGAAATTATGATAACCTAAATGTAAATAGATGATGCGAATGGACGTTGTATGTCTGTATCTAGTTCTTCTCTAAATTCTATTACCATTGGGGAGCTGCCACGATTGCATTTTTCTCCGAATCTGCCTCAAACTTTATTTTATTTTTAAATCCTTGTAATTTATTGCTGACGTCAAATCTCTTCTCGTAGTACTAAATGTTTTCTAGAGCACATTTAGGGAACCACTGCTTTAGAGCAACAAATGTACTTAACAAGATTTAGCCAACAAAATGTTATATTAAAATGAAAGTACTGTTTTGTTTACCTCAGTGTACTGGCCACGATAGCTCCACAGGTTCTTTATTTTGCATTACTTACCTACGATAGTAGCGAAGATGAAAACTCCAATGAGATAACTGACGATGGTGAAGACATATCTGTAACCAAATAAACATCATTCAGTTAAAGTTCTGACATTGACATCAAAGCAATTTCAAAGAGTAGGGCTTTTGTTTAGTTAGAAGACAATCTTCACAAACGGCATTAGGAGAACAACAAGAATAAAATTACACACACCTGAAATATCAATATGGTTAAAGTTAACCACAGTTGGGAGATAATGGAAGAAATAGGATTGATATAATTTACTAATGGAAACCTGAATTAGAATTTTTAGCTCATGTCACTAAAATATAAGAGAAAAATTGCCATTATCTGTAGCCATTTATAACTCTAATTAATAACTTACAATCTAGCTTATAAGAGAAAGTCATTAAACAACAGAATTTTTACATCTTCTTTTACAAAATTATTTATAGACACCATGCTTCATAATGCAGTTGGTCTAGTGTGAAAAATTTGGGAACGCCTAAGATTTTTGCACCGCCACCAACTGGAAACTTCTTACCCCGGAAATCTTTTAAAGGTTCAAAAAAGTGAAATTTCGGTGGCATCCGGACTATATAGTGAATATTTTAACACCTCAGCTTTCAGATCATTTACTACATCCATTGTAAGCGGGCGAGTGTTGTGAAAGAGTGACACTCCTTGTGAAAGAAGTCTCCGGTATTTCGATCGTAACCGGGGATTAAATTTTTCTAGCACTAGTGTGCTTTTCCTGAAAGCGCAGGAATATACTGGTATTCTCAAAAAAATCGTCAGGATGAATTTACAAGCGGAAAGTCTGTCTTGAATTATTTCCTGAGCGCAGAGAGGGGAACTTGCACATGATCTCTTATGGTGCCCCCAGATAAGCTATGCATCTCCTTCAAAAGTATGAACGCCCAAGTGCTGCTGATAGTCTACCGCAAGCTAATGATCAACGAATAGCTGCCTTGGGACCCATCCGAAGTCATAATGGAGGATATGGTACTCGCATGTAGACTTCTACAGCAATATCACTAAAAGGACTTAATTGTAATCACGGATTCGCGGCCGAACCTACTGTTCCATTGTCTAATTGCATTTAACTGATTTTCCACTTCCTGTTCTTTCATTTTTAAATCATTCACGCACTGAAGTAACTATACCCATATGACATTGTATCCATGCTGCAATTCGAAAGCAGGGCGCTATATTTTACGAGCTTTTACGCAGGCGCATATTGCTTGATCACCACCACCGCCTTTACTGCTAGAAAGCCATTTAATTTTTCAAAATAATAATTTTCGTTGTGCATACGTCTTCAAGAAATTTACAATAAAATTCCTGTTATTTAATGACTATTCCTTGTATGTGAACGATTCCTGACTTGGTTTTTATACATAGCTCCATGAGAGAGGTAGAAAATCCTGCTGAATAAAGAAAAAAAAAAAACTTAAATATTTCTGTTTAAGAGAATCATAAACAAAAATATATTATATTTCCCCCTTCCCTCTTGTCATACACCATGCATATCGCAGAACACTCTGGTAAATTAAAGAAAAAATATGACATAATGAACAAATATCCTGGATAACTTTTAACTCTAATAAATTATTTTGAATAAAGTTACAGTTTTAAGAATTTTATCGATTATAACGTGATACTTTACTGATTATGAGAGACAAAAAGAAAAAGGGTCAACTTTCTTATTTAGGAACAGCAAATATTGTTCAATTTTTCCTGACTGTAAATCATTGTGTCATACAGAAATACTCTAACTAAGTACCTATTTGAATCAGAAGTTTGAGGGCGAATTTAGTTCTACAGACGATTAGCAGGAATGTAACTAAATTCTAAAAACATGTAGGGAATAATTACAAATGGCGGCGAACATGAAGTTAGCATATCATTTGTTTTGATATATTTCTAGGCTTATCTCTATGGATTGGGAGGTTCTGTGATTCAGAACATATATAACTTATTCTAGAATGACTGATAAGAAGAAAATAAATGCGATTAAATTTTAATAATCGAAGAATATATCACAACTTACGAGAGCCAGATGCTTAAGGCCGTATATACCGAATATTTAAAAGAGGGCAGGAAATAAAAAAAGAAAAATGGCAACTATATTTTCAGTTGGTCATGGTAGTCATTATTATAACAATTGCTGTTGCCTTAACCTAGAGTAAGGAGGGTAGATGAGTGAGGAAGAGAGATGGAGAAGAAATGTCGGCTTTATTAAATAGCAAAGAAGAAACCCTCCTGGGTGCAGATTACTCTTTTGTATGTCTGCTAGAAGCCCCAAAGGAGTATTTATGTTTGTTATTGCATTTTTCAATGGTTACGTAACTGAAAGGAAGCCGGTGTTTTTGAAGAACGTGTCAATAGGTTGTGACACAGAAAATTAACTTAACACAATATCCGAAGATTAAGCACAATGACATGTTTGAGTTGGGCGGGAAATGGGTTGGTACAATATGCAAAGCTCTTGCTGTAGTGCACTAAAAGTTACCTCTTACATTAATAGAAGCGAACGGCAAACAATTATTATTCAATATTTTCACAACACTTTCCAATCTGTGTTAGGTGCAATTCTACAATGAGCCTTGAAATGACACGTTTAATTTGTTTATAAGATAGATTTGACGAGTAAACGCTGAAAGTCACGAACATATATATGCAAACTGAGAAAATATTCAGTAAACTAAACGACAGATAAACCTTTATGTAAGAGTGCTGCTTTAGTTCACAGACATTGTACAGCTTATTTTAACACAGCTGGTCAACCATTCTGCATGTATACAAGATATATGAGAAAGAAAATGTATGTTGAATCAAAACGAATCTCCAGATGAAACGCTTAATGACGAGGACACATGGAAAAATCAAAGAAGAACAAGTCAACTGTTAAACATTTTTAGAATGTCTTCTTGGCGAATGTTGAAATAGAATCCCCATTTATATCTATAAAATACCATAATTCAAATTGTGCAGCAAGAAATGGCCATGCAAAGGGAAAGAAATGAGGTTTAGTGTACTCTCTCTAGCATGATCTAATGTTTTTGAAAACAGTATCTAAGCATATTGAGATTTTCTACCGCATTAATAGAACATGGAATGCCAAAGGTTCATGCAAGATGGGACAACACTTCACATTTATTCCTAGATTTTTTCCTTCTAAAACAGTATCTAAACATACTGAAGTTTGGTACCTCGTTAATAGAACATGAAATGCCAAAGGTTCATGCAAGATGGCACGACACTTCATTCCAGCAATTTTCTAGATTTTTCCTTAAAAAATATATCGGGATTGTAAGCTTTCTAACACATTTCCTGCAGTGTACACTTGTAGATAGTAATGACCATTTGCAAGTCAGATACTGGTATAAAACTATTGTGATTATTTCCTGTGGGAATTACTTCATGATCTAATTTTCGCTCAACGAATACAAGGCATGCCAGGGCTCTGAAAAAACGTTTACAGAATCTACTAATGAGGATCAATGTACAGGAGCATTTTTTAATTTAGCTCTTCATCTGGAAGCAATGCACCAGTGCAATTATCACAATGAACATATTCTACATATCTAAACGTTTTATTGAAGTCCAGTTTTTTTAAATACGAGTTCACATAATAAATAATTCACAATTTTTTATTTAAATGTTTATTTTGTGATAGTATCTCTTTACAGTCCTTTAGTCTTCCTGCTTCTCTAGGAAGATGTGCTATTCCATTGAAATCACTATTTCTGTTCATCTGTCGACAGACTCGGGTAGTGACGGCGGAAAGCTGTTCCATAGAAGTATAACGACGTCCATACATGAACGATTTCAACTTTGGGAATGAGTCTAGTTAAATCTTGTTCGGATTGTAGAGTGGATGAGCTAATACATCCCAAACATATGTGGGCGAGAGTTGCCATGGAGAATGTGTGACACAGCCTCGAGCACCTGATCCTTTTTTGTGTAGTTTTTGCATGACGTCACATCACTACATTGCTATGAGGCTTGTTTAACACGTGTCTCTATCTGTCATAATGCTCCTTCGATGATCTGAAGCAAATTTAATCATTTACTTGAATTATTTTGGTCATGGGGAAGACCCGGCTTAAAGTCTCTAATTCACATATAGTGACAATTTGATACAAGGATAATTGACTTTCAATGTCGAATCTTTGTTTCAGAAAGTTCCTTGTGTTCTACTTCTGTTCAGATGTAACGAAGTGAGGGACCCAACGCGTACAAAAATTTCCCTTCTGTAAATCATTTGCCAAAATACGGAATCCTGACGCTGGTGGTATCTCCATGGCTTCTGAAAGTTTCTCACATGCCATATCTTCTTGAAGACCGCCAGAATTATACCTCTTTATCTGTTGATGTCTTCAGCCTACCTGGCCCTGGATCATCGTCTAATCTGACACAACCAACAAGAAAATGTGTTACGGTTCATGTGAATTCACCACAAACTTCACTCTTTCTGTTGGGGTTTTACTACGTAGAGTTTTGATCTTAATTTACCACCTTTGGCCTTCAAGCCGCAGTACCCAACAAACCTCCTGAGTCTAGTTCTAGCTATGGGCAAAATGAACATACGTACTTCTTTCTCAAGCCTTCAACTGCAACTGTAATTTTCAGCAGTGTTCGTCATCTAATCCGCAGCACTGCCAACTACGTACAATTTAGTTTGAAAAATTAGCATAAAATTACTTTTTAAAACATTAAAAAAGAAGTATAGGATAAATTAGTAAAATTATTTATAGTTTATCATTTAACATTATGTAGACACTACATCGCACAAAGATCTCTGCTGGGAAAAATATCGCCACTGGAAGCTGTTGAAATTACATTAACATAATAGTTCTTAATGTGTGAATCATTTGTACTTTACATTAAGTTTACTATAATAGAATTGCAAAAGTTAATATAAAGCTTATGTAAGCAACATTTTTAAGATACAACAAAGGAATTCTCAAATAAGAAGAAAATATTCTTTAGGGCTATTTACATAATGTATCTATAACGCTTAAAATTAGGTTGGTATACACTTTTTGCAATTAAAACCTTCAAATAGCAAACAGCATAATAATATCTGAAAAAATAAAAATATGTAGCTATTATTAAAATTTATTTAGACATTTTTGTAAACTCTGAAATATATTTGTAACAGAGTACCTACAATAGTGATTTGACCAAGCAACTGTATATACCAGTTGTACAAATAACATATGTAGTAGCATTAAAATCATTCTACAAATATGTACAGAAATAAAATGCCAGGCAAATTTTTAATTCTTAGGATTTAAAAATTGTATTAAACAAATTCCTCTTAAATGCCATCATACACAGCTGCTTAGTGTTGCAGATATTTGAGAATTCCTTCTAAGCAACTAATAAAACACACAAAGTTTTCGAACAGTAACTGTAAATAAAACAGGAATGAAGGCTGTTCGAAAACTTTGGCTTCGCGTGGATATAGTATCTAAAACATTCATGATCTTGCGACGTATTACTTTTTAATAATTTTTTTCGATGTGAAATATCATGAATGCACTTTAACACTCACTAGGTACTGAGCACCAAAGAGGTGTTATTCTTTTCAAAAGTCGTCGAACAGCCTCCATAGCCCTGAACACAAAATATCATATCATCTTTTCAGGTTTCTCTTAAATTGATTTAGAGGGAAGTTTCGGTCAACTTTTCGTCAAATAGTTATGCAACCAGACACTTCTTTAAAATAAACTTCCTTTTAAGGGTAACATGATTTATTTTTGTAAAAATAAAGTAAGAATTAAGGTTTGGTTACAATGTTTAACAGGGTATTTGAAATTAGTAAAATTATATATAAGAATTATTTAAATTGTAGTGCGTGTGCCAAATTGTTCTTACGGATGTGATTATTTTTACAGCATTTATAGTTACTTAATGCATTTATTTGTTTAAAAGGGAAATGAAATAAATAAAGCGATAACCTATAAATGCTCTGAAAAGAAAAAAAATATATGACTTGAACTGTGATAAGTTTGTACTCTGAAATCCAAAATTAAGTTGGATTTTTTTGTGTGAATGGAGAAGTGCAGTTAAGCACGGAATTCCGACCATGATAGTACTTGTCTTTTGACATACTAGAATGTCGCTTATTTATAAATTTACTTAAAGAGAAACTAAATATAGTGGAAGGAAACTCAAAGCCATATTTTGATGGAGAGATCCTATGCTATAAATGGAACAATATTTTCTATTACCATTTTTGCCATTGTATATTACTTGGCCGAAAACTCTTTTATGCGTTATATTTCATGTGCTATAATATGTTACTGCGTCGGAATTCACGCAATGCAATTATAACAATGTACAGAAAATCATAAATAGAACAAATAATGTGCTTTGTTAATTTTTCATAGCTGGAAGTGTTTAGAGTAAATTCACCTGGAAAGTTTTATGTGAATAGTTTGGTTCGCAGCATTTGGTTGGCATCACTGAGTTTTATGTTGGTGTCATAGCGTTGATGTAAAAAGGTTCAGTAAGGTTACTGAAGGTAACATACTCTAAGTTAGTTACTGCAGAACTTTAGGCAGTGTAATCACCTGTTTCCAGATAAAATATATATTATTTCTAAAGCTGTATTTAGACTTTTCTGACTCTGAGTTCCCTTCCATCCTGTATTACTGGAAAAAGTCCAAAATTAGAAAAACTCCGAGGTGATTTTTGGTAGCTGAATTTATAATATTTATAAAATGAAATAAATGAACAATATATTAACTGTAGCTGGAATTAGTTTCCAATTTATATCTTTTAGTTTCTTTTCTTTGCGAAAACAATATTAGTACATTTAATAAAGTTTACTCTGTTTAAGTGAAAATTTATTTATTGATATTCCACGAAACTATTTTTTTTATTTCTGTCCCGTTTATATTTATATAAATGATGTTTTCTGAGGAACTCTTTTGAATACAAATTTAATAATTTCGAGTTGCTTTTATTTGTGGCCACGAGAAAGATATTTATGTTCTATTAAATAACTCTGAATTTTATTTTATGTTGTAATATTAACACTCCTATTTTTAATAACTTTGTGGAGAAGGTACTGGTTGCATCACTAGCAGATGTTATTCATGTGAGTGTTACTGTTCGAAAACGTATTGACAAAGTCCATTCACCATTTGTTTTATACAAACCCGCGGTTGGAGGAAAACTGAAGAAGCCGAGATTTGAGACCACGTCTCGGCAGGGCGTGGGGGCCGTCCGACGATGAAGATGAAGAAGCTGACGAAGAGGAGGATGAAGTAGATGAAGGTGACGAGGAACGCGTGCTAGAGAGAGAAACAAATAAATTCCGAGTTTGCTAAACATGATATTGTTAACAAAATTAAATCTGTAGTTAACTAACACTTAAGTTATGTAAGCTTAACCTTACTTTTGGGAAAGTACAGCTGTGTACTTTAGATTTTACGCATAAATCTATGACCAGGTGTATGTATGCAATGATGCAGAACACCTTCATGCGCATGTCGAGTTTTTTGTAGGTATGGTGTAAATATTACAAGTCCATTAGTAAAATTTGTTTTAAAGTAAGGAATAGCTACTTTCTGTTGAACAAAATAATGTAGAACACAAAATAGTAACAGAGTTAAAATGAAGCCATAAAAGGGCAAGTTCGGAGGAACAGATGGTTTCATATGACGTGGTACCTGTTCTATCCTTAATAATAAAATCATATTTTTGAATGTACAGAACGTATTATATCATTCCTACAATATTGGTATATTTTTTATCTTAAATAATTAAAATAAATGATGCATTTGTCAATATAAAAGCATTATCTCTCCCTTTGAGATGACTATCGTAAATTTTCATATTATAACCTTACGTCACAGTATCAAAAGTGCACAAGAATCAATCTTCCTGCTTGTACTCTTATCATTTATTTATTATTATTTGATCCTTTACATTGGTATAAATTTATTTTTATTATTCGGCAATCTATTTTCATTACAAGCAAACTTTATGGCAATGGTGTTTTATTTTATTTGAATGATTTATTTATGGACGTTCTTTAACAGCTCAGGTCATCAGCGTCCCATTCAACTCAGGGCGTGAAACGGCCGACAAATTTTGCTCAGAGGCCTCTCTTTCAGGATTGAGGTTCTTTTTCGTGCCGTAAATGTACGACATGGGACCCACGGCTTTACTTCCCTTCCGAACGAAGCCATACTTAGGCTTTTTATGCCCCGAAAAAATCCATCGGTCCTGGCCGGGTTCGAACCCGCGATCTTGGGTTTAGGAGCCAAGTATGGTAACCACTACACCACCAGGACCGACATGGCAATGGTGTCAGAAGACGCTAAGTTGTTTATTTTAAAAGGGGACGAGGCAAAGAAGAAATTCTTTTCTTGGTTTTTAGCGAGAAATGTAAAAACATAACATTAACTAAGAAACAGAACTAAAATATGTATTTGAAACAGAAATGCCAATGTAAACACAATCTTTCTACTTTAATTAAAAACTTATGTTCAAATAAAAAATGAAAATGATAATTTATTCTTTCTTTATACAAAAGTCTATTTTCATTATCATTATCATCACTTTCACTACCATTGAGTTACATATTTAGGTGAGATGACCATGAAATATACAAAAAATATTAAAATTGCATTATTATTTGAAGTTATTAATATTCCTATATGTATAGTGGAACCTATACAAAATACAAAGCATGACTAATACTAATATCTCTGTGGAACAAAATAACGAAAGTCACTCGTAAGTATGGATTTGTAAAATATAAGTTTAGTAGAAACTTCTACTAATAAATGTTGATAGTAATTCCATACATTTTTAATGGAGAAGATGCGCCTTACCCCTATTTTTTCGCAGTGTATAATGTTTATGTAATTTATTTATATCAATTATAACTTGGAATATCACATATTGATAAATAAGAGTATTTTAGCAATACTGGAACAATATGTTGCCACTATTGAAAACAGTTGGTACAAATAGTTGAAAATCGTGATAGTTGGCCAAGAAGGCAGATACGAGCAGTTTATTCTGTACTTACCATAGAGGTTATAACAAAAGCTTAATAAAATCGAAGAGAGAAATACATTATTTAACGGCTTACTCAAAAAATTTGTGCACATACCATAAGGAGAATATAACTAATATAAACGAAAAATTAATTTCAATTAAATCGAACTGTGTTTTCTCTACAGAGGTTTATTTTTCCCAAAACAATTGACTACTTTAGCCGAAAAAACACAGTCAGCCTAAGATTACTTCAATTTTTCACTGTTATAGGGGAAAATATTTAGGCAATAATTGGAGGAAGATTGAGCATATCCCAACGTTACATTTTAACATTCTTTTCCTTATTAACATCACCGAAGCAAATTACATGTTCAGTTCAATCTGCTCTCTCTCTTTTTATTGGAAACATTTTCTCCTCCTCATACGGCTTACAATTTGCAAAAGGGGAATCCGATCCACATCTACGTGCCCCCCATTGTCGTGAGCCAGAGTACGGAGATTATATCCCACTGCGGAAGGAGATGTCTCGACAGATCGATACGTTGCACATTTAAGCACTGCTATTGAATGCAAGTCTCTCATAGGGTGGGACATGATGTAATTCCTCTTTAAAGTGTATGGTCAGTATTTCTGGTACACTATACGACGGGGAAATTCTATTTAATAACATTATACAGAATGTTTAAATATTCCACATTTTCACTGTAGTAATCGAAGAAAGAAAAATTTGTAATAAATAAAAATCTCTTAAAACTAATACCTTCTTATATATCGAATACTTTTTATCATGCCATAAATCATCTTAGAGAATCAACCTGCCTGTTCTCTGATTTGGCGACATGCATCGAACACACTCTTCTGCAGTTTTTGAGCTTGTCAATGGGAATTTAATACACCAAGAACAATTAAATGTTTCCACAGATGAAAATGGATGGGATTCAAAGCAAAGGATTGGGCAGGAATTACTGTCAGACGATGTGTACAAAATGGAGTGGTGCCTCATCGTGCATGAACCACATATATCACTTTCGATTTATAGCTACTTCCTGCAGTATGGGAGGTAATGAAATGTTGATAACATCTGTTGATATGCTTGGTAGGATGCAAGATCCTAGGAGGCTGTAAAAAATACATGCCCATCAGAACCTTAAATGTTTTACCAAAATGCCACAGGACGCAGCGCATTTCGCACATCTTTCTTCAGACACTAGTTTTTATTGTTTCTATTAGTTCTTCAAAGTGAACAAGAGAAAATAAATCGAAGAAGAAATTGAGTTAATCTAAGAGAGTGATTCCGGAGAAAGATATTATTTTAGTGAATTTCATTCAGATTGGATGCCAGATGAAGGTGAAGTAAATAATATATATGAAATTGAATGCTTATCCAATCTCGGGGAAGACATCACTGCCAAGCATAATTGGCATGTCCTTGGGGAGAAATGATTTTATTTGAAATAACCGCCCACCCTCCCAGATCATCCAAGATACGAAAGCACAGAATCATAAAATCTCAAAAGCAATTTATCTCCCATGAATTCTTACAAAGAAAAGGCAGAGAAGAAAAAAAAATTCAGGCTTTGGTTTCATTTGTGACCATAAGAAAAGCTCTATGTGCCCAAGAGAGGTACGGCTATGGGGCTACTCTTATAATGCATCACACACCAGTTGTCATTGCTTAAAATGACAATAATTAAATATTACAATAAACCTGAGTGTAAGCTCGTTAGAGAGAGAGAGAGAGAGAGTTGAATCGAAAATGAAGCATGGGATAGAAATATGCAATACAGAAAAGGGTGGGAATGTACAGATCAGATTCACTGAGCAGTCTACAAAATGACATTGAGATTATGTAGATCAGCACCCAATAGATTAGCCCTGACAGAAATAGGGAGGGGGGCGAGAAAGTCTAGCAATAAAACGAATTATGAAATACCCGCAGAGGATACACTCATTGGAGGAAAGAAATATTCTCAAAGACTGCTTGGAGGTGCAAGAAAAAAAAAATGGGAGGAAGTTTTGGGTAGGTAGATCAAAAGAAATTGGTTTGGGAGAGCTAGTTAGTTTACAGTCACCAAATGGGCAAGGTACGTGGAATAAAGTGAAAGCAAGAATTGATGATAAGAGAGAAATAGAAAATATTTGGTAGCTTAAAAGATAGAGGACTCTGATATATTATAGGAGTTTTAAGAAAGAGAGGGGCGGAAAAAATATATTGAG
The DNA here is from genome assembly GCA_030762175.1 of Metallyticus violacea. Taxonomy (NCBI): domain Eukaryota; kingdom Metazoa; phylum Arthropoda; class Insecta; order Mantodea; family Metallyticidae; genus Metallyticus; species Metallyticus violacea. Next base: position 36,795,131 of record CM060839.1, on the reverse strand, counting down.
GTTGTGACAAAATGGGAAGGGAGGATTTGCCATGGGGAAGAGGAGGAGCAATAATATAAGGTAGGGTTAAGAATTGTGCCCACTGTGTGGTAAGTAAACAAGAAAACTTGTACTGCATATTGCAATGTACACAAACCGAAGAATGGAAAGAGGATTAATTTGTTTTATTTAAGGACGCTCTTTAACAGCTCAGGTCATCAGCGTCCCATTCAATTCAGGGCGTGAAACAGCTGACAAATTTTGCTCAGAGGCCTCTTCTTTCAAGCTTGAGGTTCTTTTTGGTGCCGTAAATGTACGACACGGGACCCACGGCTTTACTTCCCTTCCGAAGGAAGCCATACTTAGGATTTTTACGCCTGAAAAAATCCATCGGTCTTGGCCGGGTTCGAACCCGCGATCTTGGGTATAAGAGGCAAGTATGGTAACCACTACACCACCAGGACCGACTTGGAAAGAGGAAACATGGAACAAGAAGCAGGATAATTTGCAGGCAGAAATTGTGGCATTAAAGATTTTTGGGATTAGCAGAAAAGAATTTTTGAATCCGTTTGGAGGGAAAGTAAGAAAAAAGTGGTGAAGGAAAGTGATCAAGGCTAAGGAAGAGGATGATAAGGTAACGATGAGACGATAACCTTTAGGAATGTATTAGTAAAGTTCGCTTGATAATGTACATAGAGTGCTGTAGGGTCCATGTACACAACAAACGAGGTGTTAGTTGTATAGAGGATGCTGAATTAACAAGTACTCAAGGATCAAGGAAATATTGTAAAACTGTAATTGTAATGTGTAGAAATAATAATAAACACTCATTCATTTATAATAAACCAAAGGCGGAGTGGACTCCTTGGTCCAGATGATTTATATATACTTCTGCAAAAGGGGGACATGAACATGCTACTGGCATTATTTATGTATTCAATGCAACATACGTAACATTTTTGGTGAAAAACCACAACCTGGATTTTAACTGAGAAAACACCACATATTTCTTGCTGAATTGTCTGAAAAGTTGATACAGTCCTACAAAATTAGAATTTCATAAGTAAACAGTTGAATGTATGGAAAATGCTATTAATGCGGGAGTTCACAATTCTACAATGTCTCAAACATCGGCTACTCTAAAGAAGCAGCGATACTAATCGTATAATTATAAGGTCGAACGCAGAAGATTATTTGTGCTAAATTTGAAAAAAAAAAAAAAAAAGAACATCTCACAGACAACTTTATACAATATATAACCTTTTATACCGTAGGATATGTTTAGAAAAAATATGAATGTTCTAGATTTTGGTATTAAAAGATGTTCCAAATTGCATATTATATAAATGTAATGCTTAGCAATGCAAAATTATTCATACGTTAAATGTGCTTTATGTATAAATAATTCAACAAATATTTCTTATAAGGACAGATCATTCTTACTATCATTACTTCGTTATTCCAGAATATTCCCATATATATATATAACGAGTCTGATAGATTCATTTCAGGTGTTTATAATAGCTAAAAAGCTTAGGTATTCCAAGGTTAAAATGTATTTCACTTAGAGCCAGTTGTATAAAAGTTGCTAACTGGAGATTACTTTTAACTGCGATTTAAAAATAACTAGAGGTTAGTCATAATTTCTGTTGCATAAAAATAACCTCAGACTACGTAACTTCGAGTTTGTAATAACCGTCAAACTTATGATAACATCGTAAAATAACAGAGGAACTCATGTTTAGAGTCAGTTGATGTTCAACTCAAGAAAAGCAATATTTATTCAGTTTTCGTGCCTCCTACACATGTTTTTTTTAATATGTCTTCAACACGGACAAGAAAAAATCAAAGCGAATGCGAGCGGAAATTTTTAACAAACGTGAGAAGGATATTCTTATTGATCTGGTGCTAAAATATCAGGGAATAATTGGGGGAAAAACAAAGATTCGATCTCAAACAAGAATAAAGAATGTACATGGAGGAAAACTGCCAAAGACTATAAAGATTTTATCCTGAAGACTTCTGCATTAAAATCCACAGGTGATACAATGGGTATATGTATGCAGTCTATAGCATTATAGTTAATACCTTAGCGTATGCAGATGATGACATCTTTATAATAGAAAGAAATAATAGAACTCCAAACTACAAATAAATCCAAACAAATCAGGATACACGATTTTAAAATGAAAATTAAAAAGAGACCCAACTATACAATACAATAATCAGGCAATAACAAGGCTAAAAGAGGTCAAGTATTTGAGACCTATTGGATGAAAAACTACATTAAAAAAATCACATCTAATATATAAGAGCAAAATCAGAAAAAATAATAATGCAACTGGCAAGGTTAACCCAATTAAAATTCAAAAAATACTAAAAACAATATCAACCTATCCCAACAGTTTATTTGCGGAAATTATTACTCATGGGGCAGGAGTATGGGCCCACAGAATGAACGATGTTTTTGACAAGAAATCAACTAAGAAGAACCCAGCGAAAAATACTGCTAGGACATACCGGCTTATTAAAGACCACACCGACAATGCCCTATTAGTAACGAGTTTTTGACCAATTGAATATTCAATAAAGCTAAGGGAAGCAATTTACTGGCTTAAAAAGGAGAATTTTGATAAAGTAAAAGAAATAGCTGGGAGTGCAATCACTCAAAAAAAAAAAAAAAAAAAAAGATTAAAATCACATTATAAGCAAATTGGCAGGGTGTATGGGACAGTATGAAGTAGGAAGAAGAACCTCTAATATCATTAATAATATCAATAAGAGATTAAAATTAAAACATATAAACCCTAATACATTATTTAACAGGTTATGGGTCATATAAAACCCATTGGAACAATCATCTAACGATATTTGTCACTAGTGCGTTAAGCAAAGGACCCCAGAACATGTCCTTTTGAGTGTGTACATTATCTACAACACACCAAGGATGAAAGGGAAATTTTAGGTAGCTTACAACTAACATTTATCGTAAGAGATACATTTTTATACAAGCATTCAGATAGTCCGGCTCAAAAAATAGTAGAATTACATGAGAAGAAAAGTTGGAACAGAAAGAGATACTAACAGCTACGGTACAAGCTAAAGATGAAATTAGAAGATCAGTCAGACTACAAATACTAAACTAAGCAAATACAATACCAAGTCATGAGGAAGGAGAGAATGAAAGAAACAGTGAAGATAACGATGATTTTTTTTTGATTGATTTATTTAAGGACGCTCTTTAACAGCTCAGGTCATCAGCGTCCCATTCAACTCAGGGCGTGAAACGGCCGACAAATTTTGCTCAGAGGCCTCTCTTTCAGGCTTGAGGTTCTTTTTCGTGCCGTAAATGTACGACACGGGACCCACGGCTTTACTTCCCTTCCGAAGGAAGCCATACTTACGATTTTTACGCCCGAAAAAATCCATCGTTCCTGGCCGGGTTCGAACCCGCGTTTTGGGTATAGGAGGCAAGTATGGTAACCACTACACCACCAGGACCGACGAAGATAACGAGGGCGAGAATAAGGTGAAGAAGAACAAAAAGAAGACGAAAAGGAAGGAGGAAGGAGAACAGAGAAGTGAGGAGTAAAAGAAGAAGTTGGTGATAATTATATCAATGATTGCAAAACAATAACTAACAGTATAACAATTAGGGAGAAAGAAAGTGAGGGAAGGAGAAGAAGAAAGAAGACAGAGTGAAGAGTAAAGATAGAAGAAGGGAGAGATAATGGATCACAAATATTATCATTAACACAACACCAACAACTACTGAACCATTCAACTAATGAAGAAGAAAGAAAACGGAGAGTAGACATGATGGTTATTATAGTAAACAACATACTGCAAAAGGAGGAGATGAATGAAGATCATGGGTAGGCGGTACAAGAAGAAGGAAATGGTGGTAATTAAAAGGGGATAGTAAAAATGTTTGATGAGTGTGTAAGATGAGTGATAAATAGTAATGTAATTATATAAACAATGAAAGCAGTGAACAAATAGTAGCAGTGACAGTAAAAACATAACTTAAAGTGAAAGCTCAATATATTAAGTGTACTAAGTTAGGGAAGCATGTATTAATATTGTAAGTTAAGAACACACAAACATTAAAACCTAAAGAGAAATAATAATTTAAATAAGAAGTGAATACAGAAAGTAAAACAGGAATTAAATTCTCTTAGATAGCTAGGGTAAGGTAAGTGCTGGTTACCAGCACCCTGACCGTTCGGTTTTCGACAGCTATTTTAGTTCTTGTAGTTAGCTGGTTACCAGCTAACTGAAGTCTCAGAGATAGAATTGCTCAAGTAACTTTATGAACGGTTCTACTGGTCGTTCCTTCCTCCACTTTGAATGTGCCTTCAATAACTATTTGGAAGCTCCCTGTCGCATAGAACCTTAAGTTAGTATTATCGTGAACATGGAATTAAAAGCATGGTTTCGCTTAGTTTGTGATTGTAATTGGGGACAACATCTGTTCCATATCTTCGACATTTTTTGCTAAGCAAAATCGCATTTTCAATTTTTTGTTATTCACTTCTAGGAACGGATTTTGTTTTCTCATGAAATATACAAGAGAACGGTGAAATTCAACTTCGGATGAGAAGTCGGAAAGTCGAAACCTGGACGATATACCGCTTATAGGGTTAACTTAATATAACCTACAATTAAACGCAACTCTGTTGTTGTTATGTGGAAATGAAAAGTAAAATATTGAAGAAACTTCATCTACACGAAATTAAAATAAACGTAAACTAACCTTTTTATTTATATATGAAATTGTCATGCTTCATTAACCTGAGAAATGTTATATTTAACAATTACTAAACTCTAGTTAGTGCTTTAACTTGTGAAATTTTGCGAGTTAGATTTAGTCTGAGGTTAAGACGAAATAATCTTAAGTACAACCAAAATTTACAAGTTAAGGATGGTTAACTTTATGCCCTAAACTCAAATTAATTCTGACCCTTTAAGGCTCCATTTTGAAAGCTGTATAACTGTCATCCAGCGGAAGAAGATTGTAATGTGATACTTACTACTTGCATTTTTACAAGATTAAATGTTACACTATGCCTCTCGTAATTGTATACAATGCTAAATGTTTAAACTACGAAAAAAAAAAATTATAGCCTGAAACAACATTTTCCCCCCAAAAACAAAAATATGAGCATTTTACTCTGATATTAACATCTAAATTTTCCTAAAATTTAACAAATGAAACATTGAGGTAAAAATATTTAAATGCATCACAGTTTTAAATGCTTTAATGTGAATTTTATCATTTTCTTCAAAACTATAATTTTACATGTACTTTGTCCCTCTCTTAATAAATTAAAACCTACTTTTGTTAGAATTCTGCTTAAGAGTCAAAATATGGCATTACTAAATATCCTTTTCACGAACTGTTAAATTTAATTAGAATAGGAAATGAATATGTATTATCTGACAAATAGAAGAACTGGACAACGGGAAGAGAAGTTCAGTAATAAGTATGACTGTTTATTACTGAATGGTATACTCAAAATCACATGAAGCAATTATTGCAAGAATTCTCAATCGGGTCTAGCGTGGATTAGATTCGATGCATGGAAAGCGATTAAAATAACTGATGAGACTGGGAAGAGAATATGTGCTTTTTGTGCTGCCAGAGAAAACTGGCAATACTGAGAAATTGAATAGGGATAGGTTAGCATGTTGGGATCTGTTTGCACGGGAAGACAACTGGCCAGGCTCTTTTTTTCTGTGTGTGCAAAGATGGAATTAGGAACGCTTTGTTGGAGTAGACGGGCTCTTTGATTCTGAGTGTATGTATGTGCGTGTGAGATAATCATTGTAAATGTACTTGATTTGAAATGCACGGTCCATTTTCTAAGTCTAATGAATGGCATGTACGCTCAAAAGGCCCATGCGAACAATGTTTTACAAATAGTTTGTGCAGAATAAGTAATAAATATACATGACTTCTACCACCACCAGTGCCATAGTGAAAATGCACATGTTAGTAACATTTAATACTAAAAGTGATGCATAACGGATATATTTCAGAAATAAACTAGGAACAATGTTACGGCAAGTGTTATCTATGAGAAACTTCGTATGTTCTTACACACCACTTAAAGGAACGCCAAACGCAGTTCCACTTGCGCCAGTCGTGTTGTATTTCTTTCCTATCCATTTGATTCGTGTCTTGCTTCTAGAAGCGTCTCGCATGAAAAACACACTTCTGGCTACAAAGTGAATTTCGAGGCGGGAGTCAAGAAAAGAACGAGATGGAAAGTTTTGCAAACATCTCCTGTGACATGCAAGACATGTTAGTAAAATTTGTTACTTCCAGAAGTAGCTATACTCTGTTCAATAAATGTCCCATCTTCTCGCGGATAAACTCTGAATCTGGCGTTCTCAATAAATAAATAATATATATACATATATACTTGTATTACTTATTTTTACTTTACATTAAACGCATTTAATTATCTTATTTTTCATTGCTTGTACTAATCTGTTAGTATCTCATTTCTGAAATATTTATATAAGCTTATAACTTGTTGATGTTGAAAATACATCTGCCAGCTTATCGGCAGAGCGGTTTTACACGTGCTCTGAACACCTCAAGTACTCAACATTTAAGCTTGTTGCCCCGATTCTGTCAGATATTGAATCACTGATTCCATAGAAATATTTTATTTTCCAAGGAAAAGAAAATATTTAGTTCTATGATATAATTACTTTTTGAACCGAGTGCCAATTCTTTAGAATTGGGCCATGCCTATAGAAGATGGATATATAAGTAAAATATTTATAATACATTCATTTTAATATTTTCAGAATAGCAGGTGAGTTCCATAAACGCTAAAAACCACCCGAATTTTTCGAACAAATACTCCACGACTGAGAACATTTAGCACAAGAAGAAAAATTCCTGAAAATTCTCAAGCCCTGCCATATTATTCAAAGACTCAAAACTAAGAACTGAATTTCATATCGCATTTTGATATCTGTGATGAAATCTGGTTATTTTTATAAATAAAATTTCACCGCCACTACCCAAAAGGGGGAAAAATTAAGATGTCTAATATCTTTAGGGTTTTCTGGGCATTTTTTTATTGTCTGAAAGCCTACCTGACTTATGATTCTTGACTGTTCAGAGAAGTCAAAGAAGTTAGTATAGAACGCAATGCAATACGCAAAGCAAACAACCGAGAGTTGTATTTTGTTTTGCTTTAGAAAAGTTAGTCGCATAATTCATAACGCTAAGTGAATGTGGGGTTGTTAATTTGGCTTATTTACGGACGCTCTTTAACATCTCAGGTCATCAGCGTTCCATTCAATTCAGGGCGTGAAACGGCCGACAAATTTTGCTCAGAGACATCTTCTTTCAGGCTTGAGGTCCTTTATCGTGCTGTAGATCTAGACACGGGACCCACGGCTTTGTTTCCTTTCTGAAGGATTTAGGACAGAATTTTTACGCCCGAAAAAAATCCATCCACCCTGGCTGGGATTGAACCCGTTATCTTGGGTCTAGGAGACAAGCATGGTTACCACTGGACCACAAGGACCAACAAGGGAATGGGGTGTACATATATTAAGATAATGCATTTTAGAATTAACTACAACAAATATACCATTAATATTTTCAAATCTGAATGGAACAATTCAGTTACTATTACATTAATGCCCTTTCACCAAATTACTTTATATAATTTTCCCATAACTTACTTTCCTGTAAATTTTAAAATACAATTTCCTTAGACCTTCACTTGGTATTTAGCTAGTTATAGCTTTGAACCAAAATAATAATCATTATAATACTGCCAGTCTTCTTATTTAACAAAATAAAAATAATATTTAGGAAAAAAAAAGCGAAAACAAAAACATGGTCTACTTAAAAACTACACATTCTCTTTTATTTAATTGAGACAAATGCAGGAAAAGTTCGGAACAAAGGCAACTTGTTGCATGTTCTTCTGAAGAACACACTCCCCTTTGTAATCCTAATTGTATAGGTTATGCCAAAAAGCGAGATCGGTGAATAAACAAAGGAAACCATAAAATTAATATTAATATGTTATTAAGTTAAATGTTTGTAAAACCACTTAAAATTATGGGAAATGCTCAAAATGACAGCTCAGTCCTTAACGAAAGCCTGCAATCTTCGTGCCGCACATTACAGCACACCAGATAAATTTCGGATTCGTTATCTGCATATATTGACGAAATACTGTAATACTAGAAATGGGTTGTGAATGAACAGTTTTCAAGTGTCCCCACATAGAAGCTATATGAACTTAAATCCGAGGAAATCGTTAGTTCAAGAAGATTTCAAATGTGACGGTACACCGTCATGCACAAACCACATGCGACGAAGCACATCAAGTCTTTGCAATTGATTTCTTAAAAATGTATACAACATAATCCGTCAATTTCTCACCAAGAAAAAAAAAAAGTCCATTCAATTGTTGCCGTGTATGTTTGTTCATACATTGACACTACTTTATTGTTGATGTCGATAGTTCAGTTTTTCTTCAGTCCAGTGATATTTCTTATGAAATCTGACAGCTTCATTTCTAATGAACTAGTGAGGTTAAAATCCGGATAGGTGGAATTTATAGGAACTAGCATTAAGGCTATCTCTTGGAGAAAAAAATCATCGTCCTTAAATGTCTGTACTTTGGACATTAGTGTCAACTGCTGTCGGAAAACAAGTTGCATTATCGACGTTCTTCAATGTTGTTTTCCTCTCAGACTAGTGCCAGCATTTTCTTCACTGTGCTACAAAAACGCTCAGAACACCTTCTTGGTTTTCCATCTTCTGACACTTGTGTTTTAAATGCCAATTATCTTGTGGGCGTTCATGCAATAACAGGAGTGCTTCTTTGTGGTAGCTGTCTATGTGGGAAATAGAGATGTCTGGCTTCTGCTACATTACATTCGGCGAATCTATCCATCAAATGCATACCCACCATTTGCTCGTTTGAATGATTCATTTTCACGTCTAACGCACAGGCAGTTATCAGCTGCTCTTGTCAAAAGCACAAACTGGAAAACCCATAACACATACCTAGTCAACAGGTTGAGCGACGGCACTATGGGGCACAGGGCATCAAGGCACGTCAAGGACAGTGAAGATTCCAGCTCTGACATACAAGATGGTGTAATGACTGTTATAAAACATTTATTTGTTCCTTTCGTGCAGCACAGAAGTAAATCCCACATAGAAGTGTCAATTCTATGCACGTATTCTTTTCATTATCCATTTGTTCCGGTTAACGAGTCTCTGTCAACATGAAATCATAAATTCACTTAGCACTGTAAATCTATGCTGTCTGTTGTTAATTTTTTTCTGCTCAAATTGGTAATTAAAATAGTGAAATAACAGGCCTATAATGGAAAAATTATCTGGAAAGTAATAGCTCTAGCTCTAGATCTTTGAGGTGCTATTTTAGGTATAAGCAGTGAAACAGTTCAATCACTGCCATTAACTCATATTTTCGATTTGGAAATTACAGAATACTGTACAGCATTAATAAAGCAAAACTTTAACTACATGTGTTTGTACATTTTATATAGTTATTCGATTCACGGGATGGAGTTTATTGATTACTAATAGGGCCATAAATCACTGTGAAGTAGATTTCAGAGGAATTCCGGCATACACGGATTTTTTCTGCCGAATCCACTTCACTCCACTGAATTGTGACTCCGTATGATCAATTTTGCCCAACTTTGCACTTAGTTGGAACTGGATTTTCAATAATTGCATCAGAATAAGAAGAAATTTCATATGTTTAGTTCAAAAGCAGGCATGAAAACGTTCAAAGAAGTTGTACAAATATTTCCTGGGAGCTTTAAAAACTCCAAATATAAAGCTGAAGTGGAAAACAGTTATAGTTTTGTTGTTTGATAAGCTTGAATGTGCACTTATTGCACTTACTTCAACACAGTCTCAAAATTATTTGATGTTGTTGGCGGAAAGCACAGGAAAGATTTCACTAAGATACCAAGGACATGCCATGTAGACATAGGATACATTGTTGGATGCTAGTACCACGGTTTCTCATATTGTATGATTCACATTGTAGAAAGTCATTACATGATAAGAGAATTTTGCAGGCTTGTATATACATGGTTGAGGGAAGTGTTAAGGGAAGGAGGGTCAAAAATAATATTTTGTTTTTTGTATCATTTTAATATTTAGAGTTTTCTGTTTATTTGGATATGCTTTTCATTAATGTTCCTTGATTATAAGTATTTTAATACATTTTAATTATGTCATTGTAGAAGTAATTTTTTATTTAGAGTTCGTGAGAACTTATTCAGTTATTATTCTATAGCACAGAAAATATTTGCTCTAGAAGGCTGTAGTTTGTCGTGAATGACAGAAAAAGCTGCATTTAATATTGGCAGCGCTTATTTGCATGACACCATTATCTATCGTTTTACAATGTTGGAGGGTTTTAGCTGGCATTTCCTTCAAAAAGTTAGTTTTTTTGTAAAAACTTTGTGTTTGGGTGCAATTATTGAAAAACTACAATTTTTTGCACAAGTTTCCCATTTTTTTTAAAGATTTGTATAAGCTATCACTTTGAAACGTTTACCACTTATTCATGATATTATTGTGATGATGTGGATCTATTATTGTAGAACTAGGACCAAAAGTAACAACGCAAACAAATAAAATGTTTGGAAAAAAACAAACAATTAAAATAATTTATAACTTACTTCAGAGTCACGGTGTAGCAGTGAAAATAGATGAAAAATTTCAATTATGTGCATCTGTATGCTGTAAAATTTCATTTTATTAGCTTTAATAGTCCTTGAGAAAATGGGAACTGAAGTTGGTAAATTTTACAAGGCGTTTCATACTTCCCTTAAAGTCACAAGCGTTGTTTTCTTGCACCCACAAATTAATTGTATATAAAAAGCTATTTAATCTGAATTTGAGTACACTATGCAGGCGTTAACGTTATGACGTTGATCGAAATGCATTTTTAGTTAAGAAATATTTGCATAACTAGGTATTTGGGACCTATCTAGACGATAACACCAAAATCAAGTTTTACAGGATCGGTGTGTGTGCGGTTAGTTTGTTCATGTTTCCTCCGGAAAACACGGTGAACAATTTTCATCATTATTGTACACTTTAAAATTCTGATAAGATATTATGTCTAGATGTTTCATTATTTCTTTTTCATATATTTAAACATTTCTTGAAACCTGTATGCATGTAACAGATCCAAACTATATCATCCTAGAGAAGCAGGAGATATGAAAGACGCATGAAACAAAACAGCAACGACTCTACAACATTACTTGGGCTTCCTTCTGCATATAAAATATTCACACCCTGCTTTTCTGACACTAGACATTACATCTGCTCTTGAAACGTGCGACTCTAAAGTGTACTGTAGCGTCAACAAAGTTTTAAAGGTTTTTCTTGTACGAAATATGCAGTTTACTTTGTCTTTTCACTTATGGTTTAAGATATCATTGCAAAATGTTACGCGATATAAGCACACGTTCTTATGTTAAATTTTAACTTAATTAAAAAAGGTAGTTTTACTTATATTAATGTTTTTTAGCACATTATCTCTCAGGTTTATAGGGAAACAATAAGGATTTATAATGTGACGTAGAATTAATTTTGAACCACTGATTCTTTTGTATCAATGATTATTCTTTCTCATGCCGTCATATTTATATGTACATTCCACATTAACTCTTTTACAGACTGTTAGGCTATTCATGGCGTCTGATTGGTGGCCAACAAAGTCAAGGTTTCTGTTATTCATTATCGGGAATAAGAAGTGTTTGCTCCAACGCCGTTGTTATGTTTTGCGATGGATTTGATTTTATAAAGGAAATGCTCAATTGCTAACAATGGAAGACTATTATAAACATTTAACGTCCGGCAAGTATACTATATTCTCGTTTTCATGGGGCGATTGATATTAATTTTGTGCAGCAAGTGATAATCATTATTAAAAAGGGGAGTCTAGCATTTTTGTTAATTATCTTTAAAAATAATGTTTTTTTAAGAATATAAGAATCATTATTTAAATTGAGTTTTAATTATACAAAAAGAAGTACATGCAACAGCAGGTAGCCAATAATTTAAAACAGTATTTATTTTTGCATATTCGGTGTTCCTTCTTATATACTAATTTTTTCCACGACACTGGATAAAGTTGTAATTCATCGAATTATTGTTAGTACCTAAGACGAATCTTAAAACTCTTGTGCCTAAAGAAATCATTTTACAGTACGCACTCTTATTCGGTTTAACCAGAGAAAAAATTGCCTTTTTTAATGTACAATCAATAAGAAAGAAATGATTGATTTCGATCTTTCTTAGCGTAAATATTACACGTAACACAAATAAGTAACTAATTTAAATTCATTTAGCCCGTATTATTCTCTAGTCACTTATGTAGTACTCATTATTTGCACATAGAATTCAACTTTTCCTTACCGCTTTGTTGATTATATTCGGTTTAGACGGTCATGAAATTGTGATCTTATAATTTCTCCATCTTAAAATAATTGTTTCATGAAAAAAAATTGTGCTTTGGTAAAAAAAATGTATGATATGCATTCTTGAAATTATTTTTTACTGACTAATGTTTTAAGAAGCGAAGCCAAAACTAGGGGGAAAAAGAAGAAGAAGAAGAAGAAGAAGAAGAAGAAGAAGAAGAAGAAGAAGAAGAAGAAGAAGAAGTCTTGGCAGGCCGCAGCGACCGCTGCGTTCTCTTCTTCCCTCTTGCGACATTAGTTGCAGAGTAGTAATGATACCCACCGATCACCCTCACGGGGTTTTCCAGATCAAAGGACATCAGCGCATTATCAGGCAACTCTCTAATTGTTCTCACAAGACTGGGTCTCCCTAAATTAGAAACTTTCTAAATACATACTGGAAATCGAACCAGTACCTTCAGTATAGCAGCCAGCAGCTTGACCACTAGTTCAAGGAGACAGTTCTTTACTGCCTGTGTTACATATTTTAAGCCTTTTTTTGCCAGCTTTTTAATATATAAGCATCCGGTCTCTTAATTATAAAGCCTAAATATAGCCATGGAGCAGTTAAAATCTCAACCTGATTAAAACGAAAGCGATAAACAACTAAGCACGCAAGTAAATGTCGAAATGTCTCAGACATTTTTAACCAAACCGCTCGAAAAATATGAAAATATTACAGCTATTGTTTGTTGTTTTTTTTTTTGTCAATTTGTTTTATTTACGGACGCTCTTTAACATCTCAGGTCATCAGCGTCCCATTCAATTCAGGTCGTGAAACGGGAGACAAATTTTGCTCAGAGGCCTTTTCTTTCAGGCTTGAGTTTCTTTTACATGCCGTAAATCTACGACACGGGACCCACAGCTTTACTTACTTTACGAAGGAAGCCATACTTAGGATTTTTATGCCCAAAAAATCCACCAATCCTGGCTCGGTTTGAACCGGCGAACTTGGGTTTAGATGGCTAGTATCGTTACCACTACACTACAGGGCCAATCAAACATTTTAAACCATCTTCGAGAAGTGCTAAAGGGAAAATCAAACTCTCCATAGGCTTGAGCTGAGATATGTTGAGACGAAAGCAAAATTTCAGAGCAGCATATTGTTCGTAGCGTGTTACCTTCATTTGCAGAACTGAACATGTCTCAAATTGCACACCTTTCACAGGCGAGAACGGGAAGTGACAACAATGAAACCTAGTATCACTAGTGCTAACAAAATATGAATTAAAATGTATGTATAGACGATATTGTGTTCACTTATGCCATTGATAAGGAAGAAGGGATTCTATGTTCTGAATGTTTATAGTGTGCTAATATTGAGATTATTATTATTATTATTATTATTATTATTATTATTATTATTATTATCATCATCATCATCATCACCATCACCATCATCATCATCATTATAAATGAAACTATGTTAAGCAATGGAGGTAAAACTTATTTACTTATTTAAATAAAGTACTTTTTGTGTATTATGAAAGGCACGAAGGTGGACCTGTGCGAAGGTTGCAAAGTTAATATTATATATGTTAATTTGAATAAATATACCCATTCATATGATATAGTGAAATTTTAGCACGAGAAATTAGGCATGTAAAAAAAATAGCATTCATTATTGAAAGTCCACTTAGTATTAGATCTGCCTCTCTGTTTCTCATAAGAACGGTTTATGAATATCAGCAAATGTCTTGATAAAATGAAAACAAATAAAACTTTTTATTGATTAGCACGAGAAATTAGGCATGTGAAAAAATAGCATTCATTATTGAAAGTCCACTTAGTATTAGATCTGCCTCTCTGTTTCTCATAAGAACGGTTTATGAATATCAGCAAATGTCTTGATAAAATGAAAACAAATAAAATGTTTTATTGATTAGTTCTTTTTCTTTTTCATTCTTTCTTTTTTGTTTTAACTGTTTTGATTTCCTTTGCAGAGATTATACTGATCTTCATGTAATCGTACATATCCAGGCTATTATCTTTCCATGATATACAAAATTATAAAAAAAAAAAAAAAAAAAAAAAAAAAACAAATTATTCCACGTATAGAAGACGTGCTTAATTTTTTATTGATTCTAGTTATCTTGGCTGCAGCGCTCTTTTGTTTTGCCACACTCTGAAACATAAGACTAATTTTGCGCTGTCATTTGTTTTGATGTTTGCTCCATCCTCTGCATATATAATTAACTCAATTTGCAATGAGCAGCCGAACTATGGAACCGAGTTGAGCAAGATGGACAGTTAACGTACAATATCATCAATAATACACTGCTATGCTTCCATAGGTCTTCCGGTTTAGTGCTAGATTTCTACAACTGTCAAATACTAGGAAAAAGAACGGATGGCAAAGTCTCTGAACCGCAACGTTCTCGTTGAGAAGTAAGATCGATAGAGCAGCGCATACTTCCGTTTCCGCTTCATTTTAATGACTCGACTCTAGTTCGTTCCGGAAGCTGTGGTTCTAGGGCTGCACTAGGCAATGAAAATGCCCAAGCTTTATGAAATAAGTGAATATATGTTCATTTTCAATAAAGTATGATTTAAAACTAAGAAAAGGAAATTGTTATAACATTTACGCTATGCATTGCAACTTGTTACTTAAAAGAGTTATTTTTATTTAAAGATTTTATTTATTGTCACTTTAACTGTATTGCTTTTTTCGCGACTTCTGTAGATTGTGGACATTAATACTGTAGGCGTAAGTCTGTAGTGTGTAATGAAATAAAAATAATTAATAATGGGGTAGTGAGCTCGGAGTTCTTGGAAAAACCTTACCAGACAGCTTGACTTGACAGGGAATCGAACCCAGAACTTTCGGATTAGTAGTCGCAAATGCTACCACTAGACCATGGAGGCAATCTTAATATTTTCTTAATCACAATAACATTCGAAACTTTTATTCGCTTACTAAAGCTTCATTAATCAATTTATAATTGAAGAATCTTCGACATTTCATTTTATTTACGTCTGGCTAGAGAAGATAAATAAAGGTTTTATTTAGAACAGCAACATGACATTAGTCAAGTATTTATAGAATAATGTATGTATTTTTCTTTAAAAATACTTACAAACATTTCTCTAGATGCATGTGAAATCGAATGGGAACATTTTATAAACTTATCATGACAATTACTTCTCCTAATGATGTATAGTCGCTTAACATTCAACCATTGAGAATGGAAGCATATTTTAACTTAGTTTATAGCAGGACTTGGAAATTATAACTGTAGATTAATCGTCAAAATTTAAAATCATTGGTAATTTTGCATGCTTTTTCTTTCTTTCTGAATTGTTTTTAACGCCGGTTTTTCTTATTGTGGCACAATAGGCAGTGGGTACTATTCATATATCAGTTGAAACGATAAACTGGAAAGCACTTTTAGAAAGGAAGCGTTCCAGGCCTAATCCTAGTGTATCTCTCTAATATTTGCATTAATTGGTATCGAAGTAAAGCTGGTAAAATCTCAGTTGGGAGGGACAGCATTGAGGGATTCGAACTGCAGACCTTTCGTTCACGAATCCCTGTCTTATGACCTTAGCTACTCGTATCAGTTATAGCCTCTCTTCTCGAATGGGTGATAAGTCTTTTGTTTGATTTTCTTTTTGTTTACATCTGCAAGCTTATTTTGAAACGCTAACATAATGCATTTTCAATATAATACTTTTCCACGATTTTTTTTTATAATTTGTAATTACTAAGTATATACATTTACATATTTACGTATTTATCTTGCAGATATACTAAATTAAACTTTTTAAAACATTAATTATCATTTGTTAATATTTATGCGACTGTTATCATATACATTTTTTAAGTTAGTTTCTTGCCTAGTTTCTTCTTAAAATTACAGTGCGATCAGTGATGCTTTACCCCGCGGCAGCCTACCAACCGGCTAACGAGTGGTACGCTCGCCCATAAGCAAAAAACAAAACTCATCACACGGTATATTATATGTGTCATCATTAACACGTATGCTGGATTCAAGGTAATTTATATTTGAGACTGGGCAATAACCTTTTCTTTGGATATTGCGTTTACTTCAAAAGTGTAACTGCTAACTTTTGTTTTCTTTGTAGATATTCTTAATTTAAAGTTATGTGGCCGATATATTGACTTTACTTTCAGTTTATTTTTAGATCGCTTGCAAAGAGCTCTGTATTGTCTTATAAATTATTATGAACATTTTTCTGCATTTACCGTTTAGTTTCAATTTATGGTATCTTCTATGTAAATGTGAATTATAATCGTATTGTTCCTTGATTTATTAATACCTATTTTGATTTTATGTACAATCCAGAGACATTAAAGAATTTCAATATTATTACTTGTATAAGCGTGTGGGTGTCATATTTTCCTACCAAATTCTTTTCGTAATCCAAAAACGACGGAGAATATACCTTTTATATACCTTTTAACATTTTACTTCTAAAAGCTGTACTTTATTTTTTTAAGTCTGCTGCATCTTTTGAAAACCCATCATCCTAAATTGCCATAAGAATTTCCTATTTAAATATTAAAATAAATTTTGGCTTTTCTATATTCTTAAAAAATGGCCGTTGTTTTGGTGCATACTGATGAAATTAAATGTCGAAATTTTAATGATACCCAACATTTCTGAATTTTCTGTCTGATTATTAATTTTTAATTACTATAATGCTGCACCTGATTCTTTAACTTTAATTTGATGAATTTGATGGTCTAGTGGTAACCGTAGTGGTCTCATAGATCCATATTTTAATTGTTCTGTGTGTATAAGATTGAGCATATACTTAGCATGTGTAATTCCTTTATGCTTTTAATGCTTAGATATTTCTGTATCACATCAATGTATACCCTATGCCTTTTTTTTCTTTTTGCTTTTTAATTTCCTGTCATATACAATGCTTTTGCTTCTTAACTTTAACTATAGTAATGTTACACGACATACATATCTTAAATGTGCTTTATTTGTCCTCTGAATATTAATTCCTTTAATTTTTGAAACTATAGTCGCCATTATTCGCGTGTCTCTTCCATTTTCCCCCCATCAGGGCTGCTGATGCATCACTTTCAGCGGACCCTTCTTTACTTACTCAGTTACCAGTCGTTATGTAATTGTACAATATACCATCTAGTGCAACGGCAATGGAATTATACAAATATACACAAAGTACTGTTAAGTACACTAGTACCACTCATTAACTTAAAACCTAATGTAGAAGTTACATTTTAAGATTGTTATTATTGGCGCAAGTGTGCGATCCATAACAACAGAAAAACGAAACTTCTAGGTTAGGTTTAAGTTTCACTGTAACCTAACCTAAGGATCCTTGTTACAATGAATATTTACTTACGCTAGGTTAGGTTAGGTGTCACTTATTTTGGTTTAAGATTTTTCCCTAAATTCAGCTTAACTCTTACCCCTATTTATGTAAGCTGCTATCTAGTGCATTTATTTTGCTCTAATAACAATCGTGGCGTCACTAACTTCAGCACAGTACACCACCATTTTCTCCTTTTTGGTCTGATTTCAGGAATGAAAATACATGAACATTTTCGGTTTGCTGGGTGGGTTACCACCTTTGAACGGAATCAGTCAACTCCCCTTGCTTATTGCTGTGCTTTTATGTGAATTTTTGCAACATTTTGCTAAAGTTCCTCATTTTTTTCTATCAAAGTATATACGGATGTTTTACCGATATTTCACATTCTTAGTTATAAAATATACAATTATTTTTTGCAGTTATAAAAATAGTTTTTTTTCTCCTTTACCGGCAATGATTATTGTTGCTCCTGTAAATAAGTTCTATACCTACTGTGAATATATAGTGGGCCCATAATATGAAGCATAAAAAACCGAAATATAAATTTTATCTAAAACCTCATAGCATTCCAATTACAAAAACCAACGTGCCATCCAATTAAAAAAAATTCAAGCCATATGTGGACAAAGGAAAGCACTTTAATTTTATTTTGTCCAATTAACACCCTATAACACTGTTAAAATTTAACACACCCTTTCAACACCGCAACTACTTTGGATGTAATTTAACAGGACAGGCAATGTGTGCAGAACATTTTCACTTCGTGGAAGAGGTGCTTAAAGTTTGCTGCTGGATGTATAATAAATGTTATCTGAATGAGGAATCTCCGAAAACGTTTATACAGAAACGGCGGCTTGGGAACCCTTACAAACCGCTAGGTACCTCAATCTCCGGCACTAGCGATGAAAATTTACACAAAGAGGTTTCTGTGCATCGTTTCCACTTACAACACGTTACCTCTCTTGCTCAGAGGAAGTCTATGAACATTTCATTCGATTTATCATGTTCTTCAATCTTGTTTATGTGCGGGCACAGCCTGCAGGACCTCATTGAGGATCTGCTTCTACCTACAACTTTGCAGATTAATAATCTTATCAGAATTCTGGAGTAATTTGGCGACTAAATGTAAGACGCATTGAAAGTATATGAAGTAAACACAAAATTCATTTTTATCATTATTTTTATAAAAGGTATATCTATAAATCTAAAATGGTTTCTAGGAAAGGATTTAAATAATAATTCTTTAGGTATATTTGAAAATATGTTTTTTCTAAGGTTTGGGATTCATTCACATTCGTGGCTATGGTCGGGCTGAGCATGGTAGCTCAGATGAAAAGAGCGTCAACAAGGCAAAATTAAGATTTGTGGTTTAAGTTCCGGCGGTGACCACGAATTTTTCCTATCTAACTCTATAAATCAACATAATACTCAAAACGGAAAGCTTACCATCACAATGGAGAACAATTATAACAATTCTTTTACATAAAAAGGGGACTGAGGATCTAATCCCCAACTACAGGCCAATCAGTCCAACATATTTACATAATAAGGCGAATTACCAGACATTGCATGAACCCAACCAGAAGAGCAACCAGGCTTCCGATCGGGCAGTACATTATAAGCGATTAAACAGGTCATGGAGAAGCTGGGGGAATTTAAACTACCGTTTATACATCGCCTTTGTTGACTATACAAAAGCCTTTGACTCCGTAGAACACCAAAGTATGATCCAGGCCCTATCAAGACAAGGAGTTGTGCAAAATACACAAGGCAAGTGGCGAATCATATGCGAAGGTAACAAAAGATAGAAGGGGAAACCCTTCAAACTAGACGAGGGGTGGGTAAGGAGACTCAATTTCCCCGAAACTTTTCACAAGTATATTAGAGGAAATATTCCGCAAAATAAAATGGGAAACAGATTTGGAATTAACAAGTTACAAAACGCAGACGTCATAGCTGAGAGCCTTCAAAGAATGCTGCAAGATCTGAACAGGCACAGCAAAACTGCTATGAACATTGAGAAAACACAGATCATGACAAATAGCCAAGTAACACCCGTTAGAATCAACTCAAATACTAAAATACGTAACAGAGTGTCTGTACTTATGACAAATAGTTGCATTCCAGCATCATATGGGCGAAGAAATCAATAAAAGAATTTCCTCGGCATGGAGAGCATTCTGGTTATTGAAATTCATACTGATGGACAATAGCCGAAAACTGTGAGATTAGACGTGCTGGACTCGTGCCTAACATTATTACATGGATGCCAAACTGGAGCCCAACAGAAGTGGAAAATAATATTAGCATCTGCCAACGTAAAATGGAGCGGAAAGTACTAGGGATATCCCTCATGGTTAAAACAGCATCTGTGGGATTGAGAAAGATGTCGGAACTTAACGACATGGCTTTACGTGCAAACAGCCTAGAGTGGAAATGAAGCGAACACGTAGCAAGACTACCGAGCAGGAGACAGCTACCACACGGAATCTACGTATCGCAGTAGAGGAAAAGGAAGACCAAGAACAAGGTGGGCAGACTCCTTCAGGAAAATAACCGGGCCACACTGGACCAGCGTAGCACGGAACTGCAGTACCTGGAAGAGCCTTGGAACAGCTGCAGAAAGAAAAGAACATCTGAAGCCCATAGTGAAAGTGATACCAAACTTATAATACAAAAACTTAATAGAATCAGCACAACTCATATGGACTAGCTCACCATATGAGAAATCAATCAATCATTACAAACTGAATGTAAAATTGGCATGCATGTAGATATTAGTTTAGGAAGTAAATTATTTATTCCAGCATTTCTTTGAAACAAAACTACAACACGAAAATAATTTATGAAGCATTTCTTTTTTAGATGAATTTTAGAATAAGCCTTAAATTTTTAAACATAAAAGCTTAAACGGATTAACTGACAAATATAGAGGTAACCTTTACTTCTGTAGCACTCAGATACTCTTTTCTTTTGGTAAGGATTGTAATAATTCAATAATGTCTTCAATATATTTGACTAGAAATCTTCACGTCTTGTAAAGAACTCTCTCTAAGCTATTTTTGAGGTACTTCCATTGTTGCTCCTAGTTTCTCTTCGGAAAGCTCCCAAACCTTGTAAACAAAGAAGGCTTTGGACATCCCATATCTCCCCGCGTGCAGAATACTCTTCCTATTTCCAGCCGCCATTTTGTGAACAGCTATATGCTACAGTTATTTATCTGTTAATTTTGGTAACGAAATGCTTAAATATGTTTTAGCTTTCAGTTTTTATAAAACCACGTATTTCATTCTTTTCCATAAATCCAACTTGGTGGTATTTGCTTACAAGTTCTCATATGTTCAGCAACAGGCCAGTTGTGCATTTAAAATCTATAAAAATCAAACAATGTTATCAGCTCATTTTTCTTATTAATATCTTTATGCTAAACCATTCTTGCAATATCCTGTTACGCCTTGGGAAGTTCAAGGGAAAGTAAAAGTTTCATACGATATTCCTGCTGTATAAGCTAAAAGGAAATGCGTGCAAAGGAACTTGAAGCTT
Source organism: Metallyticus violacea (assembly GCA_030762175.1). NCBI lineage: Eukaryota > Metazoa > Arthropoda > Insecta > Mantodea > Metallyticidae > Metallyticus > Metallyticus violacea. The sequence continues at coordinate 36,773,789 of CM060839.1, read as the reverse complement.
TCCTGGCAGCGAAATATGAATAACTGCTGTGGTGTTAACCTTCAAAGGAAAGCTCAGACTACTGGATGGAGGCTTGAGAACTTCTGTTGTTTGTAATAGCAAACGGTATATATATGTACTTTTCTGTTGGCGAATGAGCCAGTAGAAACACATTACTCAAAAATTGTCGTTATGACCAAGTAATTTATGGTCACCGGAAGAAAAATGAAAGGCAAATTTGTAACTTTATTTGCACTGTTATCTACTGTAGCAGCGTCTAAAATTATTATGTGTATGTATAATTTATAGATAGAGTACACTTATAATAAATGCAGTCTTGAAACCGCTAAGGGCTATGACCTCATGATAAATCCGGAACTGTACTCAATAGGTGAGCTAGTTCCTAAGGAGTACAAGTATAACGAAATAAAATTAGTATCTGTTTTAATATTTGGCGTACAAAGAAATTTTGTACCAGTAAGGTAGGTAAATAGAAAAGAAAACAAACATTAATTTAGCTTAAATCAACTTATTTCTCAACGGAATATCCAAGTTCAATATCCTTTGCCCACCGATATCACAAAATTATATCTTCTTTGTAGAACACAACACTTATCATTCACCATAGACAGAAACTATTTTTCCTTCGGAAGTTTATAAAAGTACGGGAACTGCGTAAACTAAGCGAATTTATCACCGAGTTGAATAACTTTTAATAAAAATTAATATAAAATTCACATTAGACTTTATAAATTAATGAGATGAAATAAGTTATGTATTTACTGTGTGGTATTAGAGGAACAAAATTAGAATTCTTGCAATCAATAAGTATTACAAAAGAGAAACCACAATTTTGAATTATTATTATTATTATTATTATTGAGATTAAACTACAAAAATTAATTATATAATATTAATTAAATGAAATTTATTTCCATTTATAGACAAACGATACTGTTTGAGTATTTTTAAACATTTTTAAATGTAGTCATTTTTGAACCCTTATGAGCCCTTGGATCACCTTTACATTCGTTAAAATAGAGAAAAATAACAGTTTCGAGTTATATTGCGCATTTAACAAGAAGATGTTCATATGTTTCAATAAAACAAAAACATATTACTATTCAGAAACAATTACAATGTACAAAACAAATGAAAACAATTGAAAGCTACTTCGATTTTCATTTGCTATGAAATGTAATTTAAATGTTCTTGTAGTGAAAACATGTAACGAAATTACAGAGCGCTCTTACATACAAATGTAATTCTCAAACTAACATTAGATTGATTTTTCACATTCACTGTCTCCAGGACGATGTTTGTGTAAATATAAAAGATATGCATCTTTTTGGCTAAATTAAAATATCTTTTTATTTTAAAACAATATAGAGAAAATGAAACGCAAGAACGCTTTTTAAATTTCAACTATAACTTTACTACTAATGGTCCAATTATCGTAATTTTCGGTAACTATCTTTCTTATTTTATTTAAATTGTATATATCGAAATTTGTTGTGAACAAAAAAATATTAGTGCAGTTAAAATGATTTTGAAATTTTAGGTTTCAGATAAACCGCAACTGCTAATGGCCCGATTTCCCTTATTTTCAGAAACAATTTTTATTATTTTATTTAAGTGTTATATACGGAGTTTGGTTAATAAAAATTTTTGTATATTATTTCAATGGCATATACTGAGTTTCCTTTAAAAAAATTTAAAATTGTGCCCGCTAGAGCGATTTAAAGGTTCCCTTTAACCCCCACTCGATTTTCAGCTATATCCACACTCCTAATGGCCCAAATTTCATGATTTTTATAAAATATTTTTATCAACTTATTGTAAAGAAATATACCCGGTTTCGTTGAGAAAAAGCAACATTTGTGGCCGCTAGAGCGATTTTTCAAATTTTGCTTTAGGTTAACTCCCACCCCCGATGGACAATTTTGTTGGTTAACGAACTCGACGAATCGTTTTTAATTGAAGGTTATATGCGGAATTTATTGAGAAAAAACAAAAATTGCGGCCGTTTCAGATAGAACGGACACACACACACACACACACACACACACACACACACACACACACACACACACACACACACACACACACACTGATATATATTTTACATAATTTTTTTCAAACTGAGTGCCAAGTAGACAAGCTCGATGCAGATTTGGATAGATTATTAAAAAATCTTTCGACGAGTACAACCGAAATAGATTCGGAATTCGCTAAAAATCGGAAGGGTGTAAATGTGGCGAGCATGCCTGATTTATTCGACTTTTTAGTTCATGAGTTTTTGCCATTGCAGCTGTAGATTTGTGTACTAGTGCATTATCCGGGTAAAGCCATTATATTGACGATAAATACGACATTTATAAACTAAAATAGTCTTTGTTTCGCAAAAATAAAGCTGAAGAAAAATTGCTCTAAATATTTCACTTACATTTTAATAAAAGGATAACCATCTTCACGAAATTGTGGGAAATTTCAACTTTATATGTGCAAGTGAGTGAGACAGTGTATTCTGTTTAATTTGCTGCTTTCGGTAATGAAATACAGTCATGGTTATTAACACCAGAACGTATTTAATATTGTTAGTTGATTCACTAATTTAAAAGATGTTTATTGGTTACAAAATAATTCTTTAATACTGGGATTTGCTACAGAAATTGGTCAAAGCGGTCCCAAGGAAGTTATAGAGTTGCCATTGTTGAGAATTACATTGAGAATTATTTATAAAAAAGAGGAAAACTGTGAGAAATATAATTCAAATGATTATGTTCGAAATCCAATAACAAATAATCAATAGATGCTGTTAACTGTAGGAAGTCTATAACTGCATTCACACAAGAAACCATAATAACTGCAATATTAGCATTGCTATTTCTTTAAAAGTACACAAATGGTGTTTATGAGTAGATTTTTTGAAGCAGTTTATGTTCTAAGTTTCTTATCAAAGCTCAACCATTTTTGAAAGCATGCTTTGTATAATTTCTAAAAATGTTTGAACAATTGAAAACATGTTTCCTTTATGTTCTGTTGCAGCTAATAAAGTGAGGTTATTTGTGCTATTGACCGGCAGAAAGCTGCTGTGTACTGTGAGAAGTCAGTAGTCAAAACAGTGAAACGCATGTGCAGGCAGTAGTTTGCAGAACAAAGGGAGACATTGTCAGCGAGTGGTTGTACAATCTTGCGCTACTTGGTGCTTTCATTGTGTGTGAACTGTGAGCAATTTTTCTTTGTTAGTTATGCCATATATAAACAGTTACAGACCTGAAGAACCAAATTTTATGTGTGATACATATGTGAAAACGGTTCTTGTAGAGAAGTGGTAAGGCAATTCACAAGAAAATCATGTTCCAGGTACAAAAACTGTTCGCCAACTTGTTGAAAAGTTACGAATCTCTCAATGACAAGAAAGGTGTTCCTAACGTGGTGTAAAGTCAAATGAAATACAGGGTTCCTATGCAGATACTAACAATGTGTTGCCGATGAGGAGCATTATTTTCAACATTTCTTATAACATGAATTATTGCTTATTATTATAAGTTTTAATTACAGTATCAATAATATAAACACTAAAATGAAAATCTAACTTAACGTGCAGCGATTCTTATTTCCTTTTTTTCGGTTGCGGCGGCTGCAGTTGGGCTCTCAGGCGACACGTAATGAAATACTGTAAGTTGTATATAGTCGAGGTGTTTGGTTTTAACAATTGTTATCCTAAAATATAATTAATTTTAATTTTAATTCTCCAAATTTATTTTAAAAAGAGGAATATATAGATTTATGGGTTTGACTTTGAAGTAATTTATTGAACTCTGATTGAATAATAATAATAATAATAATAATAATGATGATGATGATGATGATGATGATGATGATTTAAAAGTAAATAAAATAAACAGGTTATAAGGACGGTTTTTGTACTTTAGAGCATAAGAATTACAAAAAATAAACAGAAAAAAAAAACGTTAAACTGTGTTATAGCCAGAGTTCTCCGTTTGTTAAATAAAAAGAACACATTTTTCATTAAAATAAAGAATAAATGGTTACAAGTAAGAAGTGAGCTTGATTCTTGCCATTTGAAATGTAAGATGTGCACCTTTAGTACAGGAAAAGAAACGCCCCGAATTTACTGTTACATGGGATAGTTTCGAAAGCCTGTGTCAACCTCCTGACGATGATGAACGATCTTCAGCAAGTGATAAATGTGCAGTGGAGCAAGTTAATGCAACACGGAGCTGTAAGGGAGTCAGAGTCTCATGTGAAAACATCTACGGACTTCATATCATGTTAATCAAAAACATGGGATGTATCAGATCCTACCTGTATCCAGGAAAGCGAATTGTGGAAGAATTCATTATTTTCTCTTCCCTCTATATGCTTTCTCATACATTTCATTATTATTTTCATTGTATTACGCTTTATGATACAGCTACATAATTGTTAATCGATACAAAAATCGTGTACCCTGTTTGGAATAATATATACGCATTTTCAGAGATAAAAACATACAACTTGCTAATAAAGTATACCTGTATACCTCTACAACGTCTAAACCAGTCACCAAACCAGCTTTGCTATATATATTCTGGCACATTTCTCATCCTATGGTAGCAAAAGCTCCTCACCCGTCCTAAATATCCTGTTTTTGGATTTATTCTTCATTACTGGGAAGGTTATAAAGTGGCGTAGAGCAAACGAAGGCTGTAGGGAGTATAGTCCAACCCAACCAGTCCCAAGTTTCAAGAAATTCGGTTGCGGTTGTTAGTTGAGGAGAGATGTTATAGTGGTGTAGCAGTTGAGGTTTCGTGAGCCCCTGGATGATCTAAGGTGGGCATACTTGGCCCTCAAGAACAACTCCCAGTATAGTACAGGAAACTGCAATTTTCATTATCTTTACTGACCTTAACTTCCTGGTCACTGGTGCAGTTTCAGTTTCAAATAACTGGATATGTTCACGAAGCATACAAGCAGAGAAACTCTTGGCTACAGATATGGATTGTATGGACAAGTTCTTCTGAAGTTTCTTGAAGAAAAGAAAAGCAAGACGAAAAATGGCAGTAAAAATAACATTTTGCTAACTTTTCAACAACACAATTCATATGACATGATGGGCAGAATTAAAAAGAAGATGGCCCAAAAATAATATCAACATAGAAGTAACGAAAAGAGAGAATTTGGAGGGCTCAAGAAGGAATATTTAAAGGGCTCTTCGATGTTTGTAACCATTACAACACTTATTTAACAAATCATTATTCCCTTCGTTATCATCATCATCATCATCATCATCATCATCATCATCATCAACAGATTCCTTTGGTCTTTTCAATTCTCTCACTTTGTGTTGTACTCCATACTTATAGGGATGTGCGATAAAGCCCCTAACGATAGCTGCAATGTTTCAACCTCAAAATGGAATGAGATGAGTTGGAGGAATCCTACACCAGCAATTTGCAAGAACTCTCCGGTAAACTCAGTGGGTTCAAGCTCTTGGAAATACTTCTTTTATACTTGTTCTCAACATTTTAGTACCTCTAAGTTATATAATTAATTGTTTAACTAATATTTCAAATATATTAAAAAGAAATGAGCGTTAATTTAAAATAGACAGCGAAATTATTAGTTAATATTTTTATTGAATTTTATTGAGATACAGGAATTCATAAAATTGCTGTGAATTCTTAAAATGTTCTTATTTTTAAAACGTACTGAATCATTCCTTTTGTCGGCCTATTTTCTTTAAAAAGTAGGTGGATACGTTTGAGGGTATATGAGAGTACTGAATAATTTCATGTTTTTATATTTCAACATAATTACCGTATAAACTTTTTAAGAACAGTAGTTAATTTTCTCGTTAAAGACCCCGAACATATTTCTATAAATGAGTGTTATTTTACAAAATGGTTTCAATATTTATATACACAGATGGAGAATCTCGTGATTAACGGACACATCCAGAGATCTTCACTGTTCTGCGTCACTGCATCTCTGCAGCTATAATTATGTTCCGTGAGTAACAATATACAGAATGCCAGAGCGCGCATTCCATATTCATAAGTACTGACGAACTAATCCATTTAAGCACGTCATACGGCAGTTTAGTCACTGAATTTGGTGAAAGACCAAGTGTTACGTTTAGAAATTGGTTAAAAAGTTAAGGACGCCATTCAGGAGGCCGAAAATTGCCTGAAAAAAAAAACCAATGTAAAATAGCGAACTTTCATTTTCTATGTGTCAAAGAGGAAGGGGCAGGGAGAAGGACAAAAAAAAAAATTGGCTAAACTACGCGCTTACTACGTTATCACGTTTTAAAGAATTGAATGCCACCGATCACGAAAAACTTGTTGGGCCTACCAAATCTCTCGATCTAACGCCTCCCGACTTATTTCTTTGGGGCATATTGAAGGAAAAAATGTAGAGTAAGCATTCCAGAATTTGGAGCTATGTGTACAAAGATGCTTGGATATGGGCTACTTTGGCAGGTACATCGTTGTCGGTGTGTGTGAGTAAATTTGCAAGTTATTATCTAAATATCATAATTTTTTCTAGGAAATAGTTTAGGGACGTGGAAAGTAACAAAACAAACTTTACATTTGTTTAATGTCATAAAATTGTTGCAACGTTATTGTTATGTCCAGAACCCAGAACTTCAGGCATTTATTTTGGTTAAAATAGGCAGGCAGAAGGCACTACATTGAGAATAATATAAGTAAAATAGGAATTTATTAAAGACATGAAAACAGACAGTAATATTACTCATTATTAAAGAAAATAGGTATTTAAGATACTTAATTATTTCTTTATCATACAATGAAAGTACTTAAGCTTACTTTTCATGGTTACAGCAACAAAAAGATGTTTTTTTTTCAAGGTATCAATTGTCATAGTTAGCCGCTTATCATAGAGAACATTTTTATCATAAAAAAGCATTATACCCCATTGAAGTGTTTAGAGAATATTAAAACAAGCTTTTTCGAAGGACTCCTACCAGCTACAACAGAACATTCACCTTTCAGGAACTCATGGAAATGCTGATCGACAAAGTAAAGTAGTTTTGAATAGTCCTGTCAAATGAGTAAAATATGCGCAGTGATTCATTCTCTGTTTATGCATTTATAAGGAATTCAGGTTAGTATTTCTCTTACTTTCGTACTGAACACATTGTAGACACGGTTTATTGCACAGCTGTACAGATCTCATCTTTCTCGCGTGCAATTATTTGTTATATTTATGCAGCTGAGAAGTTACCCCCCACAAGTTTGCTAGAGATCGATCAAGGTCATTCGCCAGGACTATTCAAAACTAAGTACTTCCTTCGCCATCTCTATTTCCTGATATTTGTATGCCCGAGATAACGGTGCGTTCCTTTCATTAATGAAGGTTCTGTTATTTAAAGAGCTTTTAGTGAATGGGTTCAGGAGAAAGCTTTTGACTGCTTGAAAAGAAATAAATGTATATCAATATTCTAAGTAGATATTTTTGTGCCATTTAATTTTTATAACTTTTTTCAATTCAATATATTGAAATTCTTTGTATGCTTTTTAAAATGTGTACATAATAACAGAAAAATTCATAACGAACCAAAACATGCAATAAAAGGCTTTAAACCTTAAAATAGCGGACTTACTGACCCGAATGTGGGGAAATATGTTCATTTCTATCTGAGTTTTAAATATATTCCCAAGATAGAAAAGACATTTTGCAAAATTTTCAGGCTCTATTTATGTCTGTGTTGTTTTAGTAAAACCAGAAACAAATTAGCATCAACATACGATTCCCTTGTATATATGAAACCAGCAACAGTTCTAACACAACAGCTGTAAACGGTGCTATTTAATCTTGGGGGAATAAAAAAAAAAAAAACGGGCTCATCAAAACAAATAAATAATAATTACAGCACAGTAAGCGGTGTATTTTATGCTTGTTATTGCCGCGCTGATGAAATCTCGAACGTGACAGAAGATATGTTTCATCAGAATTGCTTTTGCAAATAAAGGGGAGTGAGGACTGTAGCTGCAAGCATCTGATAGGATAATTTGAAACCTCTGTTGTGAATGAATTTTATCAGCTCGGACGAATCAAGAGAGCAGGTTTATACTGTCTTTTATTTGAACATGTCGACGTGCAGCGTTTGTTCTTATCTACGGGTTAGAGACGTATTTGTTGACCCTCATCATCACTGTAGGGTTTACGATGTCGCGTCTCTGAGGGTAATAACAAACTGGTGGACGTTTATCGGGGTTATAAAACGCGCGCCGAATGCCGCAATCACATTACATAGCCATTTCTGAGACCGCACGCTGATTCATATCCCCTGCCGTCAGCTTCTGTACTAACATTATTGTTGTGACGTTCCTCTCACCTGGGCTTCCGCAGAGCTGACATTCTGTCAAGAACCGGCATTAAAACTGCTCCGACTAAATTAAAGTTTCAACATAACACATCTTTTATTCTTCTTTTCCCTCTGTAGATTGAAATGAGACTATTTTCCTACAATTCTAGATATTTTTTCTACGTTCTTTCATTTTATCAGGCATGTTTTATTGTTATTATATCTTTTTTAGACTTTTAATCCAGATGAATTGCCTATTTAAGCATTTCCATTCTTATATTCTTCTATAGCTTCATACTATTTTCATTTTGGTACCATTTATTCATAAAAAGGTTTTATGAATCCCATTTGTTTTTGCAAATATTATTCACTCTTCCCTGTCTACACTATACTTATATATTTCAATAACTACAATTTAAATATTTCATTTCCAAATAAATACTCAATTTAGATATAAAGGAAACAGTTTAAAACTTATTTTAGAGAATTTAAAATCTCATCTTTTGTTTTGTTTTGTTGTCTGTTGCTGCTTGTTATTATTGCAGATTTAATTTTAAACAGAACAAAATATAAGTCATTATAAAAGTACACCTTATTATGGGCAACTGTTACACTTTTATTAAATTAGACGTTCTAAATGTGCTCCACTGTTGACTAGACGGTAATATGACCTATTTCAGAACTCCTGTCTAATTCACTTACATTTTTAAGCAATGTATTATTAAAACAAAACTATTAACACGTTTAAATACTCAATAGTTTTTATAATTATTTTCTGTTCAAATCCCATGAATAAAACTACGTGGTCAGGCAACGATAGAAAACAAAATATATGATAGTATAGAATTCTCTTAAAAAATTTAAAATACCCAAGGTGAAATTTAAAAGTGAAGTTGGTGTCAAACTTAAAATATAATGAATTCGATTTTGAATTCTGCCCCGCAATATATAAATTGAGTGTATTTTGTTTAAATTAAATTTATGCTGAATAGTTAATTATTGAAATAGTAAAAGTTTTGAAATTAAAGGAACACATTATTGTTTAGACCCTGTTGATTGTAAATAGTCCTCCACATTTTGGAATTATGAGATTTTGCTGAATCAGAACAAAGAAAACATTACGCCTTTTAGAATAATAAACAGGAGTTGAATAATACCACAGAAGCTCTCCATTTTATTTTTCTTCACATAACCTAACTTTTATAAGCAGTAGACTCACTACTTAAATTAAATGTATTAAATCATGTTGAAAGTTTAATATGCGTTGGGACTTAGATATGAAAATATTTTACATACAAGTTCACTTCTGAAAGCGTCAAGAAAATATCTAAAAAGTGCAGAATATAAACACGTTACTTTCCAACTGCATGCCACGTACTTCCTATGCTGGGACATCTTTGTTAATTCTAAGACAATTCTAAGCTTTCTTTCTACAAATCAAGAACTGTGCAGCAAGTTTCCTTGTCTAGACGTGGCCATATCCAGAAATCAAACCCACAGCATTCATAAATTTGCCTCTATTGAAAGACAAGAAGAACTTACTTAATGCGCTGTTGGGTCATCAAGTACTTTCTTAGCCAACTTTGCCACGATTTTTTTTCTCTGGCCCAAGAAATTTCTGTGGTTCCGGCACTTTTATTGCTGACTTCTACCAGGTTCAAGTCTGCAAAACGGTCCCATTTTTTATGACCTCATCGGCAATCTCATTTTTATCAGCACTGATGTTCTGTAACTACAATCTATTGCTATCTACATGGGCTTCCAGGGCTTGAGGGTATTCCCACATCAGTTTTGGTGTTGTCTGATGTAATGTAAGTACCTTACTTTAACTCTCTTACAATGAGAATGTTTACCTTCTCTAAATCTGGTCGTTAAGAAAAGCAGCGAATTTAACGAAAGAGAAACCTTGCAAATGATAAATGTGCTGGATAAAAAGTGAGCGTATATGCCCCTACAACGCTTTTCTCTAGACTGACAATTGAATTATATTTAACACAACTCATTTCTTATACCCACTTCAGATGCCCAAATTCTTTTCAACTCCTTCTCTCTATTCTTTAGAAACTTCTTGTGTATTCTTTCTGAGTCAGATTAACTGATTTCATAAGTGCTCCAGATAGGACGTTTTATTATTTTTATTTATTTATTTGTTTTATTTACGGACGCTCTTTAACATCTCAGGTCATTAGCGTCCCATTGGATTCAGAGCGTGAAACGGCAACAAATTTGCTCAGAGGCCTCTTCTTTCAGTCTTGAAGTTCTTTTTCGTGCCGTAAATGTACATGGGACCTACGACTTTACTTCCCTTTTATGCCCGAAAAAATCCATTGATCCCCAGAATTGAACCCTTAATCTTGGATTTAGGAAGCAAGTATGGTTACCACTACACCACCAGGACCGATCGGACGTTTTAGCGTTTCTTAAATGATCCAATCAATGTTCTCAGTTCATTTCTTTTCCTTTGAGTCTCATTTATTAGCCATATTTTTCTTCTATAACATAAAGAACATTTAACTGAAATCCTGTCTGTCCTGGTGATGTAGTGTCTCTTAAACCCAAAATCTCTAGTTCAATTCCCGCTAGGATCGATGGATTTTTACGACGTAAAAATTTGTCGGTCATTTAACTCCCTGATTTGAATGGGACGCTGATGATCTGAGATGTTAAAGAGTGTTCGTAAATAAACTAAACGAAAAACTGAAATTCTTCCCATGATTAATTTCAACAGTTCGCTGTTCTGCAGTTGCTTATGCTTTGTAGTTGTTTCCATATATTTTATATAATTATCGTTTTGGCTGTACTTCACCATGAGGATCTCACAGCCTTAGAAGTGTTTTTAAGCATTATTTTGACTACCAATTCTAAATCAGTTGCAGGGGTAGCTCAGGCATCTGAATTTAGAATGAGTTTGTCACTGCAGTGACAGAGACCGGACTAGGCTCATTCAGCTTGCCTGAGTACCTAAAGATTTCTGATGGATGAAAAACTGGCAGATTAGAAGAGGTCCGAGCGTATTTTAGCAACGTCACCTCCGTCTAATTCCGTTCGATGTTCACTTGCTTCAAGGGTTATTAAGCCTATCTAAGGAACCTAATTCTAAACAAAACACAATAAACATCCTTTTATAAGCAATAAAGTAAAAACTAAGAACTCTTAAGTATTTGTGTAATACCTATATAATATATAAATATTAAAAGGTGCAGATAGCAGGCAAATTTTTACTGACTGTAAAAAATACTTTGCAACACGAGTATATGATTTATTACATTCGTACATTTCCCTGACAGTTACAATTTTTTTTTATATTATTCCAAACTTCTGAAAGTTATTTCTAGGTCTTGAATTATAACCTTTTTCTTTTCTTTTTCAAAATGTATTAATGTTAAATATCTTTCTTGTCAAACCATTTGATTGTTAGAGGCGGAATATGGCACTTCGATACTTCAGCCTTGCTTAACGGCTGGCACCTCCGGAAGGGAGGAATGAGGTGAGGGTGAGCATTCACGAGTGGTGAGGCAAAGACATAGACGGGGTCATCTTCCCAGACGGAATACTTCGACACTGATGGATCCTCCCAAGGAATTCGAGTTCCTCAGAAAGTCTGCTTCCATACCACAAGTAGGGCAGAAAACTTTCTAAAGCGCAAGTCACTGTCACGCAGCGCCAGTCCACCTCGACTTGGCACTTTCGACCATTGTAGCAGAAGCAACGGAATGAAATGAGAGGAAATGGGAGAGGGGAAAATTCGCAAAATGTAAAGATTTATCCCAAATTCTTTTAAGCGACTGAGGACAAAAAAAAAAAATAAAAAAAAATAAATAAACAAATAAACAAATAAACAAAACAAAGCAAAACAAAAAAGAAAAGGTCAGGATGGCCGGCCCCAATTTAAACCCAGGACCTTTCGAATGCAGACTTGTTCAGATAGAAAGAGGTTACCTATACAACATATTCTGCTTTAAAAGTGCTTTGGTTCTCTTCCATTTCACCTTGATTTCTTACAGTTTGTTTTGAGCTCCTTTATTCTGTTGATTCTTAATGCTCTTCGGTTTCTATTGTCTGTTCTATCCTATTTCTGGATACTAATAATGTGACTAAGTTTTCGTTTCCAGGAAATATTATGCTCTTATACGCATAGATTGCATTTGTTCACCTAGCTTTACCCGTAGAGAAATTCACGAGCGGTCAGAGCTCCAATCCCGAGCGACAGCGGAGAGAGTGGAACTCCAAAGTACCGAACGGCAGCGGGGAGGGGTGACTACGATGATTGCCCATGGCTACATAAGCTGTGCGTCATTATCTTTCTAGCTGAACGCTCACCATGGTAATCTCGCTGATGACTTTGAACTGGGGTGCATCATTGAAATTCTTGTTGCACATTTCACAGTGATAGGCGTACGATTGCTGTGTTTATAGAACAGGCGCGATAGCATTCAACTTTTCCGTGTACTTTAGAAACACGCTTTCTTACATTTTTATTACAGTTATACTCCTTCCCACATTCTAGGCATACGAACTGTTTTGATGCACTCATTATTACATAAATTGTCTAAACACTTAAATTCCTTATTCACACTCCACCCAATTTAACGCAAACTGAGAAAAGCAAATGCATCTTCACTATTCCCTCATCTCTCGTTGTCGGTCCTGGTGGTGTAGTGGTAACCATACTTGCTTCCCCCAAGATCGCGGGTTCAAACCCGGCCAGGATCGATGGATTTTTTTCGGGCGTAAAAATCCTAAGTATGGCTTCCTTCGGAAGGGAAGAAAAGCCGTGGGTCCCTTCTCGTGCATTTACGGCACGAAAAAGAACCACAAGCCTGAAAGAAGAGGCCTCTGAGCAAAATTTGTCGACCGTTTCAGGCCCTGAATTGAATGGGACGCTGATGACCTGAGTTGTCCATACAATAAATCAATTAAAAAAAATAATCTCTCGTTCGGGATTGAGTTCGGCTCTCTCCGCTGTCTCTCGGGACTGGAGCTCACCCTTTCGAGAATTTCTCTACGGGCAAGGATAAATAATATAAATGCATCATATTGGTTAATAGTTCACTTGATTTATATTTAATGATGAATGCAATGAAGATGGAATTACCTCATACTCCAGAAAACCTTTTTTTAAGTGGTGGTTTTCTTTGTGCTTTAAATTTTATTTAGAAGCAATCGTATTTTCCGCTCGCGCAAATATGTTTTCTGGGTTATTTCTGACTTTAAGCTTATCGTGAAGTGTAAACTAGAGTAAATTTGTTACTGCACAAACAGCTATAAACCAACATTTTATACATAATTTAAGATAACAGAGGACAGGTAGATTGTCATTAAGATGTTAGTTACAGTTCTTAATTACCCTATTGCCTCCTGCACTAACAAACACATTTTATTGAAGTAATGTTATTGTTTGTCGATGTACAAAGCAATCAGTTTAGGTAATGGCGAATGCCTGTGACATAACAGAGGTTTGCAAGTTTTTATGACCGCAGGTTAGAGAGAGCGAAGAGTGGATGCGACTCCGAGTTTATGGCGCAATAAAACAAAGCAGAGAAAAGGAACTTGAAGTAAAATGGAGGGAGGTAATAACGCTGTAGTAGCTGGCAATGTTTAATTTCAAGTGAACTTGAATAAACTCAGAGAAGTTGCATCCAGCAAGGACTGAAATTGGAAGACATGACGCGGAAACAGTAGCTTAGACATGGAAGATTTTACGATTCGGACGACTATGCTGTGGATTTATCGTCTAAACGTACTGTTTTAGTACAAAATGAATGCCACTGATATTTGTCAGAGTTAACCAGAAATCGACAAAAATAAAGTTTATAGTCATGTACAAGTTCTTTCACATAATAAGAGACCTGCACTTTAAGACTAGGAATAAAGGAACTCAAACGAATGTCTTTCTCTCTGATAAATTGGGTTAACAGGGAGTTTCGATCCGATGACCCAATACGGGAGTTGTTCCTATTGGCTGACCTCAGTACTCATCGGTGAGTGAGCTGTATCGGCGTGAAGAACTGCAAACCTGTTACGGGTGGTTTTAATAATGAGTTATGTTTTTCTTACATCACACCTCGATTATTTATTCATCAATTCTAATTCCCTATTTCAAAATATATTCCTTAAGGCTGTATTGTGCTCATTCTGGTATTTCTGGAGGTCTTCAAAGACTGAAACATCTTTACAATTATCACAAGTAATATCACGAGAGGGTTTGAGACTTCTGATAAACTCACGAACGCCACGAGTTTATCTGGAAAGCTCAGACCCTCTAGTGATATTTATTAGGGCTTTTTCACGAATAAAATAAGAATTTAAATATAATTGCTCTAAACTTGACTTACAAAATTACAATGATTGTATATTTGTACTTAAAATTTTCAAGCCATCTTGCGAAGAAGAATGTCGATTGTCAATAATGCCAATAGAAAAGAGCTAAATATGGGTTTAGGACTCGAATAGAATAAGAATAAAAGTAATACCATTTGAAATTCGCTCACAAAATATTTACACTTGTATAAAAGGATATACTTATGAATATCTATTTGAATTTTGCGTTATACTTTGCGTTATGATTGTCGATTGTCCATACTTTTGTTGCCACACCCTGCTAGCAAAAGTGTTCAGTGATGTGTGCTCAGGAATTATATAGTGGAGGTATAGAGCTGGTTACACTCACTGCAAGACAAATGCACGTCGCGTGATAAAACAGATTTAATCATTTTTTCGATAATTTCACTGCGATAACTGGCAGTGATTGGTCAAAATTCAAAATTTTGTTTCGTGTTATTGGTTGATTTTAAAATGGCGTCACATAAGTGAAATAGTCTGCGTAATTTTCATCAGACTAAAATACTTCCCATGAAGCAGTTTAAAATCGTAGCATAGAGAAATTTTAATATACTTCTCGGTTGCCCTCTTTAATTTTTCGGTTATACATAAGTATGTACCTGAAGAGTACGGCAGTCTCCTGCAAGTAATTTTCAGGATCTCTGACAATTTCTTTAATGTGATACCTTGAGTTTTATTCGTAATTGCGGCATCATTGTTAACATCTATTTCCCTAAGAGCCGTAATTGGAGCCTCAGAATTAATTCTTTTGTTGACGATTGCCCATATTACTGGAAAATTATTGAAAAGATTCGGAAACACATTAAAGAGAATTTTGCATAGGTATTGGATGATGAATCAAGACGTAACCATTTTGAGTTTCACCTAACAGAACTTTATGAAATGCTTGGCAAGGAAGTCTAGAGAAATTATTTTGTTAAATTATCACTCTTGTTTTTTACACATTATAAAACATATTACAATCTTCCAGGTTACCAAAGAGTTTTTTTTAATGGTGTTTAACGCCTGTTTTTACTACTGATGCACCACAGGCGGTGAACATTGTGATACATGAAATGAAATGATATATTGGGAAAGGATTTTTTTTAAGGTAGAAAACGTTTCAGACCTACGTTTAGGGTACCTCCCCGGCATTTGCCAGTTATGAGAACCGAGGAAAACCTGGAAAAACCTCAGTTAGGGAGGAAGGTCCTGGATGGATTCGAACCCCAGACCTCCCGCTAACGAGTCCGCGCCTTAACGACCTCGGCCACCCGTGGCGGTTTGCCAAAGAGTGAGTGTTAACAATTTGTACATACTTGTTTGACAACATTGACTTCAGCTTTACATGTTTATGTATTGGAGGAAAGTTGTGACATGCAATACATGCTACTTATTTGATAGTCTCTTCCCAAATAACTCTTTCTTAGCGTTTTCCCACCGCTTCCTACATAGGTGGGGGAACTGCCAAAACTCAATCAGATTAAAGTACAAGACTTGCCTCTGTAAATTTCTGACCACCACTGCCACCAACGTGTACGTGGACATTCTTTCCGTAAATAAATTGCAACTTCACAAACTGCTCCATAATTGAAAAATTATTCTTTGAGCCGCAAACTTACCATGAACAGTTGACGTTCAGGACAAGTAGGTGTTACTTTTTGTGAACGATGGGCTAGTTACATGATAAGGTCCGGTAAAGCTTCCCAAATGTAATAGGTCTAACTTATTGTGCACAGGAGTTGCATCAGAGACAATCAGAAATAATTTTACATTTGTTGTTAAACTTATATCTTCTGTAAAAAGTATGCATGAACAAATTTTATCTCGCTGGAGCACGTGGATGCTTACTGCCACCCAAACATATAGATGCAATTGATAATGTAGTAAATTCTTTTTATCCCAATAATGCTGCATCAATTGAAATAAATCAACAGGTCCTCTCAAACTCAGAGCGGGAGACTATTCTTTGGTTTCATGGCCTACCTTTCTCTATGTTCATTCAACCATTTCATCACTGAAAGTCAGTAGTACTAAAATATTGATTCGTTAAATGCTTTTAAGAAACATTTATATTTTTATCAGTTCTTGGTACGGCATTACTCATTGTTAATTCGTTTTATTTACGGACGCTCTTTAACATCTCAGGTCATCAGCGTCCCATTCAATTCAGGGTGTGAAAATAACAGGTAAATTTTGCCCAGAGGCCTCTTCTTTCAGGCTTGAGGTTCTTTATCGTGCCGTAAATGTGCGGGAAACACGGCTTCACTTCCCTTCTGAAGGAAGCCATACTTAGGATTTTTACGCCCCAAAAATCACTGATCATGACCGGGATTGAGTTCCTATCTTGGGTGACAAGTATGGTCACCACTACACCACCAGGACGACAATATTGCTGAAAGTGTTAAAGAAAAGTTTAGAAAACCTTGTACAAAATCCTGAATATATACAAATATGTCATGTATAATAAATTCTAAAAGGGTCATATGCTGTAATGCCAAGAAAACAACATCACAGAGAAACAAGTCACAACCTTTGCGTAGGTCTCTTTATCATCTTGAGAGATTGAACGAAGTTTTTCGTGCCATACGACATCCTAAGAAGCAACAGAGGAGGTTCTGCAAAACCTAAAACATCTGGTGGTGACCAACTGCAATAGAAAAGACGAATCGGAAGAAGATTGAGATGAGTCCAGAATAAATAAATAAATAAATAAATAAATAAATACTTTACTGGTAGCGTATAAAATTATCTAAAGCTCAGTTTTTAATGTATATTTTGTTGCATCTATTTGAAATTTTAATGGCAAAAAGGCGCATATGAACGACTTTTAGTGTATAAAAATGCGGTATGTATTTTCCAATTGAATATTGGTTTGTCATGAAATTGCGGACGTTTCCGTTACGTAACTAGCGCGTTTTTCATTTTATTTTTTGGTCGAAATTGGTTTTTTGTTTTACAGTTTTTCCTGTTTTCCAAAGAAATTCGCATTATTTCTTTAAAGTTTTGTAGTCAAAGAATAACTGTTACTTTTAAATGGTGTTCGGTGATATCAGGATTTAGGAATTTTACAGATATTTTCATGAAAGAAAACAAGTTCCCAGTAGGTAAATTCAGCATGAAAGCGCAAAAAATTTCGTTTTATGAAAATAAAACGCCTTTCTCACATGCTATGTAGCTTTAATAGGTGGTATTAGTCATCGAACAAAAGGGTCACTGGAATGGCTAATTTCTAAAGTAGAAAACTGTCACAAAGTTCAAATTATCTTCCTTTAAACTGTTGCACAAACGCTCAAACTTTATATCAGGAAGAAAACAACTGCACGTGGATATCAAATTGACTGAAGACCACAGCTACTAAATTCATAACCAATGTCAAGCAAGTTATTCAAAACTTGCACCATTAGATGATGATTTGCTCTTGAAGTTCAGACAACGGTTTGATGCTCACTAAATCTTTCTGATTTGTAAAGAACGGAAACTGACTTCACTTTTATTTCTACCATTCTCTTATTTATGCAGCCTGTTTTGAACATTTGAAGTGCTAAATACGGGTTAGGTCTGCAGGCTGCATAAAGAATTTAGTTATTCATTCTTTAACTAAATTTTGCGTTATAAATATTTTTTCCGCAGCTAAAATCTCACTTCTTTAAAATCTGTATTAGCCTGCTTATTGAAAAATGTAATATTTTGAATAATCGATTATAATATAATTCATTTTGGCGCGGGTTTTGACCGACCGCAGTGATTACTGTATCTTTTAACTCGTCTTGCGACATAGCCGGTAGATACAGTATTGCAGGAAGGGGGTGACGGCTGCTATCACCATACCGACACCCCTCCGGTCGCCATAGCGCGACTTTCTAGATTTATAAACGTCACCTCCTCAAATCTTTATGTAATTACTAATCTTTAATTAACAAACTTTCATACAAGTGCTTTCAGCAGTGGCGGCTCGTGGTCCCTGTAGAAGGGTGTGCCAAGAGTAAATGGTGCGGGGGAAGGTCTCTTTTATCAAGACTTATATTCCTCCTCCCGAATTCTCTCATAACTGCAGCGCCATCGTATATCTGTGCCATAAGCTTCAGGTTTATATAGAACTTTTCTAATTCAGCTGTTAAATTATGCCTTAAGTCTTCTGCAGTCAGTTAAGAAACAGCATTGAGTTTTATGAATCTTCCAACTAGCTTGCCCCCAAAGATGCACAGAAATATCTGATTAGCATGTACCTATAATATCTGTCGTTACGTCGGCCTGTACAAAACGAAATTTACCCTGTTAATTTCTTTTCTAATTTCATTCCTATTAACAAGATATGTTTCTGACTTCACACGCTTTAGCCAAGATTTTTTTTCAAATCATAAATAATAATAATAATAATAATAATAATAATAATAATAATAATAATAATAAACACTTCTTTATTTTGTGCCATTTTGATGAATTAACTCCAAAATTTTTGGTAGATGAGGTCCAAGTCGTTTCACTTCCAACTTAACAGTTGAACTTAGACGCGAAAATGGAGCCTTCAATAAAACTATTCGTTTCACAAAACGCAGATAGTTTTTTTTGTAACTTATATAACACTGTAGTGTCAACTTTTTACTGACAAACAATAGGAAACTACCCAATTTCAAACAAAGTGCCAAAACAACCCATAATAGTCAGTTATGTGTGGTTTAAGTAACCCTTCAAGATCTGGCTAAGAAAAGAGAGAATACCGAGCGCTGGTCCATGGGCTGGCCCAAGAGAACGCAGAAATAAGCAGGAAAAAGGCTAATATATCTTGAAGGAAGACATATTAAGTCCTTGTAAATATTTGCTGATCCATGAAGGGATGAGTTTAAAAGTAAACTTTTCCGGACTGGCCAATGAACCTCCCTCTCTAACGGGGGAACCTCATGCTACCGCTACTACAGTAGAGAGGAAATTCGCTCATTGCGTAAGATACAGTTAAGAACTAATCGGTTATACATCGCTGTTTTCATGCATTTTATGTTTTAAAAGTTGACCAGGAGAAGAGAAAATGTAATAATTATGGCATTTCCTTTGATTGGGGGCATCTTGTCCTTATTAAGGACAATGATTGAGGTTTTCCTCAGTCCTCATAAATGACAAATGCCGGGGAGGTACCCTAAACGTAGACCTGGAACGTTTCCTTCCTTAAAAAATCCTTTCTTAATATATCACTTCGTTTCATGTACCATCAGTGCCCACCGCCTGTGGTGCCTCAATAGTAAAAACGGGCATTAAACACTATTAAAATGTTTCAAAGTCATATAATAGAACACATTTTGATAAAATATAATGAATTTGCATTTTTACATGTTTTCACATTTTTTACCTACTTTTTCCTTTATGATTCCATTTGTTTCGTTATATTTTTATGCGTTCATCAAGATCTATACCCATTTTATAAGTGTAAAAGCTATATCCCAAATATCCGCAAAATTTTACGTGATCTATTACTTTGACCATCGATAACGTTTTGGTCTTCCTTACATTCCTTCCTTCCATTGTGATTATCTTTGTTTTTCTATGTGAAATTTTCATACCCCAATTATTAAATACATTTTAGAATTTTGTATCTGAAACAATTTTCACTGCTAGCCAACAGCACCTGACCATCGGTGTCCTTATTTCTTCCCAGAACTATATACCCTTTGATTGTTTAGCCTTCCACTCATTTAAAATATGATTAATAGGTGTAACCAAGGAAACTGGAGAAAGGACAATGGGATTTAATAACATAGAAGATTAGAAAGCACAGTCAAAAAGATGGAACATAGAAAGAGTCGCACAACAAAGTACTGGAGGCCGAACGGACCAGAGGAAGTAAACACTATGCAATTTCGTGGTCGTAATTTCTCCCGCAGTCTCTCTGGAGACTTTCTCTTACAGGTTGTGCAATTCTGAGGCCAAGTAGCAATCAGAAGAAGTAAATGCAAACTCGCTTACTATAATCTTGCCATTTGCAATCCGTAATAGTTTAACTCAGTGTTTCTTGAATAAATATCGAATATACTCCGAAAGGAAGAAGTTTATTACTTTAACATTGGTAATACATTCATATATTTCTCAATGTAAACTCAAATGGGCATTTTAATTAAAATATTTATTATTTACATTATCAGTTTAAGGGATGGATACTCTTCCTCAACACCAGAACATCCAACTGCAGTACTACAAGAATAAAAGCCAGTTCGTCAATATGAAAATCTAATAAGAATGGCAGAACAAGATTATTCCAACCGGACAAGCATAAGACCAAGTCGTTTATTTACAAAAATTAAAGAAACAAACAAAAAATTGGATACTGCACTAAACAGAGAAATTTCATTGGTCTAAATAAATTCATTTGAATTTAATGTTGATATCTACAATTCAGAAGTAATCAACAGATCCTTAAAGTGAGTGGAGTTCCCCTCCAAGGAGTTCCAGCCCCTCAGAAGGGCCGTTGCCATATCATATGTCGGCAGAAACCTTTCCAAAGCGCAAGCCACCGTCACGCTGCACAGTATACCTCGTCCTTGACAGACACTTTCGAATCTGTAAAAGAAAACCAATGGAATGAAATAATATGAAGTGGGAAAGCGGAAAAATCGTGAAAAGTAAAGATTCATTCCAGCATTCCCCTAAACGACCAAGAGAAACAAGGGATAAAAGAAAGAAAAGAACCAGGTTCGAATGGTCGGCCCCTATAGGTTTGAACCCAGGGCCTCCCGAAAGCGAGTCCCAAGCGTTGCCGCCTCAGTCACTCCGCCTGGTATCTGCTATTAATGAGCATTGCTACTAAATAAGACATGTTGCTAAACAACACAACCAAAATGCTCTTAGGAAGTAGTGGGGGAAATTAATAATCCTAATACAACTAGATTATGGTCTGATCTGTGATAACCCCAGAAGAACATTCAGGAATAAGTCTGGTGAAAGAGTGAACCAACTTCTCTTCTTCTTACCTAGCCGGAAAACGACTGTTGAGAAAATACAAGAGATGCTGTGAGAAATGTGCTGGTGCACCGTCATTCTGCCACCGCAAGCGCTGGCAAACTTGATATGGCAAATCATATATTGCGTCACTTTAGAATAAAAGGCACCCGTTCATTAAAATATCCAGGAGCGAAAAAGTAAAAAAGTACACAAATTTTGACAGATGTTATCTATAGACTTTCAAAAGATGTACAGGTTAATCCATTTGAAATGTCAGAAAAGTAAAACTTTATAACACAGAGGTTATCGCACATAGCTTTGAGCGGTTTATTGTAACATATGCAGTAAGGCTGTAAGTTTCATTTGCGCGGTGTTATCCACCTCAACCGCTTGCCGTCTCAGCCCTAGCGTGCTAATTGTGTTGTTTGGTATGCAACATTTTCGAGTGTTGTAAGGACCCAGAGAGCTTATTGCCGTGAATGTTATTGTCATTATCTCCCTTCACATTGAGACATTGTTAAATAGTACAACATGCTGCCCAATGGTCTGACACTGCCTCACACAGGCGGAAGCAACATCGGCGGTTCAATCCCGGCCAGGATCGATGGCTTTTTCGGGGATAAAATTCCTAAATATGGCTTCCTTCGGAAGGAAAGTAAAGCCATGGGTCCTTGTCGTATACGTCATGAAAAAGGACCTTAAGCCTGAAAGAGGATACCTCTGAGCAACATTTATCGACCGTTTTACGCTCTGAATTTAATGGGACGCTGATGACCTGAGATGTTAAAGACAGTCCGTAAATAAAACAAATCAAAGGCGGAAGGGTACGTGATAGCAACAGAGAGTAAGCCATTGGACAAGCCATGTCTCAAAGCCCACGGAAGTCGCTCCACCGCTAATCAGCAGAGCATGATACTCCGTCAGAAGTTTGTCAGGTAGTACCTCAAGATGTTTCCATGCCACATTCAACGAAAGGAAGCATTGACGCTGCTTAATTATGACGCTTGTCTCAGCTTTACTGCAATGATGCCTACCGATTTTTTTATGTGGAGGTATGTCAAGTCAACAGTGACGCACAAAAACCGCAGAAAGCGGCATTTGAGCGGATTACTCATGAAATGCTGCAACGTGTCCGGGCGGTGCGAGTTGTGCAGGATCCGTAACGGTCATGTTGGGTGCTAATGTGCTGAAAAAATCCACCTAACTTTCCTGCACATATGTACATCATTGCCAGGTGATAAATCTCTAATTAGTTTCTTGTATATATGGTTTTACTTTTCTGACATCCCAAACGTATTATCCTGTTATTTGATATTCATGCAAAAGATGCAAACTATTCAAATGAATAATAGCATAATCTCACGATCGGTAGAACAATAAAATACTATGGTAGAGGCAAGAACGTTTTCGAGTAGCGCAAGGGCATTTTAAAACAGGTATTTCAAAATTGAGAATGTTGTTAAAGTTCATAAAAATAGAGGCTGGATTTCTGCTCACGGGGGACCCTAAAAGGCTGTATTGTGTTTGAGAGAACCAACTTCACTGGGGTCTTTATGGGAAGAAATTTCTCAAGAATTAGTTCGCCGTAACAAGAAGTGTTTAGATCACACCATGAAGTTGTATACATTCTTTTGGAGCATTCGTAAGCACAGAAATCAATCTGAACTAGACAAAAACCGCTAAGATTGCCGAAAATAGTTTCCTGTATGCAAGTTTTTCTTATTGGTCTAGCTTATACATAACTGCGTTATAATTAAATTAAATTACGTGTTTTTTTATTTTCCAGCTGCGACATGTTATCGTACTTCTTCGTTTTACAATGTATCCTACTTATCACGAAGAAAACTATTATTATAAACTTTCATTATAAATTTGTATGTATATTTTTTATCTGCTCCGCTACTGTACCACAGTTACTAGCAGTGCTGGACTTTTCTGGCAGATAAAAAGGAGGAAGAGAGAGTGGGTAAATTTTTAAATAAAGTGAGACAGCTCAGATCGGAAGAAGCACGCAACCGGGAAGGGGGGTAAGGGAATATGAGTCACTATATTTTTGGAACTATATATATATATATATATATATATATGTGTGTGTGGGAGTGTAAGTTATTTACTTTTACACTGTTTTCTCTTCTGTTTATTTTATATATGTATTTCAATTTTTCTATTATTATATTTTTTCATTTGTCATTTCATTATTATATATACTAATTTTATCTTAAGAGTTAAATTTTGATTTGTTCAATTTCATGTATTTCCTAGTGTATTGGGAAAGACATACAGTTCCAGGATCCGCGCGACATGGATGAACTAGATTTGTAACAAATATATTTTGTAAATAAATATACTACTACTACTACTACTACTACTACTACTATTACTACTACTACTACTACTACTACTACTACTGCTACTACTGCTACTATTACTACTACTACTACTACTACTACTACTACTACTACTACTACTACTATTACTACTACTACTACTACTACTACTACTACTACTACTACTATTACTACTACTACTACTGCTACTACTACTACTACTGCTACTACTACTACTACTACTACTACTGCTACTACTGCTACTATTACTACTACTACTACTACTACTACTACTACTACTACTACTACTACTACTACTACTACTGCTACTACTGCTACTACTGCTACTACTACTACTACTACTACTATTACTACTACTACTACTACTATTACTACTACTACTACTACTACTACTACTATTACTACTACTACTACTACTACTACTACTACTACTACTAGTACTACTACTACCACTACTACTACTACTACTACTACTACTATTACTACTACTACTACTACTACTACTATTACTACTACTACTACTATTACTACTACTACTACTACTACTACTACTACTATTACTACTACTACTACTACTACTACTACTACTAGTACTACTATACTGTGTTTGAGCATCCTCAACACCTTTCCAAAACAACCAGTAGGGAAGATATTCTTTTTAATCTCAAAGTTAAAGCCAAAAGTAAGATTTTTAAGCTTCTAGACATTATTCAAGTGATTGATCTGAGATAAGGTAGAAAGCAGTAGGTTTTGCTACTTTTCTTGTTTTTCTCTTCATAAATGAGTTAAAACTTACTTAGAAAACTTGATTTGCTCGGAATAAGTATCCAAAACAACGAACTTTCACCTCTTACGAAGTTTGCGAACTTCGTTCATCTATGTTGTGAAGAACAACGCCTGCTGTTTGCTTCATAATAAGCAGAACTTTTTAGGAACACTGGATCCTGAAATGGCTTTCAATTACGCTGCCAAAATTCTTTTTTCCCAGTCATAGTGAAAGAGAATACAGATCCAACAAAACTAACTACCTATTACAAGTAAAATAGTGTAAGGTGGTTGAAAAGGCAGGGTATTTTTGACAGTTATGACATTTGTTGATGTTTATTTCAGAAAAATAAATCCACAAACTTTTTCTATACATATAGTTCAATTTGTCTACAAGAACCAGGTAGACCTTAAGCTGGTCTGTTGATAGCTCATTTAACTAGTTCATTGATTATCTGCGCTTCGGTGGCAAAGCCTGAGATTTGCACTCGGGAGATATTTTATGGTTTCCCATGATCACTTAGGCGAAAGATTTTTCACTTTTCCATTTTATATAATTTCATTCCGTTGGTTCTGTTACACGTCGAAGGTATTGGTGCGGTGTGGTAGTGGCTTGCACTGTCCCCCTTCTGGTATGGAGTGGACCTTCTGAGGGGCTTACACTTCTAGCGAAGGGACCATCAGCATCGGATGTTCCAATTGGAAACATGCTAGTGACCCCGTCAACGTTCCGCAGTCACTGGCCGCCCTATCGCATCCCTTCCTCCTGGAGGTGCCCCCATTGGGAGTGTAGGCACAAAGGGCCAGTCACGAGTGAAGCTCAAGTACGGAAATATTTTCCTCCGCCCAGGATGATCTAATCCAATAAACAAATGCATACGGTCAACAACTTTCTCTACAACCGTTTATATTATAGAAGCTATTTCCTCTGAGAAATTTCTTATACAGCATTTTAAACGGATATTGCTTCTTTGATTAGCTCTCCACTACTCAGCGGTTGGCAGTTTTTGCTTGGCTTTAGCCACATTACCTCGCTAGATTATGCGTGCTCCGTCTCTTTCTTCTCCCGGGAGGTGACCAGTCAATCAATTGTTTCGGTCATCTCTCCTCTGCCATTCTCTATACGGTCTATAGCATTGTACCATGCCTCTATCACATGAACAAATGGGATAATATATGTTTTCTCCCCTGCTGGCATATCATCTTTTTTCTAATTTGTTCCATAAAAGATTGGGTTGAAAACCGGGCTATAGGTTGGCCACAAATGAGGTTTGACCCATTGGCTGGAAAGCAAAGTACCATAGGTAGTTTTTAACTTTATTTCTAGTGATCCTTATGTATCGCCCCTTGTTACCGGACAAAGGGAAAAGTTTATGTGAATACTTTTTCTCAATAGAACGTTCGACATAACCTCATACTTAAGTATACAAAATATTTTTTTCGTTGTTGCGATCATTACAGCTTTGCCTAGCACCCACTTTGTTACAAAAGCCAATTAGTGAAACAGCCTGCATTGCTCTCCACACGTTTTGTAAGACAATTGATAATGTTATATAACGTTTCGTCGTTAAGAAGCCTTGGCCGTATTTCTCGCTTCCTATTCTAAAACAAACAGCGGCGCAATGAACCAACAAACTTGTGGTGTTTTCCCACACGTGTTTCACCCGTTGACTGGAACAGGGTCACGCTAGTTTCTGACTGTCAGTGTAAATCTGACAGTGGTTGAGTTATTACAAGAGGTGTATTTAATAGAAAAATGCACTATAGCTCTTCTACTGAAAAATGTGCATTTATTTATGATTCTTATGTGTGAACTCTCTCGGGGGAGCCTGTAACCATAGAGAGCACTCCTCCAGGTGGAGGATAGGAAATTGCCCGCAATGAGAGAGGTAGCATTTAACATTTATGTGGAAATTTTATGGCAAAAATTAACATACAAAATATTCACCAGAAATCCATGTTACCAAAGAGTTGCATCAGAGATGATGTTTATCTCTAATTAATGAATGGTAAATGGTCAAGGCACATTGACTACTGAAAACTAAAAGCAAGGAAACAGCTGAATGAGCGAGGGTTCCGGAAATGCCGTTAGAATTTTATAAGTGTGCAATACAAAAACATAAGAGTGACAAGAAGTTATGATCAGAAATAAGGGGGTGTGAAAGAGCAGAAAATCTACCGCAATTTCAGAACAAATGCCTGAAAAGAATTTTAAGTGTTGATAGAGACGCAGCATATTGTGGGGTGAGAAAATAATTTGGCGTATTTTGCGATACATGGCTATCAAACACCGGCTAGACTTAATAAGAAGGGAAGACGCAACGTTATCAGGGGCAAATGAAAACCCCGTAAACTGGGAACTATAAAGGGGGGTTTAGAAAGAATGAGAATTGGGTGGGCGCGGGAGATGGGAATAAGAACTACAATCAGAACTAAAAGGGTATGGAGAAGGGAAGCATATAGAAATGAAATGATGGGAGAAGACAGAACGGCAATAGCCTGGGTGCGTCTCGCGAGTTGGAAGACGCAGAAAATGACGGATGAGGCAGGCGAAAGAATGTGTCCCGTGTGAAAATTGTGTCCACAGTGCAGGCACAGAGTGCTGAAGGCCTCGGATTCTCTCTGAAAATTTTGTCAGGTGTAGAAGAAGGAGGCGGCATATATAAATTTGGTACTGCATTAGAATGAATGGTGGGCGCTATGTAAATTTATGTACCTGACAAGACGTGCAAGATAAAATCTGTGGTTAGAGAGGAGATAAAATGTATTGTATTTACCTATTTTAAATGTATTTTTATTTGCTTTTAGTGCTTACGTACACATTGAATTATGTTGTTTAATACCCTGCAATGAGACTGAGGGAGGGGCTATTTCGTAAATACTTTATTACATGTTGTATATATGTAATTATGTTAGTTTTTCACTACTTATGTGTAAATGTGAGCACGAACAGTTTGGATGGACCAGTGCGCTAGATAAATAAATTATATATTTGGTAAATAATGAGTGAAATAAGTGCACCTGATACTACCCCTACCACTACCACTACTACTACTTTCAAGAGATATGGTTGCTGGTCGTTTAGAAAAAATCTAATTTTCCGGACGTTCGAAATCATTTACAGCTGGGGTGTCGCTAGCATTAAGCCATGCTTTTTCTTCTTCTTCTTCTTTCTGTAACTGTCGCTTACTGAATGAAAAATTATCACTAATTTTGTGCAGAATGTAGCAGCCCAGTTACAGATTTGTGATGCAGATCTAGGTTCCGCAGAATCTCGATGACGGAAATTAAGTGTTCCATAACGAGCTCGTATGTGGGTGTACGTTTCAGATGCAGCCCGCTTCCAACAGCATCTTAATTTTACTGTTGAATAACTACATGCTACACTAGCAATAACGAACCTGCCCCTTCTAAGGCAACGAAAGTATTTATTTCTCAATCTGACAGGGATTT
The DNA here is from genome assembly GCA_030762175.1 of Metallyticus violacea. Lineage (NCBI taxonomy): Eukaryota > Metazoa > Arthropoda > Insecta > Mantodea > Metallyticidae > Metallyticus > Metallyticus violacea. The sequence goes on along the minus strand of CM060839.1, from coordinate 36,745,652 downwards.
TGTAATAGTGTATAACTAATTCTTGGTCTGCTAACAAGTAGTGATAGTAGTAGTAATAGTAGTAGTAGTAGTAGTAGTAGTAGTAGTAGTAGTAGTAATAGTAGTAGTAGTGGTGGTGGTGGTAGTAGTAATAGTAGTAGTAGTAGTAGTAGTAGTAGTGGTAGTAGTAGTAGTAGTAGTAGTAGTAGTAGTAGTAGTGGTAGTGGTAGTGGTGTTAGTAGTAATAGTAGTAATAGTAGTAGTAGTGGTGGTGGTAGTAGTAGTAATAGTACTAGTAATAGTAGTAGTGGTAGTAGTAGTAGTAGTAGTAGTAGTAGTAGTAGTAGTAGTAGTAGTAGTAGTAGTAGTAGTAGTAGTAGTAGTAGTGGTGGTGGTGGTGGTGGTGGTAATAGTAATAGTAGTAGTAGTAGTAGTAGTATTAGTAGTAGTAGTAGTAGCAGTGGTAGTAGTAATAGTAGTAGTAGTAGTAATAGTAGTAGTAGTGGTGGTGGTGGTAGTAGTAATAGTAGTAGTAGTGGTAGTAGTAATAGTAGTAGTAGTGGTAGTAGTAATAGTAGTAGTAGTGGTAGTGGTGTTAGTAGTAATAGTAGTAGTAGTTGTAGTAGTAGTAGTAGTAGTAGTAGTAGTAGTAATATATTTATTTATTTATTTATTTATTTCAGTGATACCAATGCAATAAATTTGAACGGGCAAACGTGCCCAAGTATATGCTTTTACAATACACTATTTGTTTTTATTTAATACATTATCTTAGATTATATGTTCTCTTGTAAACTATAAAATACACACATAGAGCAATAAAATAAATATAAAAATAGGAAAAATAAAACATAAAAATAAGAAGTCACATTAGGCAAGTCTCACACGCACAGCAGGATTCACTCAATTGTTTTCCCAACCCCCTCTCCGACTTTCAATTGTTTCAGATCTGGGCTGTCTCACTTTCATCATAAATTCATCCATCTTTCCTCTGCTCCCTTGTCTGCCAACATGGCCATCTCCTTCTCGTAAAGGGCCATGGTAGATACTTTTCCCTCCATTTTCCCGCACCTTTACATTCAGTTTTTGCATGCTGGGAACTACGCTAATTGGTTGAATATGGGCATTTTCCTAGCCAAAGTGAGCGAAGCTAGAAACAATTTATTTTCTGGTTAGAACGCAATAACTAGTACAAGTATAAATAATACATAATATTTCATTCATATTTCTGTAAATACTGTTCTTTCCATTTGGAAAAACATATTTATTTACTATTATGCTTTATTTTTTTACTATTATTTTATTTGTTCCTCTTTTTAATTGTGTATCCTACTTAAGCATGTACGGTCTACGACCCATGCATAAAATATATTTGTAATGTGTACAAAGAATTTTATAACAATAAAGATACATCTACTACATTCAACCAGTATTTACCCTCCTCACAGATGAAGCAAATTCTCCGCCCACTTTCGTCTGTAACCTTAATCAAACGCCACATGCCTCTAGTGTGAGCTACGCGAGACGCTATCTCTTGAGTTTGACCCCTGTTTTGATGTACTGCTCCATCCCCCATTCAGATTTTAGCCCCAGTTGTACTTCTAGCGACATCACTAGCGAAGTAATATTCATTGAAATATAGCATGTAATTTTTTATCAAATATAAAGTTTCATTAATTCATTATAAATAACCTGCATACAAAATAGTTTTTTACCTGTCTTAAGTCTTTCCCAAGAACACTATTCACCGTAATCAATTAAGAATTAGAGTTCATGATATAGTTTATTGATAAAAATAAATTATTTATGGCAGTTTGTTAATTTAGTTTGCCATAAATATTAAATTAATTTTGTTTAAGTTATAATTTTGTTAGTACTACATGCTGTAGGTACTTATGCATTTCGAAATACAAATATAAATACAAGGAAAAGTATCCAGGGACATTTTTCCATTATATGGAATCTAACAATCGTCCACTTCAGAAAGCTGCACTAAGTAAACTATTTGAAACAATGACTTGATATTTCGAACGAATGCTTAAGACAGATATATAAATACACAAAAAAGATTATTTTGTCTGGATGGTCACCTATGGCCAAGAAAAAAAAAGGGGTGGGAATGCATGCTTATCTCGAGATAATATGGCATTAGAAATTTGAATCTCATAAATTATATTGCGTGTAAGACAAAGTATTTATGCAATTCCCTTATAAAGTCTATCAAACAATACTCTTTTTGCCTGATTTTCTCCCTTAACAATTTAGTTGCACATCTCAAAGAAAGCGGCGCTCATGAATTGTGTTTTTCTTTTTATCGTTTTCTCCGCATTCCACTCCACATTATTTCGAAATAATTTATCGAGTTTAAATACACCGCTGTTTTCACAAATAGAGGGGTTTGCTAGCATCAGATAACCGGCTTGAATATTCCCAAAACATTCCAAAGTTCGGCTGTTTATTTCACATTTCTGAACAGGCCAGAAGATAATAGAGGCACCAATCAATATTAACAAGCTTTCAGCAATTAATGGAAAATATCTTTGTCACTATTTACAGATCAGCACAGATTAACATAGCGTTTAAGTTTATTTTAGGATTTACCTGGCCGAAGTGTTTATAAATAAGTAAACCTGCTATGTAAATTTTGCAAAATTGATCAATTAATTATCCTATATATAATTCACTAAATAAATTATTCAGAATTTACTAATTGAAATTTCAAGCTTATATTATTATTAAAATTAGTAGCTCCACATTTGAGATTCGTTAAATTGTATTTCATTTGTGAATATATACAGAATTAAAATGTGCGCAGTTATGATTATTTATGCAACAGATTACTGAACAATCCACATTTATCTTTAATAGTATTGTATCGTGTCGCAAATAGATACTGGTAGCATAATAAAATGAAACATGTAATAAATAATTAAGTTACTTATCACTAAGCAAATGCATTGACTCATAAAAGAGGGCGTCACCTTCCTGTATTATGCGCGTCCTGCCTATACAAGGTTTCCAGGCTAAGCCGCTCAGAAATTATAACGCAGCTAGAAGTGAACAGCTCTATATTCTATACATTGAACATTTCTAGGAATATTTTTAATATACTGATAATACCGCAGATAATAAATAGAAATGGATGTATAAATTAATTGAACGATTGACTCTTATAGCTACGAGAAATTTTAATACCTATGAATTTCAAATATGCGCATCTTTCAGGGTGGATGGATTGTCTAGGGCTGAGCAGGATTTTCGATACTTGTCCACCAATGAGGTACCTGACATGTTTATAGATAGAGCACCCAGAATCAGGTAGAGATCTACCTTTGAGTTGTACCAGCCCCTCAGAAAGTTCGCTTCCAGATATTGGGACATAAAACTTTTCAAAGCGCAAGCCACCGCCACACGCGCCAGCCCCCAAGCATTGGCACTTTCCACTCTATAAGAGAACCAACGGAATGAAATAGCATGAAATGAGGGAGCGGAACTTCGTGAAATATCCCAGCATTTGCCTAAGTGACCAGGGGAAATCACGATAAACCTAAGATCAGGATTGTAGACCCAACGGGAATTGAACCCGGGAATTTTCGAATTTATAAACTGCAACTGTGGTAGCCCTTTTGATTAGATATTACGTTCACAAGCATGCAGCGAGTGCACCAGGCCGAAACTTAGGGTACCTCCCCGGCATTTGCCATTTATGAGAACTGAAGAAAACCTGGAAAAACCTCAGTTAGGGAGGACGGTGCTGGTGGGATTCGAACCCAGACCTCCCGCTCACGAGTGCGCCCCTTAGCGACCTGGGTCACCCATGGCGATCCCTTGCAAATGTGTATCATATTTAAGCACATACGGTCTACGACCCATACATAAAATATATGTAATGTGTATATAGAATTTTATAACAGTAAAGATACATTTACTACATCTACTAGTTTCTCTTCTCAAGAATTCTGTTTTCAGACGGTTTACTGAGGTAATTAGCAGGTGTCTCCCGTTTTTTTTAATTCGTGTGTTACTTACATACTTGGAAAATCAAGAGAGATTATGTACTATTTTTTCTTTTAATAGCTTGTAAGGTTGTTGTCTTCTTGATATGACAGCTTTATTTTCAAGTGACTGCTATATATAAGAAAGCGACCCATTTTCTGGTGTATTTGTTATGTATACGCGACGTTCATATTCCGGTTCTGAATAAGGTCTTTTCTTCGTAATATTCTTCCTACAAAAAGAACAATATCAGTTTCTGTTTCGCAGTTATGTGCTCCATAATGCTCATTTCAAGTTTTATTTGCAAAGCAGAAAACATTTCCGAGTTATATTTTTATTATTTGCCTTCGTCCTGAAAACCGAAGTGCATTAAAATTCAGAAAAAAAAAAAAAAAGCGTTAAGAGAATGACCCAGTTTCGTGCCGAGCCTTGGCCATTAGCATTGACAACGATGCTCCATTTCATTTTAGCCAAACTGTGGCGTATCTGCTGTTTCCCGCGCACTTCGCTTGCGTTACGTCACACACACCTGCTGCCGGGAGCATTGATGGCTATAACTTAGGTAGAAATGAGTCCTTTGTCATAGAGCTTTGCACAAAATTGAGTTAACAGGATTACAAAATGCTGTACCTGACGATGAAAGCCTCATTTACATAGCCGGCAATATTGCGTAACTCAGAGGTCACGGATGGTTACTGCGTGTAGCTCGTGAGAGGTGTTAGGTCCGAGCACTAATTGGGTAGGAGAGTGTTTTTGCTTTACAACCGATCTGGATGTGACCTTTTGTACAGGCACCCCTTAGATATAGCCTACCTTGAAATTTGAACAAACTCCCCTTATTTCATTCCCTTTGGCACATCATAATAAAATGTTTTCATTGAATGTTCCGTCAAATTGTGCAGTAAAGGCAAAATCATGAGGATAGTCTAGCTGTATGTCATATCCTCTTCTGTCTTTGATTTCAACCCCTTAGTCATTTATTTGGTTTATATAATGCCCTGAGCATCCCATTCACTTCAGGACGAAAACTGCCGATAAAGAGGCATCTTCTTTCAGGTTTGAGGTTCTTTACGTGTCGTAAATGTAGGATACGGGACCTTTGGCTTTACTTCCGAAGGAAGCCCATACTTAGGATTTTTAAACCCGAAAAAATCCATTGATCCTGGCCGGCACCCTTAGTGCTAACTAGGTACCAAAAGGGTGGAAAATTTCATGCCTTACTAATATCTACATGAAATTTTATATCTGGAGGATTATTGCTACCAAAATACGAATATATATATTGTGTGACTCTTTCTCTGTGTTTTATCTTTATCTACTTTTATTATTAGTGTTAATATATATATATATATATATATATATATATAAATTCATAAAAAACACTCAGAGTGCAATATAAAAAGTTTACATAAAATTTCACACTAAAAACCGTAAAATTGAACACTAAAACCACACGGATATTTCGAGCTTGGCTCTTTGTCACGTGATGAGAATGAACTCATCATGATATGTGTATATATATATGTATATATACACATGCATATTTTTGAGTTCATATAAGCCCAATTCCAACCCCTTTACAGCTGGATACTGCTTTAGAAATAAGACCGAGTTGGACCTCACAATGCACGCCACTTCAATTTATTTCGTAAGGTAGCTTCCGACAACAACAGCACTACCTCTAGTGCTAACATACAGAGTGTGGCATAAATCAGTTAATCATTTTATCACTGTGGAGCTACCGCAAAACATGCCGAGCGAGTTTACTAAGGCGATAACATTTGGAACTTATTTGGGAGGTCCCGGCTTCAAATCTCTGTGCCTGTGCATTATATATATATATAAAACTAATGAAACCTTTTTACAGCTTCACGTGGGCCTGAGCTTTACGCGACGACCGCTGCGTCTTCTACCTCCATTACATGATTTCCTTGGTAGAGTGCAGTATTGCAGGGGGTATCAGCTCACCGCATCCCGCCGGTCGCTATATCGCGGCTTACTAGATCGAAGATCGCCACCTCTCTATCGGGCAGCTTCCCAATTGTCCTCACGAGGCTGGGTGGACCCCGTTCCAGATCATTCTATCTTAGAAAAATTCCTAAGTAGAAGCTGGGAATCGAACCCGGACTTACTGGACAGCAGTTAGCAACGCTAACCACTAGGCCAAGGAGGTGGTTATATATAGATGGGGGATGCACAGCCCCATATATTTAATACACATTTAAAGATCTTTTAGATTTACCTTATACTTTTGTGTTTTGAGATTCGTAAAGTAAATGTACAAAATACTGTGTTATTTTTGCTTGAGGGACAGGTAAAACACTATAAGGTTCACAAATGGCCCGTGTGAAAATCATTTAACGCTAGAGAACAAAATTTTAAAAAGTATCCGAAAGTTTGAGGCGAATAAAGTCATTTTATCTCAATACCATTTAAGTTGGAATGTACAAATCTCGATTTAGCAAACTATAGTATATTTTCATTGTAAATGGACTATGAGCTAAACTGTCCATAAAAACATCTTTTTAGATTTTTCGCTTGCATTTTCATTTTCATGAAAAACTGAATGTTATCACTGACGTACAAGATGCACGCCTTTAGCCAGATATCTTTACCTCGGAACGTAGTTGTTAAGAAAAGTGGAATCCATGAATGATGTTGGTCATTATTGGTTTCTTTCTAGAGGGACTGACGAATGAGCATCGGAATATCACTTTCCAAATAAAATTGAAATTCAAATGTTTGCCTATATCCTATTATTGAATATGTGCTGTATTATATATAAAATGTGAAGCGTTACAGGGAGTTTGATTCATTTATTAAGTTCAAGACTCAAATTTAGATTTATATAATAATATTAATTTACAAAAAAGAAACAGAAAGTAGTCCCAATTTGCTAACTAGTTCATATGGAGCCACTCATGATCACGTTTGTTCGTAATATATCGTTTTGTCAATTTTGAACCTGTAAAGGAATGAAAATGAAATAAATTGAAGATTGAATTTAATATTAATAACACCACTGAAATTGCTTGCATTGATGTGGGCTATTTTTGCAGTTGTAACCACATCGACAAGAATCTATTGACATCTCACTGATGTAATTATTGTAAATGAAGTTGTTTGAGCAACTTTGTTATAGTTTCAAAAGTCACCCAGGTCCTGCCTGTGTTTATTTGGACAGAGAATCTAAACTAGAGTCAGATAAATTCAGTACTTACTCAGCATTCGTCTCCGGAGTCGGTAGGTCTCCGATAGTGGTAAGTGTGAGCGTAGACCAATAGAGGGAGCCCAGGTACTTGCGCGTGAGGGTAGCATAGTCTCCTGGTCGATACGGGTACACCCAGTCTCCGTGAAAACCCTCCGCTTCAGATAACAAATAGTAGAAACACCCAAACCAATGCGCCAGGATCAAGAGGATGTGTATGAGGTTGACGACGCGCCAGAGATTTGGGTACACAGTTCGAGATTCCACCATGTAATAATAGTCATAGACACGATACACTTTTAGGAAGCGCGGGAACCTGAGAATGGGGTTCACGCCGAGGTTGATCTGGAGCAGATCCAAAGGCAGTAGGGCGCTAAGGTCCAGCAAGAAGGCCTTAGACCGAAAATAATGACCAGCGAGCTTCTTCGAGTCGTACACCATGAGTCCTTGCTCGAGGTAACCTGTTCGAAACTGGACCACGACATCCAGTAGGAAGACGGCGTCGCTGAAACCGTCGCAGGTGAACCAGAAGGAGTGAGCCGCCGTCTGCAGTTCCGGGAAGCTCTGGCGGACGATGAGCGTCCATAAGTTGTAAAGCACGCAGATGGTAAGCACGAGCAGCCAGTAGAAGTAGAAGTTCTCGTCCGGGTTGACGACCGTCCGCGGCAACCGCTGCTGTCTCCGCCGCCGGCGTCGTCTTGTGCTCCCCGTGCTCTGGCTGCTCGGCCCCCCATCCCCGTCGTCCCCCGTGTCGACCGTCTCCTGCAACACAAACACATTTTCTGCAAAATTCCACCAAACAAAAAGATAAATGGCCGGATTTTTCGACATTCCAGGTGGGAGCAAGCTGCACTCAAATTCAGGGCAGTTGCTAGGAAGGAGGGAGGCTCAAATGGATACTCTACTAAATAAAAAATATTTAAATAATTGCTATATATTTCGCGTCCCTTCGATTGCAGTCAGAATTCA